>JANFOE010000157.1:0-395188 GCA_025667525.1 Glebionis coronaria
GGCATTGACTTCATACTTCAAATCTTGAGAGACGTTCATAAAATAATGGTCTTCTCTTCATAATAGGAATTTCTTCACTTGAACTTTTTGAGAGATTCTTCATATTTGGACCACGACTTCTTAATTTTTCTCCAATCTTTATTTTGGACTTTGATATACAACGATCCGCCTCCTTTTAGGACTTGGATCTATTTATCCTCATACCTTGTTAGGGCCTTTTTGGATAGACTTCTCCATGATCTTTAGGGGAGTATTTGCTTTTCGTCGTGTGTCTCGATCCTTCATATTGATTTTTGATAAATGATTCTTCACATCACTTGGGATCTTTAGCAACAAAATGTAGCCCTCCTGCCTTGTTAGGGCCTTTTCGGACTCGCCAATCTTTGCATCCCGCTTCAGTAAGTTATGCCTTGGCTATGAACTCTAATTAATACCGAGCAACTTTTAAACGATCTTGGGCTAGAAGCTAAGTAACTTTTCAAATCGTACAACCTTATTTATTGCAATTAAATTTATTAGCAAGCGATGGGAGAAAAAGCTCATAATTAACTCACATAACTTCATGAAAGAATACTAAACTTATAATTGACTCTATCATCTCTCGTTCTCCACAATTTAAATCTCAAGGAATGAGACTCGTATATGCTTAGCTAATTAAATCAAAGTTTTGGATTTTCAAGTCATCTATAGGATCTTGCAAATTCTTAGACTTTTTCAAGTTTAGAATTCGCATTTTAAAGTTCCCTTGATAAACGACTTTCTAGGATCAATTATAGGAACTTGCGAAAAGTTCTTGTTCTTAACCCGTAAGAGTTAAGACTTTCGCGTTTTAAAGTTCCCTATATAAAAGCCTAGCAAAACTTGACTTAAACACGTTAAGGATACTAGCTAGAGTAAACTTAGATAAGTAAACTCGGGTTAGAGTCAAAAGATTCACAACGTTTAAAAATTAAAACCACTTTATTAAAAAATTATTCTAGCAAAGAAGGTAAATAACGATAACAAAGGAAAAACTACTACGCCAAAATAGATTAACAATTCTAAAAAATGTTGAAAAATCAATGTTCGGTTAAAATGAGGACAAATAAAAGGAAAAGCCCACTTAACTTCGATTGAAGTCCCCCCTACACTTAATATAAACATTGTCCTCAATCTTTAAGCATGTGAGAGTAAACTCCCCTACACTTAGGATTTTGTGCACTTTGTTTAAATCTTGCTAAGGAAAGGACAACTAAATTGATTCCTATTTTAGTAGTGAATCAAAAGAGTTTAGGATAGAACCGGGAAGATGGGTACACGAAATCACGGGTCGTCAAAAGTCATCAAGAATGGATCTTTGAAAGCTCGAATCCCTGCATATGATAAGAACGAAAACAACAAACACATACTAGGGTCTCCCCCTACACTTATTATAAAAACAAAGAAAAAGGATAGATACTGCAGGTTGCCTCCCGAGAAGCGCTTGTTTTTGTTAACGGAGTCATGAGCCTGACTCGAACTTGATTAGCATAGGAAGAAGCTAGAAACACATCCACCGGGATCAAATACATGGTTTTCGTCCATCAAATAGCACAAGCTTAAGGCGAACAAGGCAAGCCAAAGAAGAGTAGGCAAGGTTCCCTTAAGCAAAGATGGAGCACGGTTGGTAGTAAGGGTGAAGAGGTGCAAGCATATCTCCATGGTTTCCAAAAAGCTTTCCTTTATTGCATCAGATGGATACTGAGATGGCTTGAAAATTTCAATACCGAGGTCGAACACCTTTTCCTTTAGGGGAAAATAACACTCAGGTTCCGTAGTCCTTGAAGATGATCCGATCATAAATCGCACAATCTCATCCTCAGAGGGAGGATAGAGAGGTGTCAAGATATAAGTACTACGGATATCGGTGTCGTCCGGATTCTTCTCCTTTGAAGTGGGTTTCTTCATATCCAAAGGAGGATAAAGACCATAATCATCAAAGTCCAAAGGAGGAGCATCACTCTCATTTGGGAAGTAAGTGTTGAGAAAAGTAGCAAAGTCTTCCTCAAATGAGTAGTCATCCAAAGTAGGATTAAGCATTGTTGGCGGAGGATCTTCATCAAAAGTAGGAGTAAGGTCATCATGTGAAGAATCACTCGAGAGAGTATCAACCTCATTAAAATCATCATAAGTGGGCATGTCTGGATACTCAGAAGTAAAATTATCATAATCATCCCCATCGGAACTAGAATCATCATCATAAGCATCAAAGATCGGTGGAGAATCATAAATTGGTGGAGGATCAGAATTAGAGAGAGAATCATCCACATCATCTTGGAACAGTGGATTATCATAGCAAGAATCGAATAGAGGATTGTTGTATACGACAAAATCATCAAGCATATTAATCATATTCGCTGATTCTCTTCCATTAGATTTGGTTGTGATCTTCCCCATTTTGAACACTTGTGCATCATTCCCGACCCTTAAGATTAACTCACCTTCGGCAACATCAACTAAAGCTTTTCCGGTTCTTAAAAATGGACAACCAAGTATTAACGAAATACGAGGGTCCATTTCATAGTCAACAACAACAAAGTCGACCGGAAAAGTGAAGGTGCCAACTTTAATAAACATGTCTTCAGCAATACCAACGGGGTAAGCGTGAGTACGATTTGCTAGCTCAAGAGTCATCTTTGTTGGAGTAAGATCGGGTAATGATAAATTTTTCTAAACACTTTAAAGGCATCAGATTTATACTTACCCCGAGATCGGCTATGGCAGTAAATTCTTCGGTTTGGTGAAAAGTACATGGTAGCACAAAACGACCGGATCTCCAAGTTTCTCCGGAAGTTCTTTAAGAAGGACGGCAGAACAATTTTCATTCAATCGAGTATTAACAAACTCGGCCATCTTCTCCTTCTTATTTAGAAATTCCTTAAACATCTTAACAAATTTAGGCATTTGTGCTAGAGCTTCAACAAGGCTAAAGGTGATGGTCATTTCTGAAATCTTCTTCAAATAGTTTGACACTTGAATGTCATCCTTGGTTTGCAGTTTGGCCTTGTCTAAGCGAGATGGAAAAGGAATGTTTGGTTTATAGGTGGAAGGTGGGGTTGGTGACGGGTTCTTCTTGGGAACTTCTTCAGTATGAGGTGGAGACGGTAATGGATAACTTATACTAGGCGTGGGAGTAGGAGGGATTAAATGGTGGTGGAGGAGGTGTAGATGGAGTAATTGGGGGAGGGGTAGATGGTCCTACTAAGGTTGCTCCACTGCGTGTAGTAATAGCACTCACATTCGCTCTTGGGTTGGTGACGGTATTTGAAGGTAGAGAGCCCGAAGTAGAGGGTTGAGTAGTTGGTAAGAAACTAGCCAGCATATTCTTCAAATCATTTGTTTGAGTGCTTAAAGAGGTTTGTATATCATGTCGAAGCTCGGATCTAATATCATTCCCTTGCTTAGTGATATCCCCTTTCAAGTTGATAATTTGGCTTTGCAGATTCTTGATTTGCTCTCCTTGGGTTCTCATAAAAGCTTCAACATCATGATTAATGGGTGGGGCTTGTTGAGTGGGTGGGTGATAAGGATTAGAAGCTCTAGGTGGGTTTTGGGTTTCTTCTATTGTAGTTGTTGTTGGGGTTGTGGTTTTGAGGAGAAAAACCGGGTGAAAGAAAGTTGTTAGAACGGTAACTTAGCAAGTTACGATCACCTTGAGGTCGGGCTTGGTAGTTTTCCATTGAATAGTTACCATAAGCCGCATACACGTTTTCCGGATTGTCATGAGTAGAAGGACAATCAATGTATGAATGAGGACCCCCGCAAGTCTCACAAGAAATTGCAACAGCTTTAACTTTTTGTTGTTGATTTGTAGCCAAGAGTTGCATGTTTTTGCTCATT
This sequence comes from Glebionis coronaria, assembly GCA_025667525.1. Classification (NCBI taxonomy): domain Eukaryota; kingdom Viridiplantae; phylum Streptophyta; class Magnoliopsida; order Asterales; family Asteraceae; genus Glebionis; species Glebionis coronaria. Next base: position 3,859 of record JANFOE010000157.1, read on the forward strand.
TCGACCATTGCGCGGGTTAATTCGGTGATATCAGGGTTTGAAGAAGTAGAAGACACATTGACTCTCGGGTTTGATCTTGAGGATGCGGATGAATCCCAATTTTTGTGATGAGTAGTCATGTTCTCTATAAGCTCTCTACACTCCTCATGTCTTCTTTTCATAAATGTGCCACCGGCGACTGCATTAATCGTATCACGATCACGAAAAGTTAAACCGTTGTAGAAAGTATCACTCAAAGTAACGGGGAGCATGTTGTGGTTTGGACATCGATCGATCAAAACATTATATCGTTCCCAAGCATCAAAAAGTGATTCATCGGGTTCTTGTGTAAATCCACTAATTTGATTTCGAAGGCTCGTGACCATGGATGGTGGAAAGTAGCGCGACAAAAATCGTTGAGTCATCTCATCCCAAGTATGAATTGAATTCTTCGGAAGACAATCAAACCATTTTTTGGCATGGTGGGATAAGGTGTGTGGAAATAGGTGAAGGCGAAGAAAATCCATAGTGACTCCGGGTAACTTTATGCTTTGAGTAACGGTAATGAATTTTTCGAGGTGTTTGTTGGCATCATCATCCGGCAATCCGCGAAATGGACAAGTGTTCTGCACTTGTTGGATCATGTGATGCTTCAACGAAAACTCCGGAGCCGTGATTTGCATCGGCGCGATCGGTCCTCCTCGTCCATTCATTGTGGGTTGACAAAGCTCCTCCATCGTTCGAAGGTCGGGTGGTGGAAGAACATTGTTGTTGTTATTATTGTTGAGGTGCGGTAGGTTATAGTTGTTGTTCACACCTGTCATATCTAAATCTTCACGAGTCTCGGGCTCTGGATAAGTTGATGATCTAGTAGGCATACACCTGCAAAAGCAAAAGAAAAAGATACAAAAGAAATAGAGAATATATATGTACGTGTAAAAATAAAAATAAATTTTTTTTTGGATTTTTGACAATTTTTAATTTTATGTATTTTTAACAATTTTTAATTTTTATGGATTTTTGAAAATTTTTGAGCAAGAAAAATAACGTTCACGAGTGAACGGATCCCAAAATTCAACGCGTCTCTCATAGAAAACCGTTAATCTTCACGAAAAGAGCCGGCAGCGACGCCATTTAATACAAGGTTTTTGCCAGGTATAAAAATTTGTTCGTCTCGATTCAATTCGAATTGACTATTGGTTTGAGTGTGACTCAGTCGTTTTTTGGTTAAAAAGAATATATTGGTCGTTGTAGTAAAATGAAATTGAAAAACTGTAAAGTAAAAGGAAAGGTAATTAAAGCTATAAATAATTAAAAAGTAAATGAAGAGAAATTAAAATAAATAACTAATAACAAAGGAGCGAAACAAATAATAAACGTAAATTAAAGCGAAACAATTAATAAAAATAAAACTAAAAGACGAAATTAGGTATCGACTCGAAAATAAAGTTTGCTTAATGAAAAAGGAGAGAATAAAACTAAAATGGTACTTTAAAACTAAACGAGGCAAAACCTAAGGCGGGTACTAAATAAAAGATAAGACTTAAACTTTACGAAAAAATATTAATTTTTAAAATAGACGAAAAATTCAACTAAAAATACGTAACTTTCAAAATAAAAAAAAGGAACAACTTTCAGATAAAACTAAATAATTACGGAACAATACTAATAAATAAACAAGCTAGCAGGCTAGCTGTTGGAAGCAGCCAACCACACTGGTCAAAATGGCGCCAAAACTAGAAAGAACACAAGTAGGCACCTCAAAAATTTCGGAATATTACAAACAATAGTTTTTGGAGATTGCAATTTCTTCGGAATAATCAGAAAAGCTACAGTACATTTCAGAGATTTGCATTTTCAGAAAAATTGCTATTTCGGAATACTTGCATTTTCAGAAAAATTGCTATTTCGCAATATTTGCATTTTCAGAAAAACATGTTTTTCGGAAAAACAAGTTTTTCGGAATAATTATTTTTTCGGAATATTGATTTCTTCGGAAAAACAGTTTTTTCAGAAAAAGAACAATCTTCGGAATAACAATAAATTCAGAGAAAAGACAAATTTCGGAATAATAACTTTTTCAGAATAATTGGTTTTCAGAGAAATGACGAATTCATAGAAATAACAAATTCAGAGAAAGATATATTTCGGAATAATTAACCCTAATCCGAAAACATGAAAAATAAAGATACAATAATCTAAAAATCAGAAAATAAGCCACGAATAAGCTAAAATCAAATAAGCAATCTACCAAAACTAAATCTAAAACACTTTTAAGAAAAACTAATTAAACCACAAATTAAAAACTTGAAAAACACTAATAAATCTAAAAATTAAAAATCAACTTTTAATAAAATAAACTAATAAAAACACTTACTTAAAATCAAATCAAACACACAATAAGCTATAAAATCAATAAGATAACACAATCAAACACATAAAAACATAACAATAAATCAAATAAGCATGAAAATAAGATAAAAAGCATAAAGATTAACAAAAATAAGAAAGGTAGAAGGAGAGATTAATATAAAACTTGATTATAATTAAAGATTCAACAACAAAATTAAGAGCAAGAATTAAAGAAACTTACAAATTTAAGGTGCAAAACAAGGAATGTAAATTGACAAGTAAATAAATGACATGAAAATAAAGGTGGAAAGACTAATGTGTCAAATTAGCTAACACCTCCTAATGGTGGCATTAGGAGGGTATTTATAGTGATTAGGGAGATAAACATGTGTTGGAAGCTTCCTTCTTTCTTTCTTTCTTTCTCGTCTTTTCGTCTTCTAAATTCTTCGACTTTTTCGACTTTGCCTCGGGATTATTTGAACTCGTCTTATAATTTCTTCATTTATTAGACTTGAGTTTTTCGGTTTTATTAAACTTCCGTCTTTAGAATTTTTCCTCGATAAATCTTTAGAATAGGCCTTGGACTTTCGTTATTTTTGCACTCTTGATCTTTTGACTTCGTCTTTTGTCTTTTTTTTCGATAAAAGCCCGTGAAAGCCCATTTTTTCTTCCATTTTCATATTTTGGTCCTAAATCACAACAAAAACACAAACCACGCATAATTCCGACATTTACGACATAAAATACACGTTTTGGCTTGGTTATTATTATAATTAAGTGGTAAAAGGATAAGTGTTTTCACACTTATTAGGGTTCCAAACCGAGAAAACAAGCTTTTCAAAAACTTGACTACCACACGAGCATCATTGGTGGGCAAAGCCTTAGCTTCCACCCACTTAGATAGGTAGTCAACGGCGACAAGGATGTACTTATTACCACGATATGATGGGAACGGCCCCATAAAGTCAATGCCCCAAACGTCAAAGATCTCACACACTTGGATGATATTTTGTGTCATTTCATCTTTTTGTGAGGCTTTTCCTTGTCGTTGGCATGAGTCATACGACTTCACAAGTTCATGTGCATTTTAGTAAATAGTAGGCCAAAAGAAACCGGCATCAAAAACCTTCTTAGTCGTAAGATTAGCACCGTGGTGACCACCCGTGGGTCCCTCGTGACAAGCTCTAAGGATGTTAGAAGCTTCGGTACCAAAGACACAACGTCGAATAATTTGATCCGCACAAGTTCAAAACAAGTAAGGGTCATTCCAAAAATAACTTGACGTCACGAAAGGATTTTCGTTTTTCTTGAGTCGTCATACCCTTGATGATGAAGTTGCCCCCATGGTAATTTGCGATGTCCGCAAACCATGGGGTAGAAGAATCAAGCTTAGAATTCACTACACCAAGTGTCTTGAGCGGAAATGTTTTGGTGATTTCCTTGGGCTCGTAAACACTTTGGTGAGGATCTTCGAAAAAGATGATCGGCCGCTAGATTCTCGGCTCCTTTTTTGTCAACAATTTTGTGATCAGATTCTGGAAGGAGGAGAATCCAACAAAGTAATCTCGGCTTTGCATCTTGTTTAGCCATAAGATACTTGATAGTCGAATGATCCGTATACACTATGCATTTTGTTAAGACGAGAAAAGGTCGGAATTTATCAAATGCATACACCACGGCAAGGAACTCCTTCTCCGTTTTAGTGTATTTTAGTTGAGACTCGGTCATCGTCTTGCTAGCATAGTGAATAGGAAAGAAGTGTTTTTCATGACGTTGCCCCAATACGGCCCCAATAGCGTAGTCACTAGCATCACACATGAGCTCAAAGGGGAGGTTCCAATTGGGAGCAACAAGAATGGGAGCTTCAGTAAGTTTCCTCTTAAGGATTTCAAAGGCTCGTACACAATCTTCGTCAAAGACAAAACGTGCCTCTTTTTCAATTAGATGTGTAATAGGTCGAGAAATCTTTGAAAAATCCTTGATGAATCGACGATAAAAGCCCGTGTGGCCTAGGAAACTCCTAACTCCCTTGACGGTTTTGGGGTGAGGTAATTTGACGAGGACGTCTACCTTAGCTTGATCTACCTCAATCACTGCTTTCGAAACCTTGTGCCCTAAGACGATTCCACTTTTAACCATAAAATGAAATTTTTCCCAATTAAGCACAAGGTTGGTTTCCTCACAACGCTTTAACATTCTCTCAAGATTCGACAAACACGAAGTGAACGAACTACCAAACACGGAAAAGTCATCCATGAAGACTTCCATCATCTTCTCGATCATATCATGAAAAATAGCCATCATGCACATTTGAAAGGTTTCCGGTGCATTGAAAAGTCCGAATGGCATTCTACGATAGGCAAACGTTCCATATGGACACGTAAAATTAGTTTTTTCTTGATCACGAGGATCGATGGGGATTTGGAAGTAACCGGAAAAACCATCTAAAAAGCAATAGAAATCGTTTCCCGCAAGACGCTCCAATATTTGGTCCATGAAGGGCAAGGGAAAATGGTCTTTTCGAGTGGCTTCATTCAACTTTCGATAGTCAATGCACACTCTCCATCCGGTCACCAGTCTAGTTGGAATTAACTAGTTGGCATCGTTTGGCACAACGGTCTTTCCACCCTTTTTAGGGACACAATGAATAGGACTCACCCAAGGGCTATTGCAAATAGGGTAAATCATTCCCGCGTCAAGGAGTTTTAGGACTTCCTTTTTGATGACGTCATGAATTCTGGGGTTCACCCTCCTTTGACATTGGATTGAGGGTTTGTAATCCTCCTCCCTTAAGATTTTGTGGGTACAAAATTTGGGATCTTTCCTCTTAATGTCGGATAACTTCCACGCAATTGCCCCTTTTTGATCCTTTAGAATATCGACAAGTGCGGTTTTTTCATCATCCGAAAGATCCTTCGCAATAATAACCGGCAACTTGTCGTCCTCCTCCAAAAATACATAGTCGATATGAGGAGGTAAATCTTTCAACTCGAGGATAGGTGGTTCCTCAATTGAAGATTTGGGCTCGATACTCATAACCTCCTCGGGTGGAGGAAATGGGAAATCGTTAAGAAAATGCTTGATAATCGAGAGGTCCTCATCATTGTCGAGGTCTTCGTCATAAGTACGTGGAACATCGAATTCTTCCAACGTAAAACCACCACCTTCAAATGGAGAAGGTTGGTGTCGAGTTATCAAGAATGGGATCTAACATAGTGGGATTGCCAATATTTTCATCATCACCAAAACCTAGAACTTCTTGTGAAAATTCCTCGCAAACGTCGATCATGTCAACGAGGTTTATGGTTGCAACAGAATAAACATGAGAAATTTGAGAATTTTGAGTTGCGATTATAACAAGTTCCTCGTCGTTGAAACGTAAGGTGATCTTTCTAGCATGCACATCAATTAAAGCCATAGACGTATCTAAAAATGAACGACCTAAAACGAGAGGAACTTGAGGATCCGAGGGAATATCGACAACGATAAAGTCTACCGGATAATAGAACTTTCCCACTTTCACAAAAACGTCTTCCACTAATCCACATGCGGGAATCGTGGAATGGTCGGCCAACTCGATAGACATTAGTGAAGGAGTAAGATTAGGAAGATTGAGCGACTTGAAGATTGCAAGTGGCATCAAGTTAATACTAGCACCAAGATCGGCCAAGGCATAACATTCTTCCATATCTTGGATTGCACAAGGAATCAAGAATTTACCGGGATCACCGACTGTTTGAGGTATGCGGTTAAGATAAACTGATGAACAACTAGACAATTGTTGCAATTTCTCCTTGTTGTTCAACATACTTTTAAAGTTAGCGGCAAATCGAGGCATCATGACCAAAGCATCGGCAAAACTCACATTAAAATGAACGTCACGAAACATTTTCATAAAAATCTCAAATTGGTAATTATCGCGCTCTTGACGTTTCTCCTTTCTAAGTCACGATGGATAGGGAAAAGGTGGTGTGGGTTGAGGCATAGGCATAGCCTTTGGAATCTCGGGTTCCAATTGTGGTGATGGGTAAACCGTAGGTGTGGCATGAGCGGTACTTCGTGGGACTGGGACATGCTCCTTTTCGACCACCACCTCGGGTTCTTCCTCAATTGCATCCTCCATAGGAGCAATTGGTTGAGGAGTCGGTTCCTTGAGTGTCTTACCACTATGTGTGGTAATCACTTTCATCTCTCCCTTAGGGTTCGATATGGTGTTACTAGGAAGACTACTCGAAGACGGTTTGCACATAATAGCCTCAAAAATAGATGAAATTTTATCCTCAAACATGGATTGCCTCTTCTCGGCTTTAATCATCTCTTGTTTTATTTCATGTTGCACTTGTTCCATTTTTTGTTGGTTTTGTTGTAACCTAGTTACATTTCCTTCCATTTTGTTTGTATGGATTTTAAGCTCATTTGCTAACTCGTTTTTCAACTCCTTCTTCAAGTCGTTCTTAAATTCGGATCTTAGGCTAATGATTTCTCTTTGAATGTTGTCAAACCTAGCATCGTTTCCATTAGCGTATTCAACAAGTTCATTTGGAAGATCTTTCAAAGTTGGAAAACCCTTGTTGTTGTTTAGAAAATCATTGTTTTGATTTTTGTTTGAAACTTGATTATTAGCCCCTTGATTCCCATAGTTTCCTTTGTAATTGTTTTTGAAACCAACTTGATTGTTTCGATAGTTGTTGTTAGCATTTTGATTAGGACAAAACCCGGTGGAGTCAATTGATTAGAGTGGGTAACTTGACCGTTTTGGTTGTAAGTTCCCGTGGCCGCGTAGGCACTCGAAGTGTTACCACCGTTGGTAATGCACTCGGAGAAATAATGACCTCCACCACAATACATACATGAAACCTCAACCGCTTTAGCCGTAGCGGGAGCACTTTGTTCTCCAACTTTGAATTCAATCAAAAGTCCTTTAAGCTTATCAAAGATTTTGTTTTCCAAGTTCGCCTCAATTTGGCAAGCATCGATGGTATTAGACAAAGAAGGTGAAGCCGAAGACGAATCCTTACGAACACTCGATGTCTTACGAGGACTATACACCTTAGATCTATTCTCAATTATCAACAACGCTTCCTCAACCGTTTTACACAAAAAATTACCACCCGCGGCGGTATTTAGATAATCGCTTTCATGATCATTAAAACCATAGTAAAACGTGTCAATTTGATGCAAGTCGGAAAACCCGTAATGAGGACACCCATGTAAAATTTCCTTAAACCTATTCCAAGCCGTTGAAAAACTCTCATTAAATTCTTGTGAAAATTTTGAAATCTCGTTTTTCAAATGTGTAGTCTTAGAGGGCGGAAAAAATTGGTTCAGAAACTTAGAAACGAGATCCTTCCACGTCAATATAGAATTGGGTGGCTCTTTCTCTAACCAAATTTTAGCGGGCCCCGCTAAGGAATACGGAAAAAGCATCATCTTAGTCGAGTCATTAGCAGCATCCTTAAATTTGCAAGTGGCGGTAAGATGATTGAACTGGCGGATATGGTTGTGCGGGTTGTCCTTTTCATCACCACGGAATTTGTTGTTTTGGATCATCGACAGCAAACCCGTTTTCACTTCAAAATTCTCCGCAAGGTTAGCGGGAATCACAATAGCCTCTCCATAACCCTCGGTGGGTGCTTAAAGTAACTCCATCATAGTTCGATTCGCCATGGTTGGTTCTTCTCTTACGATAGGTTCGTCAATAGGAGACTCCTCACAAGAAAGATTAGGAGTAGGTGTTGACTCTTTTCGTTTTTTACGTTTAAGTGCACGTCTTGCTTGATTGCGAGTTTGCATAAACGCCACGTACAACGTGGGGATGAGCAAAGAAGATCCTTTTTGGTGTTTTGTATTTTTCCAATTTTTTTGTGGTTTTTGATTGTTTTTACTTTTTTTGGATTTTTGTGATTGTGTTAAGTTGACAAAAATCTACAAATATCCTCCTTAATCAATTCTCTTGATTAAAGAAGCTTCAAGGAATGAAAACGATCACGTGAAGTGAACGCCTTCGATGACTTTAGAACGTTGGTGGAACACCAAAACGTTCAAGAGGGTTTAATCAAATGAAACCAAGAAAATATATATGATACTTAGATAATACTTTGGTTGGCAAACCCTCGATTAGCCCTTTTTATCTAAACACTCACAAGCAAGCGGGGAAATGAGGCGGCGCGAAGCACTTAAGAGCCTTTTTCCTTAGGGTATATTTTATAATACCCGCCTTATACTCACCTTATAGTTGTTGTTTTTTCAAAATTAAGCTTCACGAAAGTATTTATCTATTTTGCCTTTGATTTCTTGTTTGAGATTCGAATACAATGATTGAGTAATGACCTCCCAATCAAGGTTGTGTTTTCACACTTTTGGAGTACTTGTGAATTTATTGTTCTAAGTATACAATATAGTAATATTATTCACAAAAAAACGAAAAACGATAATATGTATTAGTAGAGTGCTACTAATACAAATACTATTTATGGTTAGTATATAAAAACAAAAATTCCCAAATCAAAACACAACACGCCTCCCCGGCAGCGGCGCCAAAATGATAGTTGTAAAATACGTCTTTTAGGAAAAAGAGCGTAATTAGGGCAAGTATAAACAAGTGATTTAGGAAAACCATAAGTAATTACCCTTAAGTGGGGATCGTTCTCAAGGAGGCAAGTGTGTTGTGTAGAGAGATGATTAAATTTTGTGATTATATTGATGAGAAAAGAAAATAGAAGAGGGATTAGAATAGAATGACGGTTACGATTATGGATTAAACTAAGACGAAATGTCGTACACGTAAAACCGTAAAAGTGACAAAATTAAAAAATTACCCTAAAAATTCCTAAAAAATTGCAATAAATCCAAAAAAATGTAATTAGAGTTTACAAAAATCAAAAATCACTCAAACCTTTTATTTATTTAAATAATAATTATTTAATGCTAATTAAAGCCCAAAAAATCAATTTAATTAACAAAAATCCCAAAATGAGATTTTTTCAATTGTAAACCTCTAAAATGACTTAGCTAAATTAATAACTATTTTTGAAAATTTTAAAATTAATAAAAACTATTTAAAAACAATTAAAAACTATTAAAACTTAAAATAATTCTAAAAATTAATCTAATGACAATAAAAATATTCTAAAAATTGTAAAATTCCTAACTTAAAGTATTTGAACTAAGAAAAATGAAAAACCTTGAAAAATTTAAATTTTATTTTTTAATAATAAAATAATAATAAAATATTAATAAAAATCTAAAATTTATAAAAAATTCTAAAAAGTTGCAAACTAGATTATTTTAACCTAAATAATACAGAAATGAAGTTGAAATTACAAAAATACCCCTATTGGGCCTAGAAATGGGCTAAAAGTCCAAACAGTCCCCTTAATGGGCTATTTAAGGCCTAATAAGAAAAATGTTGTCCAAATAAGCCCAAAAGCTCCTATCTGACTCAAAATTTGATTTTAAGAACAAAAATCTAAAGGCCTAAATGCTGAAAATGTGTTTAAGCTAGCTTATTTCAAAGCAGCTTATTCTTAATGGGCTTTTTGGCCCATTAAGCTATAAGCTGATGCCATAAGTTTAAATTAGACACACAAGCTTCTTTTGAGTTACTTAAGAGATCTATAAAAATAAAATTGGAAAAAGCACAAAGAATAAGCCTGAATAAGCTAAAAGCTATCTTCACAAAACAACAAAATAGTCGTTTTCAAGTTCTAGGCCACCCCAAGAGCTGATTCAACTTTCAAAAGCTTTTAAATGACTTAATAAAGCTTAATCAACAAAATGTTTTCCAATAAGCACACTCGATAAGCTGAAATAAGCAAATAAGCACTTAATTAAAAGTCAACCTTATGAGTTTTCTAGTAAAAAGTCAAAGCCAAGGTCTAATAAGCTCCAGATCAAATAAATGGGTCAAATAAGGAAGATCTATCACAAAAAATAAGTTGTTGCAAGTCTGGATAAGCCAATTTGGCTTATATATAAGCTGGATGACAAATTACACTAGCAGGGGCTAGTTTTGGGTGTTGAGCAGTGGGAACTTTTTCCACTGCTTGACTTTCTTGACTTTTTGTCTTATATGACTTTTTGTTGGAATCAAGTTACAAACAAGGAACCCTTGTGATCAGTGAATCACAAGGAGTCAGAAACAACAAAGAAATCACACTTCCAATCAGCCAATTAGTGCAGTTAATTCAATTAATCACCAGATCTCACACAAACATGAACAATAAGCAGATTTCACTCAATAAGCAGTTTTAGGAAAAATCACCCAACCAAATTGCACCAAAAGCATACACAAGCTTTAATAAATTCAAATGAAAAAATTTAAACAAGTTTCGTGCAATGGTTCAAGGTATAGATCAAGATTCAATCACAAAAAGTTACTGATGAACTAAGAACATGCAGTCATGAACACATGCTGATATACTTGACCACACAGCCAAATTCAAACACTCAAATCTCTTAAATAGGTTATGTTGAGTATAATTTATCCCTTTTTATCCTAAGTCTAAGCCTAGAACTAGGTGTGCACCAAATCATAAGCCAAAATATCACTTAATCAAGATTTTATGAGCATATGTTTGATTTAGGTGTTCAAAAGCATACAACAAGCAGATATTCACTCTATTACACTTCTTAAACAAGAACAAGCAACATACAATAGCAAACACTAAACCAATAACTCTATAACTTCAATATGCAGTTGACCCAAACACCCCATAATAAATTGAAAACAAGATTTTCAAATCAAAAGTTGGAATTAGGTTAGCACATGCATACATAAGCATCAAAACATCAAACCTAAACAGAATCAACAAGATTTGGAGCCCAAGAACAACACATACACAATCAGAACTCAAATATCACGAATATCCAAATTTTTATCAGATTTTGAGATTAAGGGTTCAAACCTCATGGATGTACATCCACACCCACGTATGTTTGAGCTTATGTGCTAGCAAGAACAAGCACAAGCTTCCAATATCAAGCTGCTAAGATGGAACAAAGTTAGAAGCAAAAATATCAAAATCAGAAAGTGACAAATCCTTGATTAATGCAACTCTTGTACCCCACACTTGATTATCCCTAAGTTATAAGCCTCACAACACCTTGATATCACAATATCAGGGTGCTATGATCCATTTATAGCCCAAAAATTCCAAGGTGTACCAAGAACATAGCAAAATATCAAGATTTAAGAACTTTGAGCAATTTCTTGCACAAAGCCTAAGAACATGTTTTGAGATTCAGTTTTAGTAAACATGTAACATTAACAAACAGAATAAGAGATTGGCACTTGACTTTTCTTCACAAATTTCAAACACATTTCATTAACTTGAAAATGAGATTTACAGAATTATGAACTAGGAAAACTTCAAGAGCAAGGCTCAAGGTGAAAACCTAATGCCTTTATATAGGCTACAAACTAATGCTAAGAAGCTAAAAAACGTAAACCTTAAAGCTATGAAGTCCCCGATTTTTCCTTTGAGATTTTGAATATATGCTTGATCATGTGACTGAATTTGGCATTTTGTTGTTGCTGGCAAGGTGAGATTGTATCCAAAGGCCAAGAATGAAGCTTAGGAATAAAGCTAAACAAGGATGGTTGGATCTTCGGGAACTTTTGGCATTTTCTACAAAACGTATGCATGGGGGTTTATCATGTGACTTGTGTGTTGTTGAGGTGGCAAGTTTAAGGTTTGGGATATGAATATCATCACTTTAATCACCATTCTGGATAATATGGTGGGTTAATTTTTGCTTAAACACAAATACCCAATTTGTGTTCTTGGGATGAATAGTGGTGTTTGATCTTAGTTTGGGTTTAAAATGGTGTTAACCGCGAGTTTTTAAACTTAATTAAACAAGTTAAACCGGGTTTGTTAAGTTTGTTGTGAGTGGATGGTGAGGTGGCTGAATGGAGGATGGTGATTGGTGGAAAAGTGGTAGTAGGGCACGTGTCACCCCACTACTGGTCTAGGTAAGTTTGCTGTCTGCCATGATTAACCCCTCACTTCTCCTTTCTTTGTCAACTGAAGTTTAAACATGCAAAATCCGTTTTCCTTTGTTAATGAAGTTTCCAACTTCACACTTTTGCCCCAAATACTTTTCCAAAGTATTTTCAGGGGTATTTCTTGCCATTTGTTGATTCTTGAAGGGTTGATTTGGCATTTTCTTCATAGATGATGGTCTTGACTTGTATGATTGACTTTTTGGAGGACTAATATTGACAAGTCATGATTTATGAGGGACCATTTTTGCCAATTCTTCAAAGTGGAGGGCCCTTTTTGTAATTTTGACAAACCTTAAGGACCAATCTTGTAATTATGAATATAGAAGGGTTTAAAGTGTCAATTCTTCAATATTGGAGGACCCTTCTTGCATAATCTTCAAATCTTCAAGGGTTTTTCTTGGAAAATCTTCATTAGGGTTTGGTTCATTGTGCGGCTTCGTTTCCCGTGTTCGTTTTTGCGTGATTCTTGTGATCTTTTGTCATTTTCTCAATATCCATACCTAAAATACACAAGTAACAAACACAAGCATATATTTGACCATTTTCATGATATTTTATGCATTTAAAGCCCGTTTTGGACGATGAGACTATGTATAAAAGCAGTCTCATCAATCGACATCATCAAAATCATCATAAGTTGGTATGTCTGGATATTCTGAAACAAAATTATCATAATCATCCCCATCGGAACTAGAATCTTTATCAGAATCATCATAGATTGGCGGGGAATCATAAATTCGTGGGGGGATCCACATTGGGGAGAGAATCATCAAAATCATCCACATCGTCTTGGAAAAGTGGATTATCATGGGAAGACTCGAAAAGAGGATTATCATATACAAAAAAGTCATCAAGCTTAAAACTTTCCAAAGTAGAAGTAAGCTCTTCTTGAAGCACATTAATCATTTTCGCGGATTCTTTTCCATTTGTCTTACTTGTAATCTTCTCCATCTTAAAAACTTGAGCATCATTCCCGACCCTTAAGATTAATTCACCTTCGGCAACATCGACTAGAGATTTTCCAGTTCTCAAAAATGGCCGTCCAAGTATTAACAGAATACGAGGGTCCATTTCATAATCAACAACAACAAAATCGACCTGAAAAGTGAAGGTGCCAACTTTAATAAACACATCTTCGGCAATACCAACGGGGTAAGCGAGAGTGCGATTTGCTAGCTTAAGAGTCATCTTCGTCGGTGTAAGGTTGGGTAATGATAGATTTTTCCAAACACTTAATGGCATCAAATTAATACTTGCCCCGAGATCAGCTAAGGCAGTAAATTCTTCGGTTTTGTTGAAAATGCAAGGAAACACAAAACGACCGGGATCTCCAAGTTTTTCCAGAAGTTCTTTAAGAATAACTGCATAACAGTTTTCATTTAGGTGTATGTTGACAAACTCAGCCATCTTTTCCTTCTTGTTAAGCAATTCCTTGAATGCTTTGACGAATTTCGGCATTTTTACAAGTGCTTCAATGAGGCTAATGTTGAAATTCATTTGAGAGATCATCTTCATAAAAGAAGTGACTTGAGTATCCTCTTTAGTAAGAAATTTGCACTTGTCTAACCAAGAAGGATAAGGCATGTTAGGTTTAGGTGGTGTGGGTGTAGCAGGTAAAGGTTGAGATGTTGAAGGTTTATAGGTGGTTGGTGGGGTTGGTGGAGGGTTTTGCTTGGGTACCTCTTCATTAATAGGTGGAGACGGTAATGGAGAGCTAGTACTAGTTGTGGTAGCAGGAGGGATAAATGGGGGTAGAGGAGGTGTAGATGGAGTAACGAGAGGAGGGGTAGAAGGAAGAACACCTTGGGGGCGAAGGGTTTGTAATATTTGAACGAATTTCCTGTCCGTGGACTCTTGAATTTGTCTAGTAGATTCTTGCATTACTTGCATTATTTTCTCATGTTCACTCAATTTTTGCAAAACCAAGTCCATTGGCGGATGAGGTAAATTGAACCCATGTTATTGAAAACCTTGGTTTGGGTATTGGTTATAAGGTGGAAAACCTTGAGGATTGAAACCTTGGTTTGGGAAGCCTTGATTTTGCATTTGGTAATTTCCCTGGTTTGCATTGGAGCCCGTCATATTTGCATTACCTTGAAAATTAGCTCTTGGCGACCCTTGGTTGTTTTGGTTAGGTTGTGGTCGTCTTTGTTGAAAACCGGGTGGAGCCAAATAATTTGTTGAGTTGTAAGACAAGTGATTAACATCGACATTAGTCTTGAAATGAACTCTCTCGGTGTTATTGTAAGCATACACTTCCCCGTGACATTGATCATAAGCTTTATCACAATTAGCATAAGAGTGTGGCCCACCATAAGTTTCACAAGTTATACTAATAGCATTGTTGTTTTTGGCATTGTTAATGGCTTGTAAAGCAAGTGCTTCAACAACCGTAGTAAGCTTATCAAGTCTCCTTTCGGTGTCACTAGTTCTAGCACTAGCCACATTAGCTCGAACACTTTTGGTTTGCACTTTAGATTTATTCTCAATAATATCCCACGCGGCATTAGAAGACTTAACCAAAATGTTACCCCCGAAGCACTATTTAGTGAATCTTGGTCATTCATGCTTAAACCATTGTAAAAAGTATTAATTTGATGCACTTTTGTAAAACCATGTTGTGGACACTTTCTTAAAAGTTCCTTAAAACGGTCCCAAGATTCACTAAATGTCTCACCGTACTTTTGTTCAAAGTTAATGATTTCATTCCGCAAAGCGGTAGTACGTGAGGGTGGGAAAAAGTAGTTGATGAATTTGGTCTCTAAATCCGACCACATAAAATACTTTGTGGCGGTTCCTTATCAAGCCAATGCCTGGCTTGTCCCTCTAAGGAGAAAGGAAAAAGTTGCAAGCGAATTACCTCTTGTGAAACCCCATTAAATTTGACCGTATTAGTGAGTTGAAGAAACTGTTTGATATGGTCATGAGGATCATCAAGTGTACGCCCAAAGAATGGTTGAGCAGAGACCATTTGAATGAAACCGGATTTGAGCTCAAAGTTGTTGGCTCCAATCTCGGGTATGACAATAGCATCGGTGTTGCCCTCTACGTGCGATTGCAAAAGCTTGATCATTGGTCGATTGTCCATGGTGACAATAGGTTGAGTTTCGACTTCGGCCTGAATTGCTTTCTTTTTACGAGCACGGGTACGCATACACACATACAAAAGGAAAAGAAAGATAGACAAGAAATATTTTTGTTTTTTATGTTTTTCTATTTTTTTGGATTTTTGAAAATTTTACAATTTTTTAGGATTTTTGAAAATTTTTGAAAATTAGACAAGAAAAATAACGTTCAAGAGTGAACGGATCCTAAAATCCAACGCGTCTCTCACTAAAAACCGTTAATCTAAACGAAAAGAGCCGGCAGTGGCGCCATTTAATAACTGGGTTTTACTCCGTTATAAAAGTTCGTTGTTCCAATCTTTTCGAATTGATTACCATTAATCGTGCAACTCAGTCATTCTTGGTGGAATAAAAAGGGGAAAAGTTATCTAATATAAACTAAAGTAAAACGAAAATTAAAATGCAAATGAAAATGTAAATGTCGTTAAGTAAAAGTGGAAGATTAAAATTTAAAACTAAAAATTAATACTAAAAATAAATGACGAAAAGGTAAATTTTAAAAACTTAATAAAAATGAAAACTTCAAATAAAGATAAAGTAAAAACAATTTAAAATAACACTAAGTAATAATGGCAAGAAAAATCGACCTATCGGAATAAACACGAAAGTAAACCTATCGGAAACACCCGTCGGAATGTCCCAGATCGGAAAGCAATCAGAATAAGCTAAACAAAAACTATCAGAATAAACTAAAAACAAAGATATCGGAATCATGGTCGGAATCCAACAGTCGGAATCTTGTCGGAAAGTCCAAAGAGACAATGATTGGAATAATGGAACTAAGCCCTACCGGAATATCAAAGGAAAAACTTACCGTCGGAATGCAGATTGGAATCCCAATCGGAATAACAAAACCCTATTCCGATCCTGTGATCGGAATAATAGGACCTAATCGGAATACTCTCAAAAACACCCTTGTCGGAATGTATGGTCGGAAAAGGGTTTCCCCTTCCAATAGAATTAGATTCGTAATAAGCTAAACACATAAGCTAACTTTAATAAGCATTAATAGACACTTAAACCACTTTTTAAAGAAAATAACTAAATAAGCACGAATAAGAACTTTTCAAAACTATAAATAAGCAAAACTTTGAAATCAAACTTTAATAAAACTAGACTTTTAAGAAAAATGAAAAGTAAATAAGCTAAATACAAAATATGCCAATAAGCATGTCAAGCTCAAAGCTCAATTTGTATTAAACTTATAGATGAATAAAAAGATAAACTTTTTAATCAAATAAACATTAAGATTAAACAAAATCAACGATTATCACGAATCAAAGATAAACAAATTAAGAAAGGTAGAAGAAGATGATTAAAAACTTGAATTTAAAAGATTAAAGATCAAAGATTTAACACATGATTAAAGAGAAAGCTTGAAAAACATTAAGAAAAACTAGAGAGAGAAAGTATATTAATCTACTCCTACTTACCTTACAATAATAAAACTAACTAAAAATTATCTAACCACCCTCCTAATGACACATTAGGAGGGTATTTATAGGAGGAGTACATGTGATGATGCTTTCTTCTTGTCTTGACTCGATTTAATTTCTTTGTCTTTCTCGACGTCGTCTCGGGATTTGTCGATATAAATTGAACTTGTCTTATAATTTCTTCAATAATTAGACATGAGTTCTTCAACTTCATTAAACTTCCGTCTTTAGACTTTTCTTTGATAAATCTTCAGAATAGGCCTTGGACTTCCGTTCTTTTTGAACTCTTGATCTTTTGACTTCGTCTTTTCTCATTTTCATCGATAAAAGCCCGTGAAAGCCCGTGTTTTCCTCCTTTTTCATCTTTTGGTCCTAAAACATAATAAAAACACAAACCACGCATAATTCCGACATTTACGACATAAAATACACGTTTTGGCTTAGTTATTATTATAGTTAAGTTGTAAAAGGATGGGTGTTTTCACACCTATCAAATCACAATTTCACCAAGCCAATTAGTACAGTTTAATCAAAAGATCACCAGATATGCACCAGACATGAACAATAAGCAGATATGAACTAATAAGTAGTTTTAGCAAGAATAAGCCAACCAAATTGA
This sequence comes from Glebionis coronaria, assembly GCA_025667525.1. Lineage (NCBI taxonomy): Eukaryota > Viridiplantae > Streptophyta > Magnoliopsida > Asterales > Asteraceae > Glebionis > Glebionis coronaria. The sequence continues at coordinate 21,379 of JANFOE010000157.1, forward strand.
CCCAAATGCACACAATAGCTTATATTAATTCAAGTGAACATAAATCAACTGGTTTCATGCAATGATTCAAGGTTTAGACAAAGATTCAAGCCAAAAATTGTTACTGGTGAACAAAGAACAAGCAGTTTATGAAGTTTGCTGATATACTTGACCACAAATCCAATTTTAAACACTCAAATCTCTGTAACAGGTTATATAAACTTGATTTAATCACTTGTTAGCCCTAAGAATGCATACAATCTAAGTGTTTCCAATATCTTAGGTCAAAATAAGCAGATTTCAACAATATATAGCACAATCAAGAAAATGATGTTCAAAAGCCCAAGACTTGCATATATCAGCACAATACCAAGTATTTATCAGACTCAAGCACAAAACAACACTTAACAATAACTCAAATGTTGGGAATAAAATGTAGCCAGTCCACTTGAGCGCTGACAAGAGGAAAACAAGCGTTGATAAGAAGAAAACAAACGCTGACAGATCAAGCGTTGACAGGAAGAAGTCAAGCGTTGATAGGTTGAAGACAAGCACTGATAGAAAGATATGGTCTACACGTATTATGTTTCTAGTTTGTTTCTAGTAAAGATAGGATCAACATTGTATTTTCTATAATTATCTTTACCTAGAATAGTTGATACGTAGACTCTTGTACAAGGCTTTTATGTCTATAAAAGAAGACCTTTAGGTTATGTTTCAATATATAAGTTTTCATACGTTAAAACACTTTCATTGTAAGCAAATTTGTTATTATCAATCAAGTGAAAGTTTGTTTACATCCTTTGTGTGTTATTGTTTAATTGTTAATTCCGCATAACACTTAAATTACTTTATACATAAACAAAGTTTCTCTACGTGTATAGCTTGATCTAATCTCGTTTACACAAGCTAAAACGATCTAAGTATGGGATCAACAATTGGTATAAGAGCTTGTTGAGAAACTTTGATCTAAAAGAACACAAGAACCCTAAAAATCACCAAAACCCTAATTTTCACAAAACCCTAAAAACATCATGTCCACTCCAGAAGCAACCTCCTCCTCCTCCTCAAACCACAACATCAAGATTCCCATGCTAGATGCAAACAACTTTGAGCTGTGGAAATTAAACTTTGAGCAATATCTGGGTATCTATGACTACACTCTCTGGGAGATTATTGAATACGGAAACACATTCAACAAAGCTCAAAAGATTGCTAAGGCCATTGCTACAAGATCAGCTGTTCAAGGATGTTCAGAAGAATATAAGAAAGAAAAACCTGATGATGGTAGAGCTGTGTCTACTGATGACATAGCAAAGAAAAGGGTTGGTATGAAAACCCTAATCATTCTGAAACTCTCTTTAGAACAAGAAAATCAACACAAATACAGAGGTTATGAGTCTACAAAAGACCTTTGGGCAGCCCTTGAAGTTGCATATGGTGGTAATGCTGATACTAAGGAAGAGAAGAAGCAACTCTTTCATGAGTATGCTGTTTTTAAGGCTCAACCTAATGAGAAGCTTAGCAGTGTGAGAAGCAGACTTCTTGACATTACAAGAAAGTTGTCCTTCATGGGGACACAAATTGGTGATGTTGACATTATTGCCACTTTTCTTAAAAGCCTTGGTGATGCGTGGAAGATTGAGGCAAGATCTTTAACTGCCAATAACACTCACAAAAGTTCTACTTTTGATGATATCTTCAACAAACTAAGGCTGTTGGAGAATGAAACTCTTTTGGAGCATGGAAGTAAGTATACCAATAGTAACATGGCCTTCTTCTCACACAGGGAAGGTTAATTTGATCAGAAGGACTCATACATGCACCCAGTTACTGGATCAACATGTGTCAACGCTGGATCATATCTTGTCAACGCCTCACATTCAGACGCTGAGACATACAAAATTGACTCACCAAGAGTTAAGCCTGCTGGTTTAGATCTGGATACTGTGTGTGCATACGTTGCTTCATTTCCCAATGGTTCAGTGATTACATATGAGGACCTTGAGCAAATAAGTGATGAGCACTTGGAGGAAATGGATATAAAGTGGAACATGGCTCTTGCAAGTATAAGAGCAAACAGATGGAATAGAAGGTTTAAGAAGAAGATGACCTTTAATGCAAAGGACACTGCTGGATTTGATAAATCCAAGGTGGAGTGCTACAATTGTCATCGTATGGGGCACTTTATGAGGGAATGCAGATCTCCAAGAAGATCTGATGCTGGAAAACCCTCTAGCCAAAAAGTTAAGGCTCAGGATCCTAAGGCCATGGTTGCAGTACAAGAAATTGATGGCATTGGATGGGACTGGAGCTATTTGGCTAAGGATGAGGAAGAGGATAAAGCTTTGGTTGCTGAAATAGAAGAAGAACAACATGTTCAATATGCTCTCATGGCACACTCCTCTTCTTCATCAGACAATGAGGTATACGATGATGCTTTTTGTAGTAAGGGTTGTCGTTTAAATACTGAAAAACTTAACAAAGAGGTTTTAAGATTGTTAGGAGATGTGAGTACTGAGAGATGCAAGTTGTCTAACTATCAAATTGCTCTCACTCAAACTGAAAAGACAGTTTATGAGTATAAGAAAATGGAGCTTGACCTAAAAGATAAAATAAATATCTTAAAACATGATTTAAATGCTAGTAATGATGTTAGAAACATCATGGAAAGGGTCAATGCTGAATTACAGGCTAAGTTAGATGAGGCTATCAAGAATAAGGATAATGTTGACCTTAAAATTCAGAGATTTGATAAGGCCTCACAAACCCTAGGAGAATGTGTTAGTAAACAGAGGGATCCTAAGGACATGACTGGGATTGGGATGAAAGACTATACTGTTGTTCCACCACCAGTTGGGGACTTCTATGGTGTCCAAAGAAAGGACTTATCTTGGAATGGTTTACCAGAACTCCAAGAAGAGGAATTTATTCCTCCACAAAGAGTCCTTACCCCAGTTGAGGAATATAGGCAAAAGTTGACTGACTTGAATGAATGGAAGAAAGCCAACCCTACCGTATTTGTTAAGGGTGGCATGCTTTGTGATAGTCCAAATGAGTCGACCCCTATCAAAGTAACAAACCCAATCACTGGCAAGACTGTTGACCTTGGCTCAAACACTGTTAAGAAACCTAGCATTAAGTATGCAGAAATGTATAGGAATACTAGGTCACCAAAAAGCCAAGTTAGTGATAATGGAACAGGTTTCTTTTCTTCTAGACCTAGAGTTTTGTCTAAAAAAGCCTGTTACACTTGTGGTAGCTTTTCACATTTAGCATATAAGTGTGTCAACGCTTCCAAGGTCAACGCTGTTAAAAGATCAAACACTGTCAGACCCAAAACTTTTATGGAGCAAAGTCCACAAGTTGTTAGACCAGCCCCATTCTTCACCAAAGGGTCTAACACTCATGGACAAAGAACTTTTCAGAAGACCAATACATGGTCTAATAGGCAATGGGTTCCTGTAGCAAACCCTAGGTTCAACGCTGATAAGGGTAAATTCAGCGTTGACAAGACCAAATCAAACGCTGACAGAAACGTTGCCAGACTTAAATATTTGCAACCACAGGGAAAGGGGTCTAAAGCTTCTTCTAGATTGACATGGAGACTTAAGCAAGATCAAATCCCTAATTTTAATGGGATTTCTATGACCTGCAACAGATTTAATTATATTTTTTTTGGGTAAAAGGGATTCACCCCGGTAAATTGTATTAATACCCAATAGCCAATAAGTACACTGGAATTTGACTGAATGTCACATTAATCTCAAGCTAAGCTTGAACATCCAAATCGAATGACATGCCACTCAAATTACATACCAACTACAAAAGCTAAAGCACCAATAGGAAAAAACCACCTAATGGTACAAAGACAAATAAGTAACATAATCATCTAAATATAGAATCCGACAAATCCCAAATACGGGCATAGTGGCCTCCTTCCACGGATCTTTTAAGCCGACAAGAAAGCAGCTTCAAAAGAATCGTAGATGAAATGCAATCCACCAACTGATCCACAGTCCTCTTCGAACCTTTAAACAACCTCCAATTGCGTTCTTGCCATACAAAATACGCGGAGGCAGCAATAACAAGCTTTGCAATAGTAATTTGCGTAGACTTACGGCTAGCATTAGGACCAAAATGATTAATCAAGGCATAAATATCATTATTACGATGCGATATACCAGCCTTTGGTTCATACGGTTCAAAATAGCAGTCGAATATGGACACATAAAAAAAAGATGCTCATGAGAATCGGGCACATCTTCACATAGAGAGCATTTCGTACTCAAGCCCGTTGAAACTTCCCAAGACCTGATCAACATCACCATAAGCAAAAATAAACAAGTCATCCGCAAAGCATAAATTAATAATCTCAAGCTTATCACAAAACCGATGGTATGAGAAACGATCCGACACCAACACCCGTCTTTGAAACATAAGAGTAAGAATCTCCATCACAAGGGTAAAGAGATAAGGAGAAAGAGGATCACCTTGACGTAGGCCCCTTTGACCCTTAAAATAACCATGGAGATTACCATTAATGCAAATTTAATATGAAGTCGAGGAAACACACTCCATAATCCAATGAATCATCTTCTCATGAAACCCAAATCCATGTAAAATCTTCTTCAAAAAACCCCAATCTATTGTGTCATACGCCTTTTGGATATCAACTTTAAACGCACATCTAGGCGTACCACGATCCAAATGATAATTATGCATAAGCTCTTGAGTAAGAAGAATATTATCAGAAATACATCTTCCCGGAACAAAAGCAGATTGGTTAGGACTCACCAAAGTTTTAAGGCTTTGTTTAATCCTATTAGCAATGATTTTGCTAATACACTTAAAGAGCACATTACAACACGATATAGGCCGATAATCATTAATTATGTCCGGAGATTGAACTTTGGGAATAAGGGCAATAATCGTGTGATTTAACTCACGGAGTAACTTACCATTGATAAAAAATTCACGAATAGCATTTGTAACATCTTTACCAACAATAAGCCATGCGTCCTTAAAGAAAGCAGCCGTAAAACCGTCCGTACCAGGTGCTTTATCATCACCCATAGCAAACATAGCAACACGAACCTCATCATCAGTCACATTACGAATCAAATAAGTCGCATCGTGCTCATTAAGACACGTATGAAATAAATTAGTAGTATCTAAATCATTAGTAGTGCCTGCTTGACCAAGAAACGCCTTGTAGTGATCAACAAAGGCATTGGGAACCCGATCATTCGAGTAAGTAACACCATCACCATTAGTTATGACGTCAATACGGTTTCTACTAACCCGACTTCTAACTGTTTTATGGAAAAAAGCCGAGTTAGCATCACCTTCTTTCAGCCATAAAACCTTGGCCTTTTGCTTAAGAAATTTTTCCTCCTCAATAAGAGCATTGTTAAACGCAACAACACAAACTGCTTCTTGATCCCGTAACATAGAATTAAACGGATCAGCATCTAATTTCGTTTGAATCTGGTCCAGTTCAGCCCGTAACCTGCTCACATTATCATGCAAATTTCCTTTAGCATACAATAATTTCCGAAGAGGTTTTTTCATGTATTTAAGCCTTTTGACGACTTTAAACATGCAACAACCGCTAACATCCATGCTCCAAGCCTCACGAACAACATCCTCAAACCTGTCATGTTTAGTAAGGAGATTGCAAAATTTAAAAGGTTTAGGTTTATCATTCGTTATAGTAGGAATACACAGGATAGCAGGCGAATGATCTGAGTTCCGATAGGGCTTAAAACTAGCATAACAACCCACGAAATCAGATTTAAAAGACATGTTAGCCATAACCCGGTCCAATTTTTTAAGCACACCATCATGACCCTTTGGTTTTTGATTCCACGTAAACTGAAGTCCCGTCTTTTGAATGTCCACCACCTCAATGTTGTCCACACAATCTTTAAACTCTCTCATGGAGATGTCCATCCGAGAAGAACTAGATGTAGATTCGGTTAAATACAACGTAGAGTTAAAATCACCTAATAAACACCATGCACGATCACGAACATAGAGCTTATGCTGATTTAAAGCAATCCAAAGAGGCCTTCTATTTTGATAAGCATTATGAGCATATATGAAAGAATAGAACAGCTCCTTCCTCTCCTTTTTGAGCCAAACTCTAGCATGCACCACCTGATCATTTTGACTAATAATCACAACATCAACATCATTACGATTCCATCCAAGAATTATGCGAGTTCCTTTGCTACACCAAGAGCCATTAGAAGTCCAATCCCAATGGCTAAAGATATTAGAACACGTCTTATGAAGTTTATAATTAATAACATGAGATTCTAAAATAGCAAATAAAGACAGTTGATTATCATAGATAACCTGACGAACTTCGGTTTGTTTAGGGGTAAAGTTCAACCCCTTATATTCCATGAAGCCAAATTAATCATTTAAAACCGTGATAGCAGGAGTGCTTGCCCCCGAAACATGACGATCATCAAGGATTATCTCCTCATCAATTGCCTCTTCGTCACTATCTTCATTGATATTAATAGCCGTCTCAAGCTGCTCCTCACCATCTAACATGCCAAATGAATTACTAAGAATAATATCCTTACCTTTCAAATTCATATGTGGCCTATCTGGCTTTGGATCACTTGTACCAGGTGCATCCTTCTTAGTGTTCTTCGAAACATCTCCAACTTTACGGTATTGAAGATTGAGAGAAGGTTTAGTTAAACGAATACCTTCTACCTGCTTTTTTTGGGGCTGCTTGGCCTTTGATTTTTTCTTTGTGACCATAGTAAATCCATCCTTATCCTCTTGTTGAGTATTATTATTAACCTCAACAGGCTTAGGGTTTTTAGGGCATTTTTCAAACTTATGATCGAATACCTTGCATGTTGAGCAACGAGGAGCATCCCATTCATATTCAACTTCAATTTCAGCAAGTGAGTGACCCTTTCCATCACCAAGAGGAATAGCGATAACAATGGACTTTTTAAGTTCCTCTTCCGCTGAAAATTCAATAAGAGCTCTAGCATATGTGTTTCTACCCCACGAACTCAAACACATATTACTAGTATACGTATCCAGCATAATCGGCTTTCCCAAATGTGTAGTGATAAGACTCAACCCTGTCTTCGAATATGCAACAATAGGAACATGATGTAATTTAACCCACAAAGGGGCCTTCTTAATCACATCCTTCTTGAGATCAGTAGTGGGAGTCCACACATTTAAAAACAGCGGAACCTTACGAATTATCCATGGACCATTTTCCATAACACTCTCCATTCCCTCCTTCGTATCAAATTGAAACATAAAGAAGTTTTCGTGTAACTGGATACGTTTCAGCCCAAACTTCTTCCATGTATTGTTAACATAGTTTTCAACAAGCCGAAACGCCAATCGATTACCAATAAAATACCCATAAAGGGTGTTTTCAAATCTAGCTTTAACCTCGTCAACAGCAGCCATAGGTAATGCCAAAGCCGCACCTTCAACAATCTCAGAATTTTGAAGCTCTGTAATCCTTGCTGTACGAGTATTAGGGTTCCGCTTAATCACATTAGCAAAAGACTTACTGCTAATCGGCATAGCATTACTCTTCGTACCATCTTTTGCCTGAACATAGGACCCAGATCCCATAACATTACGAACATCAGCATGTTGAGTCTTCGAAGGCTCCATCTCAAACTCCTTGTTCACCTGAGCCTCATAGGACTCAGGAGAAAGACATTCATGCAATGATTCTATAAATCTCTCTAAAACAGAATAAAACAAAAGGAAATAGTAACAAAACCCTAATTAGGGTTTCACACGACCAATCACCCACCAATCAACCGTCTCCCATATTAATTGCAAATCATAATAATAAAGCCTTTGAACAAAAACCCTAATCTAAAGAAGCAAAACTGAAAAAACTAACAACTAAAACAAACCCTAGTTCTCGTCGATCCCGGTTAACAAAGATTAAAACCCAGAAAACACTACCAACATGGACTAAATGATCACAAGGAATTAGGGACGAACGAATCGAGGCCTAAAACTTATCACAATCTAGCAGACGTAGGAGTATAATCAATGAGATTAATAATCGTTAAACAGTGAATGGAGATCTAGACGATTGAAAAAGCTGTTAGGGAAGAGATCAGATTCGCCACCATTAGAGAGAGAAATTAGGGTTTTTTTAGTATCAAGTCTTTAATTTAATTATATTTCAAAGGTCATCACAAAACCAATTGGGGTTAACTGGGAGTTTCATCAAAAAAGGGATGAACAAGGGGTTTTTATGAGAACTAAGTCTGTTCTTATTGAACAACCAGATGAATCCAAGTCTGCTCAGGCTTGGGTTCCCAAAGAAAACTAACTTGTTTTCTTTACGTGCAGGGCATTCAAAAACAGGTGAACGATTATGGCTATTGGGATAGTGGATGCTCTAGGCACATGACTGGGAAGGAAGATTATCTTACTAACTTCACTCCCATTAAGGATGGTGATAAAGTTTACTTTGGAGGCGGATATGGAACTATCACATGCAAAGGAACTCTTCTCACCAAGAACTTGCGTTTTGAAAACGTGTTTCTGGTAAAAGAACTTGATTATAATCTTTTTAGTGTATCACAAGTTTGTGATAACAAAAATATGGTTATTTTTACTGATACTGAATGCTTGGTGTTGAGCAAGGATTTTAAAATACCAGATGAGAAATATATTGACTATAGAACACCTAGGCATAAGGACATTTATAATGTGAATCTTAATGGTATTAGGATGAATAATAATATGTCATGTTTTTATGCTAAAGCTTCAGTTGATGAGAGTAATCTATGGCACAGGAGACTTGGGCACATTAACTTTAAAAATATAAACAGACTTGTGAGACTTGGTTTGGTTGATGGTTTGCCTGAAAAGGCTTTCCACAATGACCACTCTTGTGTTGCATGCGTTAAAGGCAAGCATCACAAGGTCTCATTTAAGTCTAAACAGGTGAACTCTAGTTCTAAACCACTTCACTTGCTGCATATGGACCTGTTTGGTCCAACTAATATAGAGAGTTTGAATGGTAAATCATACTGCTTTGTCATCACAGATGATTTTTCTAGGTTTACTTGGACTTTCTTTTTAGCTATGAAAAGTGACACTGCTGATACTTTAATTAGCTTTATTACCCAAATAGAAAAGAAAACTAGTAATGAAGTTAAGATGCTTAGAAGTGATAATGGTGGTGAGTTTAGAAATAAACTGTTGGATGATTTTTATGCCAAAAAGGGATTACTAGGCAGTTTAGTGTTGCCAGAACCCCACAGTGAAATGGGGTTGCTGAGAGAAAGAATAGAACCCTAATTGAAGCAGCCAGGACTATGTTGGCTGATGCTCACTTTCCCATAGCTTTTTGGGTTGAGGCTGTGAATACAGCTTGTTATGTTCATAGAACATTGGTCAACAAGATACATAACAAAACACCTTATGAGTTACTTTGGATAAGGAAACCTAATATTGGTTTTCTTAAACCTTTTGGCTGTCATGTAGTTTCTTAGATACTAGTGATGCCTTAGGTAAATTTAGTGCTAAAGGTGATGAAGGCTACTTCATGGATTATTCAGTGCAGAGTAAGGGATATAGGGTTTACCTTAAGAAGGAAAAACGTATACTTGAGAAAGTACATGTTAGGTTTTTAGAGAGTAACCTAGTGATCCTGAAAGTGGTCCAAATTGGTTGTTTGACTTGGAACCTCTATCTAGGACTTTGAATTATATGCCTGTCACTAATCCAGACATTGTGAAGGTAACTTTAAATGTTGTGGAAGAACCAGTTGTTGATGTTTCAGGTACACAGGTTAATGAAGAGGTTGGATCACAAGCAGACAAGTCATCTCCCATACAAGAGTATGTCACTATTCCCACATGGACAGATGCTTTTGATGCTGCTGCTGCTGGAAAGGATAATGGTGGTCCCCAAGTATCACCAGTTAACAACATGCATGGTCCTTTAGGCGCTGACAAAGGAAAATCTGGCGACAGGACAAATTCAGGCGTTGATGGCTCAAACTTTGACAACACCATTTTAGGCGTTGATGGATCAAACGCTGACAACCTTGGTTCAGGCGTTGACAAATCTTTTGAGCTTATTTTCTCTTCCAATTTTGAACAAGGTGAACCTTCAAGTAGACATGAAGAGGTTCATACAAATATTGATGGAAGAGAGTCTGAAGAAGATATTAGCAACTTGGATGATGAGATTGAAGACAACAGACTTTTTGAGGGAGGAGTTCTCACTTCTACTATGAAGAATCATCCTACTTCTCAAATTATTGGGGATGTCATGTCTCCTGTTCAGACTAGAAGATCTCATCAGAGTCTTGGTGGATTTATTGCCAATATACACAAGAAGGTTGATACCCCTCTTGTTCAAGCATGTTTGTTTTGCCTGTTTTTTGTCACAACATGAACCCAAGAAGATCTTTGATGCTCTCAAAGAACCAAGTTGGGTGGAAGCAATGCAGGATGAGCTTCACCAATTTGCTATTCAGGATGTTTGGGAGCTGGTTGATTGTCCCGGATATGTCAGACCTATTGGGACAAGATGGGTTCTAAGAAACAAGAAAGATGAAAGAGGCATTGTGGTCAGAAACAAGGCACGTTTAGTGGCTCAGGGATATACACAAGAGGAAGGGATAGACTATGAGGAGGTCTTTGCACCAGTTGCAAGGATTGAGGCTATAAGGATATTTCTAGCCTATGCTTCCTGCATGGGCTTCACTGTCTATCAAATGGATGTGAAGAGTGCTTTTCTGTATGGCATAATTGTTGAGGAGGTATATGTTATGTAGCCTCCTGGTTTTTGAAGATCCAGAGAATCCAGATAAGGTGTATAGAGTCAAGAAAGCTATGTATGGACTTCATCAAGCCCCAAGAGCCTGGTATGGCACATTGTTCACTTATCTGGTGGAAAATGGATTCAAAAGGGGCACCATAGACCAAACATTATTTACAAAGAAGGCTGGTAAGGATGTCTTACTTGTTCAGGTTTATGTTGATGATATCATCTTTGGCTCCTCCAATCCAAAGATGAGTGAAGACTTTTCCAAGCTTATGACAGACAAATTCAAGATGAGCGCAATGGGGGAGATGAACTTCTTTCTAGGGTTACAAGTTCAGCAGAAAGAAGATGGTATCTTCATCTCCCAGGATAAGTATGTAGCAGAGATCTTGAAGAAGTTTGGCTTTTCTCCACATGAAAAGAGGGCTACTACTCCTATGGATAGAGAACACCATTGGGGAAAAGTTGGAGATGGAAAAGAAATGGATGTCAGGCACTATAGATTAATGATTGGTTCATTGATGTATCTCACAGCCTCAAGACCTGACATTATGTTTGCCGTGTGTGCATGTGCACGCCATCAAGTGACTCCTAAAGAATGTCACCTTTATGCTGTCAAGAGAATCTTTAGGTACCTTAGATGTTATCTAGATCTTGGCTTGTGGTACCCAAAAGATTCACCTTTGGAGCGTATTGAATATTCAGACAGTGACTATGGTGGTGATAAATTTGATAGAAAATCCACAACTGGTGGATGTCAGTTTCTTGGGAGTAGGTTGATATCTTGGCAATGCGAGAAACAAACAGTGGCCAATTCTACAACTGAAGCAGAGTATGTTGTTGCAGCTGCTTGTTGTGGACAAGTCTTATGGATTCAGAACCAGCTGTTGGATTATGGGTATAATTTCATGCATACCAAGATTTTTGTTGACAATAACAGCACTTTATGCATTATTAAAAATCCTGTACATCATTCTAAAACAAAACACATAGAAATTAGACATCATTTTATAAGGGATTGTTTTGAAAAGGGTTTAATACAACCAGATAGGGTTGACACAGAAGAAAATGTGTCTGATTTATTAACTAAACCTTTTGATGCTGGAAGGTTTCAATACTTGGTAACAAGTATTGGAATGATAAATCTCACATAATATGTGTTTTGGGGTCTTATTGTAAAAATATGTACAGGATAATACATTGTTATTGGTCTTTTTGAAGTTAGATTTTCCACTATATTTTTCTAACGCTGACAAAGGTTATCTTAACGCTGACAAGTGTTATCGTGACGTTGTCAGCAACAATGTTAGTTTTGTGGTTTTTGATCTAAGTGTGCAGGTGGTGTTAGCATTGTACCATTGGATACAGAGTTGATTATGGATCCTTGGAGAATCATTTGAGCATGTTTTCATTTACGGATGATGGTTGGAATATTTCTATTCCTATCTTGACATAAATTTTTATGTTCAAGCATATTTTTGGGCAACATATGTATCACAGTTTAAGGGGAGGTTTTAGGAACCTTTAGGACTTTTGGGTATTCTTATAATACTCTTATCACAATTCTAGATTGTGTCCACAGGTGAGTATGAGTTAGTTTTACTAAATCATGAGGCACTGTAGCATGCAAAGTTGATATACTATGCATGCTGCCAAGACATTTTTGCCCTAGAATAGGTTGTGGTCTGTTGGGAGACTTGGGAATGCTTTTATCATGGGTTTACCTGGGAGTTACAAGGAATTTTATGAGATAACTTAGTTGTTAAGAATTTTGGTTAGCAAGGGACACTAGAGGACTGTTATGTCTATCTTGCATAAGCAAGTGTACATAACTGGGCAGTGCTTGCCGCCCTATAATAATTATGAACTTATAGGTTATCTTCACTAGGATAAATTACTTTGTTAAGGTCCTTTCTCATTTTTATTACTTTTATTTTTGGACGCTGACAAGTATTTTTCCAAGCGTTGTTATGACCAATTTAGACGCTGACATGGCTTTGGCAAACGTTGACAAGAATATAGCCGTTGGGCGTTCATGGGTTATTTTTGACCATTGACAGTCATTGGGACCTACCCAGTTGTTACTTTTTGACGAATTTTGGGGCCGTAATTTTGGGAACAGATCACTTTTAATTAATGCATGAGATAACTTATTTTCTTTTCAATATTTTCATCATTATATTTTGAAAATAGTTGCCTTATTTTTGACCAATCACATTCACCTTTCTCTCCTATATATTTGGCTCCTATTTTTAAACAGGGTACCTCATATTCTTGTCTAACAATTTTCTCCTATTATTCATCTTTCTACATATTCACAAGCAGCTTTCTTCTACAATGGCACCAAAATTTAAACCAAGTGATTTGGTATTGGGATTCAGGAGTCAACACAACATGATTGCATATTTGGACGCTAATGACACTCTGTTTCCACAATACACCCAGATGGTGGCGTATTTGAATGCATCTCCTATTAGGTATGCTCTTTCTCATGCTCCTCTCATCTCTGTCACACATATTAAGCAGTTTTGGAACACTGTTAGTTCCTCAACAGTTAATAATGTGACTACATTATCATCTATTGTTCATGGGCGTACATGGGTGGTTACTGAAGCCTTGGTTCGCCAGGCTTTGCATCTTGAAGATGCTGATGGTATAACCACCCTTCCCATTAATGAAATAGAACAAGGACTAAGGTCTTTGGGGTATCCTTTCCCTGATGAGGGCACTTTAAACAAATATCATAAAAAAGTATTTCCCCCAGCCTGGAAGTACCTCATACATGTCATCTTACAATGTTTGAGTCCCAAGTGTACTGCACACAATGAGATTAATAGATAAATTGCTAGTGCTATTGTGTGCATTGCAACTGGACAAAAGCTTAATTATTCTAAAATGATTTTTGATGGCATGTGTAAAAACAAAGGGAATAAGATGACTTTGGCTTATCCCAGATTTTTGCAAATGGTTTTTGATGTGCAAAATTACTGCACAAGGGATCATGACGACTTTTATGAGATCCCTGTGCAAAAGAAAGCTATTTTTACCAAGATGAACTCACCCCCTCACCGTGACTTACCCTCACCCCAGCTATGCTTGCTGTTATTGCAGCACCACAACCCTAACCAGACCCACAACCACCACTTGACCCAATACCAGAACCTTTGCCTTCACTTCAATACATGGAAATTGACCAACAACTTCAACCCTGACACATTAAATGTTGGCGTTAACACACCTAATCCAGATGTTGACACCTTTCCTTCACAGACCCAAACACCCCTTAACCTTCCCACATCCACCCAATCCACATCATCTTCTACCCCACCACAATATAGGTTGAAAAACGCCGAAGGACTACTGGAGTGTTCTCCTCTAGTGGTCCTAGCCATGTAGCAGAGAGAACTACCACCACAAGTGTGGTTGGTGCTATGGATGAGGCTGGGACTATTGGTTCTGGCTTAGATGCAGGCCAAGACAGTCCTAACATCTTTAAGACCTCATCCATGCCCCATGAATCTAACTTGGGAGGTCAAAAACCTATTTTAGAGGAGGGCAGATTGGAACCATACACATTAATGGAATTGACGGCTGTCTGCATTAGCTTGCAAAAGCAAAATGCAGACTTGGTACAAATTGTCAGTACACAAGGCCTTGAACTCAAGCAATTGAGGGAGAGGATTGTCATTTTGGAGAATGCTAGCATAAGGTGTGGGATGGAGGAATCTTCCAAAGGGGAGGATGAGCAGATTAATGTGAGTGATAAAGGCTCACATGATGGAGAATCTTTGGGCATTGCTGAGGCCCTAACTGAATTGAAGAAGCAACCATGTTTTGATAGATCTCTGGTAACTCCTACCAATTTAAACTTGTCTTTTATAGCTATTTTGGAGCAATTTACAAGAGGCGTTGAGACAAGTAATTTGGGCGTTGACAAGCAAAATTTGAACGCTGACACACCAAGCGCTGACATGAGCAAATTGGGCGCTAACACAAGGAATTTGAGCGTTGACAGTCCTGTAGATGAGGTTGATGTGTTCCAGTCATAAGCTATCATCAAAGAAGTATCTTCACAGGTATTACCATCATCCTTACCCATCATTGATCCATTAGATAAGGGTAAAGGAATCATGGTTGAAGTAGAAGTTCCAAAGGATGCAGCATAGGTAGAGTTTGATAGAAGGTTGGCTGCACAACTTGTGGAACAAGAGATGAAGACGGTTGGTGAATCACCATTTGTTGTCACTTTAGAGGAACAAGAAGGAAGTGATGAAGCAAGTTCATATTCAAGTGTGATGGTAATAGAACAACCAGAAATACTTGAATAGGGTGATGATTTGGCAAGAGAGAAGCTTAGAGAGTTGAAATTGCAAGTAGATTTTGATATGCCAGAAGTTGTTCAGATGTACCATGCTTGGGAGGATAGGTGTATGGAGAATCCAGATTTCACTATTTCAGACCAAATTTGGGGTTTGGAAATTCTTCTAAGAGTTCAACAAGACTGCAAGGTAATTCTGAAACATAAAGCTAGCAATGTTCTCTCACTGCTGAAAAGGGATAGTGTGACAATCCGTCAATTTACGATTAATATTTTATTCTCAAATATTATTTGAAAATATTATTTTAATGTTACAATATGAACTCACTTATTTTTGGGAAGAAATTTGGATTTACGTCTTGAAGTAGCATCGACTACGTTTAAACCGGAGGATTCTACGTTACGTGCTTACGTTTACATACACCGTCTTTGGTGACAGTCCAACATTTCAGAAAATAAATTTATCCGTGAATATTATTTTGGAGTTTTAAATTTGTGTTAGTTCATAAACTCACAAATTTACGAGAAGAGATTAGGACTTACGATTTTATTTTAACGTCCTTTACGACTAGACCGAAAACCTTAGGATTACGTATTTACATTTTCGAACTCCGTTTTTGATGAGACAATTTTTATTGGATTCGTTTTGTGACGTTGAGTCATAATTTATAAAAACGTTTTTCGTAAAACGACCCGAGGGCACGCAAATCGAGGAAACTAGAATCGAGGAGTACCCGTAAATTAGTGGGATGGGACAAGTTTTACACTTTCCCACCCCACTATGTGTGTGGCGTCCAACTAGTGCCTCAACAGCCTTAGGTGTCAAGCCCTAAACAAGTTACAACACTTGTCTATTTTGCTTACAAGTTAAGCACACCTTGAGACAAAACCAACAATCAATACCATTTACAACACACACACTCATGCAAACCACACACATTTTCTCTCTACTCTCTCTATGATTTCGTCCATACTTCACCAAAAACACCTCCATTTGATCCAAATTTAACCACAAACTATTGTTATAACTTACATATGTTAATCTCCTTCAAAAGAGATGAAGATTGGTGGTGATTATAACATCCATGGAGGAGTTTTCATGGTGTCTTGAGGCTGATTTTCCACAAGGTATATATGAAGAATGGTGTTCTTGAAGATGGTCTTGGCTATGCACAAGTTTCTCCATCCAAATCCATGTCAAACTCATAACCTACATCAACTTGGTGGTATAAAGATTGTCCTCCTCATCTTCTTGTTATTTTGATTATGTAAACATGTATTTTATTTCCTATTGTATATGTATATGATGATTATATGATGATAAAAATGTTATGTGGGGATTTGGTGTTGATAAACATGATTAAAAAGGTGAAAATCTATAAAGAACAAGGCTAAAATCTTGCTCAAAAGTGATGGCTGTATAAAACAGTAGAAAACTAAAACATGAACTGATAAAATTGCATGGTATGATCCATTTACATTAAGTACAAGATGTTATACACATGTGAGAGTTGGCCATGCAATGGAATCAAAATAATGAGTGAGATATGATCAAAACAAGTTAGGTGGTCTAATCTGAATAAGCAGTTTTGTAGGGACTGTTAAGGCATGATAAACTTAAAATGGGCAGTAGCTATAACTAAGTTAAATGTAGAACATAATATGAAGAACATGTCACCCAAAAATGAGCTTCTAATTCATTATAGAACTCTAGATATGGTAAAAAATGGTGAACATGAACATAAAAATCAGATTTTTGGAAATAATGTTTATTATTATTATATAAGCACTCACATTTTAATGTATAAAATGTAAAAATAAAAACCCACTAACTTATAAAACTTATTTATATAAATATATAAAAGGTTAATTAAATGGATAAATTATATAAATGGTGGTGACATAATATTTATAAGTAATAAAAACTATAAACTTGATTTTTACGACTTTTTCGGCTATCGTCGTAAAATTAACGTTTTTCGCCAAATAAAACTTAGACGATCAAACCCGTCTAATGTAAAGTTTATAAAAGTCATATACTGATGTATAAGCAACTAATACAAGTAAAAACCGATAAAACTCGAACTATAAGAAATACGGACATTAACGAGCTAACTAAGCATATTGGACAAATAAATGGACTAAATAAGATAAATACTTGTAAAAAGAACTTAATGGGCTTAACCCATTTGGGTCCAACATGGAAAGTATACATACTGATAATATAGGTATAAAATGGATTAAAACAAGTTAAAGAACTTATAATAAGTTTATCGGACTTAAACACGTAAATAGGTAAAACTAGTAAACTAGTAAGAAGATACCAATACGTAAACACTAAAACGAGTAAATGAGAATATGTAAACCAACTTGATCATCATATATATTAAATCATCATATGTATACATAATTGTTATTTTTATAAAGTCATTGGACATGAGTCTAAGACGATTATTATTTGTCTAGGTTTCCGTGATTGAAGCACGTACCGTACGTCCGAATTGCCGATAACCCACCTTCCCACATCAACGTGAGTTCATAGCCTCGCACTCTTTTAAATGTTTTTATAAATGTTTTATAAACCCGCGAGGGAGATGACATGTTAGTTTTTATAAAATAGGACACCATTTATCCCGATTGCTTGTTTACTGATTTGGACCCGAATGATTGAATGACCCGATTGTATGACCCGATAAATGATTAATGGACCCGATAGATGAAATAAAATGGATTATTAAAGTTAGGTTATGTCACTAAAAGTCCCATTAGCATGAATTGTGAACTACCGGGATTTGGTAGACGCTTATGCATTTAATAGTACTATTTGGGGACGATCACCCCAGTTCGCGCCTTGACGGTTGATCCCTGTCGTGCCACATTGATTGGTAAGCGAATTTATGTATGAGAAGATTTCCATAGCGTGACCTTTGTGACGACACGCTACTTTAGATAGGCAAAATTGGTATCGGGTTAGCTACCCGTTGTTGGTTTAGTAAGGTAACAATGTCATGCGGCTTATAATAATCCAAAACTAACGAAATACTACTAGACGCTCTGAATTACGATGTATTGCCTGACTAGCAATACTGGGTAATACTATTGATAATATGTTTGTGTTTTGGTTTTCATAACCATATTCATATAACGGTTTTTATTTTCATACAACGTCGTAAGACGTATTGTATGATCGTTTTTACGACATTGGCTCGTATAATAATTTTTAAGGCAAATGCCTATATTATGATTTTCGATAAGGATTTGTATAAAATGACTTTTCTATTTTATGGCCTATTACAAAGATTTGTATAAAATGATTTTGGCTATTTTACGGCCTATTACAATGATTTGTACGAATTGATTTTTGGTACTAATTTTATACCAAAGTTATATTGATGGAATTTATTAAACTCTATGAATTCACTCGGCGTTATCGCTGACCTTTTCTTTTAACATGTTTTATCTCAGGTACTTGAAGATAATTCTCGGGAAGACGACAAGAATTCATGGCCCGCACTTAAACAATATTTTCCATTCAAATAATTTGTAAAACTTTGTATGAAACATAATGACTTGGGACCGATGTAAATTTGATATTTATGCATGGAAATGCTTTTATTATTAAACGACGCGATTTTTATGCGTTGTCTATGATGTGAGTAATGTGCTATCCCGTAACACTAACGAGTCTTCCGCTGTACTGAGTTGTATAAATTTGGGGGTGTTACAGTTTGGTACCAGAGCTCTCGTTATAGAGAACGAAAGATTTAAAAAAAAACAAAGGTTTTGAATAAAACTTTTCAAAATCTTTTAACTAAAAACATTTTTCTAAAAATGTCTAAAAATCTTTTGACTATAACGGTGCCGAAGAATTCCCAACTTACCGACAAGGCCAAGACTGAGAAGTGTTATTTTAATATATATAACTTGGATTATATATATATGTGATGTAATTTTATTACATGATTGTTTGATAATTATTTTGATATTTATACGAGGTATTTATACGACGTAGATTGTCACAATGTACCCTAAATCCCCTAGTAAATTAATCGAAGCTATTCTCGTAGGAATTCTAGCTATCCTAGATCTAAACCAAGTTGTGGATATTTATGATCCCAACAAATGGTTGATATTCGTAGAAATGTAGATATTAGTTGATTGCGATATTGAAGAAGAATTGGCGAGATTGAATCTGATATCGATGTCATGACGATCTTTTCTTATAGAGTGGAGTTTGACAAAACGTTACCACCTAGAAAGATGTCATCTGATTCGTTGTCATCCAATTCTTAAATTGAAATCGAAGGGGTGAATGTTGCACTTGAGGCTGTCACTGGAACCATTACCCAAAAGCCTCATGCCACTAATACCTTTCCGAGAAGTCTAGTTGAATGATCAAGTCATTTCATACTAGTGACTCATTTAATAATTATTGATAAAGGAGTTACAGGATTGGAAATTAAGTGTTGATTCATATCGAGCTTTTATTGCCCTATTAAGGCTTATAAATAAGGTTGAAGTATTGGAAAATGAGGTAGGATATCGAATTGAGTATAAAATTTGTTGAAACTTGAATAAAGTAAAACTTAACTTGTATGGAATATGAGATTACTAATAGAAGTCGTTAAGTTCTGTGATTGAATTATAAGGTTTTAATTGATTGTAGGTTCGTGTTAAGGGTTGTTCCTAGGCCATTGTCCACTAATGAGGATGCCCAGTGTCAATGAAATAAATTGAAGAAATCTTCTTCTGAATTGAGACCGATGGATCTTCTGGGACATGTGGAACACCTAATGACTCTTGTAGATTAGTATTCATTGTGGTATCTTTTAAAAAAATCCCTAACTTAACTGAGATATCAGTTGGTAGGATGAGTTCTGAGAATTGTATGACATAGTGACATGTAATGTGTTACGGTACAATTTGACTTGTTTGTGATTAATGAAAAAGACTACCTTTGATTACTAAATCCTACATGTATCGATGTTATCTATCTTTTATTACTATATCCTAGTGTTCGCATTAGTGATGCAACCATTGAGCAAGTACTCATCTTGATTTGAGTTACGTTGTGAATCATTTTTCGTGAGTGCCATCGAGGTCATGAACCTCATGATTACTTGGCTAAGCTCATTTCCTATCTTACTGTAGTTAGTTCTTGATGAACAACTTTTCATCACTCTTTTGCAGATCACACATTGTTTTTATAAAATTAAAACGGTATCCTTTGAGAATATTTAATTTTCATCACTATAAGGATTATTCAAAGTGAGATTTATAAGTGATTGTTATCGAAATGAAGTTGTTTATGAAACACTTTGGAAACTTAATTATTTCCATAACAAAGAAAATCTTTGTAAATTTATTCTTGATTCTTATTTAAGAATTAAGCATGAAAATGTTTTTATAAATATGATGATAAAATTTTGACGAACTGAGTATTGCATCGTTAATCTTGAAATTGTATATAGTTGCGCGCCTACATACAATTTGGAATGGACCATGCAAGGCTGATTAGTAGTCACCATAAAACTGATTAATAAACACTACATTTTCTTTAAATATTGTGAAAGATTAAATTTTATGAGATCTGCAAGAAGTGAAAAATAAGGACATAGTGTTAGGGACACCTACATATGTGCCTATAGCATCTATTCTTCTGAGTCGAATTTACTCATCTGTGGAAATTGTCTTATTTGACAATTGACGATTCTTTCTTGTCCAATTCTCCCGTAGTGAGATTCTTAGGAAAAGTATCTGATTACCGAGTGTTGATACCCGATTGGATGTATCGGCGTTCTTATCATTTCTTATGATTTGATTTCATTTGAATGACCTGGGTAACGATCCGAGGAGCTTTCGAATGCGTACTCAAATTATGAAAACATGGGATATATTCATATTCATTAAATGTTTTCGTCTGTACCTGATTTGAAATTCTCTCACATAGATTATGCGTTGACCTTACTCTTTTAAGGTTAGTTATGTCTCCTGAATTTGTGAAGGATTATGAATTATTATTAGTCTTTTGAGAAGTTCACATCTTATCGACGGCAATAAAACTGGAAAGTTGATAGTGCCAGTGGAATGGATTGATTGATTATGACATGACGACATTGTCTTAATTGATGGGAACTCGAATAGAATTCCCCTAAAAGATAAGATGTTGATTATCAAAAGTGATCTAAATAATTCTTGATGGATGACCATATCCTGTATTAAGACTTGAAATTATACCGTGAATGATTGTGAATTAGTCATAGATATTATAATCTAGAATAAACTTAAAACGAATTTATTAAAAAGATAATATTGTTATCTGAAACTTTAGTAAGTATTTGTTGATGAATTACCTAGACTTTCGCCATTAAGGCAAGTTGAAATTGGTATTGATTATATTCCCGGAGCTGCACCTGTGGCTTGTGCACTGTACGACAGCACCATCTAAATTAAAGGAATTACCGTACAACTGAGAGAGTTGTCGGAGAAAGATTTTATTATACCAAGCCTGTCATCCTGAAGAGCTATGGTGTTATCATTCCTTATATTTATAGGTTACTGTGAACGGAGTAAATTGACAATCGAAAACGATATCCATAACTCGAAATGGAAGATTTGTTCGATCATTTACAAGGTTTTTGATCCTCAGCATGGTTATCATCAACTTCGCATCTGCGAAAAGGATTATCTATTCCAATCACTACATTCGGTACTTGTAATGAACATTATGAGTTTCAAGTGGTGACGTTTGGATTGACTAATACACATGTAGCATTCATAAATTTGGTGAATCACGTGTGTAGGCTGTAATTTGATAAATTCATGCTCGTGATCATTAAGGACTATATGTTTGTTTATAAGAATAAGAATGAGTTAATAATTATTTATAGATTGCCCTGAATTGACCGAATAATAAAAACATGTACCTTGAATATTTAACATGTGATTAAAGACTTAATACTTTACATGATTTAACCATGTGATTAATAGATAATGGAATATAAATTGACTTTTCAAAAATTAAGAGCCCTTTTAAGACTTTGGATTTTACCAAAAAGAAATGGAAATATGTTTTGACAAATGTTTTAACAAAGGATTTTTAAAGGGATTATTACCTTATACACAAACCATTTAACTAAACTTCTGTTTAGGGGTAAATGTTTGTGTATACCTCAAGATAACCTAAGAGGGATTGAGGAAACCATTTAAACCATGACTTGAAATCTGAAACGATAACTTTTGTTTTTCAAACTAAGAAAACTTTGACCAAAGTATAAACAAAGGTTTTTCGAACGTTTACGAATCTTATTAAATATTTTCGATAAATCAACAAAAATCTTGTTAATTAAATTCAAATTTATTTTGAACATTTTATATAATTGGACGGACTAAGAAATTTAAAATCTTTATGTTTACATTTTATAAAAATTAAATATTTATTATTTAATTACTTGTAATAATTATCAACGCTTTAAACGCCAGATTGAGAAAAACTGATAAAAATGATAGATGAGACGAAACTGAAATTTAGAAAATATGAAGAAGGGTGAACGTAATTACTGACGCATAATATAGAAAGAATATCTGAGTGAATTGTGGACATGATAATTATATCATCGCGAGAAGTGAATATAGATACCGACGCATTATGTAGAGAAGATAAAGAACCAGTTAGGACATGTTCCTTAATAATGAAGGTGCAAAATAAATTGCCGAACAATATAAAAATAAACAATGTTTGTAAAAAGGAATAATATAGATTATAAAAGAGGTTCGTGGCTAATGTGAACCATTAAAATAGAGGAGCCAATAGCGTTAAATGTTTTAAAGGCCACTTGTGGTTGCCTAAATATGGAGATTGTGAGATAGAGTTATGTTGGAATTTGTAAGTATAAGTATTCTATTTTTGTCATTTATGACTAAAAGTATCTTTTTCTGAAGAAGATGTACTGATAATAAATTATGAAGGCAGACATCGCCTCATACATTGGTAAACGTCTAGCTATTGCAAAGGTCATCATCTGAATTTGATTCGATTTGGGTCATCGTCGACAGACTGACCAAATCTGCTAATATCATTCTCGTTAATGATATAATCTTGATGAAGAAATAGACTCTTTTATTTAAAAGAGTTATGTAAACATAGTGTGCCTGTATCGATCATCTATATATCAAGATCCTCGCTTCTCATCAAATTTCTAGAGATTTGCTCAGAAGTCATTGAGAACGAACCTTGATGAGAGTACTATGTACCACCCCAATCGAAGGGACGAGGTAAAGTAACGATATAAAATACTATAAGTGTTGTTTTATGTTTAAATGATTGACCTTTGGTAATAGACCGTATAATCGTTTTCCTTTAGAGAGATTATCCTTGATAACCATCGTGTTAGGATTAAAATTGAATCTTGTTAGAATCTACATTAGAGCATCTGTAAGAAGAAGTTGAGATAAAGACACCCGACATACACCCATTGTGAGTTGGACATGTCTTTTAGGTTTAAGGTTTCCTATGATGGCGAACCTAACCTTACAAAATACCCGACCCGCGAGACCTGGAATGATTGTTGAAATTAGGATTTGATTATTGACAGCCGGTAGTAGGCAAGAGGTTATGTGAATATGAAATGTAGATCTTGAAGTGCCAAATGGGTAGCGAAGTTATGCCACAATTTTTAACCTTGGAAAAATGAATTCATGATCTGACAAATCATGGGATATAAGTCCCCGTTGTTTGGGACCATTGAGATGATGTGAAAGATTGGTTTGAAAGGCATATAAGCTGGATCTACCCTAGGACTTCAAGGACTGCGTAAATTATGTTTCGTAAATCGAACTTGATGGAATATCTATCAAGTGAGAATCTGATTGTTTCTTAGTAGAGCTTAGATCGGCGAAAAGTTGCATTCATCAAAAACCCGTGAACATCATGGATAGAGAAAGTAAGTCAACATTAAGCCTGATCTTATTCCCGTAGTTATGTTTGATGAAACTCACGTATTGTAATTGCACTTGTGAGAAAAGACCGAATGTGGAGGAAATAGCCACATGGCTTTAACTCTATAAGAAGCGAGTAGTAAGATGATCTTTGAGGACAAAGATCATGTTTAGGGGTAAATGCTGTGACAATCCGTCAATTTACGATTGATATTTTATTCTCAAATATTATTTGAAAATATTATTTTAATGTTACAATATGAACTCACTTATTTTTGGGAAGAAATTTGGATTTACGTCTTGAAGTAGCATCGACTACGTTTAAACCGGAGGATTCTACGTTACGTGCTTACGTTTACATACACCGTCTTTGGTGACAGTCCAACATTTCAGAAAATAAATTTATCCGTGAATATTATTTTGGAGTTTTAAATTTGTGTTAGTTCATAAACTCACAAATTTACGAGAAGAGATTAGGACTTACGATTTTATTTTAACGTCCTTTACGACTAGACCGGAAACCTTAGGATTACGTATTTACATTTTCGAACTCCGTTTTTGATGAGACAATTTTTATTGGATTCGTTTTGTGACGTTGAGTCATAATTTATAAAAACGTTTTTCGTAAAACGACCCGAGGGCACGCAAATCGAGGAAACTAGAATCGAGGAGTACCCGTAAATTAGTGGGATGGGACAAGTTTTACACTTTCCCACCCCACTATGTGTGTGGCGTCCAACTAGTGCCTCAACAGCCTTAGGTGTCAAGCCCTAAACATGTTACAACACTTGTCTATTTTGCTTACAAGTTAAGCACACCTTGAGACAAAACCAACAATCAATACCATTTACAACACACACACTCATGCAAACCACACACATTTTCTCTCTACTCTCTCTATGATTTCCTCCATACTTCACCAAAAACACCTCCATTTGATCCAAATTTAACCACAAACTATTGTTATAACTTACATATGTTAATCTCCTTCAAAAGAGATGAAGATTGGTGGTGATTATAACATCCATGGAGGAGTTTTCATGGTGTCTTGAGGCTGATTTTCCACAAGGTATATATGAAGAATGGTGGTCTTGAAGATGGTCTTGGCTATGCACAAGTTTCTCCATCCAAATCTATGTCAAACTCATAACCTACATCAACTTGGCGGTATAAAGATTGTCCTCCTCATCTTCTTGTTATTTTGATTATGTAAACATGTATTTTATTTCTTATTGTATATGTATATGATGATTATATGATGATAAAAATATTATGTGGGGATTTGGTGTTGATAAACATGATTAAAAAGGTGAAAATCTATAAAGAACAAGGCTAAAATCTTGCTCAAAAGTGATGGCTGTATAAAACAGTAGAAAACTAAAACATGAACTGATAAAATTGCATGGTATGATCCATTTACAGTAAGTACAAGATGTTATACACATGTGAGAGTTGGCCATGCAATGGAATCAAAATAATGAGTGAGATATGATCAAAACAAGTTAGGTGGTCTAATCTGAATAAGCAGTTTTGTAGGGACTGTTAAGGCATGATAAACTTAAAATGGGCAGTAGCTATAACTAAGTTAAATGTAGAACATAATATGAAGAACATGTCACCCAAAAATGAGCTTCTAATTCATTATAGAACTCTAGATATGGTAAAAATGGTGAACATGAACATAAAAATCAGATTTTTGGAAATAATGTTTATTATTATATAAGCACTCACATTTTAATGTATAAAATGTAAAAATAAAAACCCACTAACTTATAAAACTTATTTATATAAATATATAAAAGGTTAATTAAATGGATAAATTATATAAATGGTGGTGTGATGAGATGGCATTTATACATGATCTCATCGTTCTTTTCGGGCTTTAAATGCATAAAAATGTCATAAAATACCATATATATGCTTGTGTTTGTTTACTTGTGTGTTTTAGGTATGGATATCGTGAAAAAGACAAAAGATCACAAGTTACAAGGAAAAACGAACACGAGAAACGAAGCCGTACGAAGAACCGGGCCCTAATCATGGAATTTTCAACAAATACCCTTGAAGACTTGAAGACAAACAAGATTGATCATCCAAGAATGAAGAAATGACACTTAAAACCCTTGTATATTGATAAGTACAAGTTTGGTCCCTTAAGTTTGTCAAAATTGCAAAAAGGTCCTTCAAGATTGAAGAAATGGCAAGAATAGTCCTTCAACAAATTCAAATTGCCAATTATGGTCCCTTATGAAGTGAAAGACATAATGAAGACCTTTAAAGATCAAAAGAGTCCAAAAACAGCCCTTAAAATATTCAAGAATGTCAAAAGTGGTCCTTGAAACCTTTTTGCCAAAAGTTGGTGCCAAATGTGTAAAAGGTTGAAAGTTATTATCAAAGGAAACCTGTTTTTAGGGCTTGAAACCTTAAAAGCCAAAAATATCAAAACAAAAGGACCAGAGTTGCCAACTGAAACATTTAAAAACAAAAAAGGGCGCTTAACATGTAAGTTTCCCCTAAATTCGGATTGAACGGGTTACTGTGTATCTTTTTACCAACCCAGAAATTACCTTCATTAAACCTGGGTGAATCTTCAATTAAACCCACACACGTTTAATTCACACGTACCAAAACTCAACCCACTCCTAAAAATCCCAATCCCACGCATGTGTGCCAAACCCCCAATTCCCCATTCCACCAATCAGCTATCACCTTGTCCTCCAAGGCAATGACGTGTCCCCAAATCAATGGCCATGATATATTGCTTCATCACAACGCAAATTTAAACGTCCAGGATCAAATATGGACAGCTCATCACCAAATTCGTCTAGAAACCTTTGAGGGTATTATTGAGATTTTCTAGCATTAGGGTTTGTAATATTTTGGTTCTAGTATCTTCTTTAAGCACTATATAAGGAGCTCACAGATTGTGTGAAGCCCTTGTTCCAGTTTTCCTTCATAATTTGTAATTCCTTTTAATTGAAATAAAAAGTTTGGTTTTTGAAAAAAATTCAATTATAATTCCTTTTTTATTTGTTAAAGTTTGTGTCTAATTGTGAAGGGATTCTGAGTTCCATTTATTATTTGGTTAAGTGATTTGTGTTTCAAAAAGTGTTTAAGTTTTCTGAAATTTTGAAGAATTTTGGAGAAATCTGTTCTAGGTTTGGTGTTAATAGTTAATGATATTGGTGATTTCAGTGATAATAAGACGTTTTAAGAAAGTTTAAAAAGTTTTGGAAAGGATTTAAGAAGGAAGAAAAAAATCAGTTATATATATTATTTGCTTATGTTTGTTCTTCTTTTGTGTTTGATTTAAACAGGTTGTGAAAAGAAGTGTTGATTCAGTTCAGCACCAGCCCGGGCTGGTTTGGAAGTGGATTTTACATCCACCAAGGTTTTGGAAGTAAAACCTTGAGGTAATTCATCTTTTACCCTTTGAAAAAGTTCAGAATTAGTAAAGTATATGATCTTGTATGATTCTGTGCTAAATGGCATTTTAAGTGTTTGATTTGTATGCTAATGTGTTCATATGCATGTTTGAGAGGTTGAGAATCAAACTGGTAGCTTTTGTAAGCATTTTGGTGTGTTAAAAACGTTTTCAAGTAACTTAAAAGGGTGTTTGGCAACAAGTTTTAGCAGGGTAGTGATTTTGATTAAGGATTTTATAGAGTGTTAAAGTACTTAAGATAGGTTAAGCTAGGTTTATAGTTAGTTGATAATTAATTTAGAACAAGTTTGGAAGCTAATTGGTGGAGTTTAAAAGGAAAAAGTTGACAGAAATCTGGTGTGCCAAAATCTGCTTGTATTTCATTAATCTGTGAGTTTTGATTTTGAAAACTGTTGAGAATTAGGTTGATATAAGGTTTGATTTGGTTTGTAGGTTATGTGTTGAGTTTGCATGCTTAATATGAGCTCTTAGATCACACTAGGTTGCTAGTTATTAGCCAAGAGTCCACTGTCCTAGCTTTTTCATCTCAGAGACTTGCATAGGCCTATATGTGCATTTGTTTTGATCATCTTGGCTGCTAAGTGTGCATAACTTGTGTGTCTTGACTCCTTGTGCTCAGAAAGAGCACAAGGGTGCCCTTGTGTTCCACAAAAATCACCACACAATCACCTCCAAGCCCTCTTGGAGAGCCTTTCATCATCTGTGAAGAAAAAAAAGGGGCAAGCAGAAACATAGAACTTGAAAGTTGAATCTGGCAACATTTTGGGATTCGTCTTGGTTTAATCTTTGGTTAAAAAAAGGAATTGGAATGAGTTTTGTAGCATAAAAAGGTCACTAGTTGGATTGGAAAAGTTTTAAAAATAAAAAATAAAAAATAAAAAAGAGTAAAAAGGGGTTTCGCACCTCGAACCCGTGACCTGCCGTTCAACGCTCCAACAACATAACCATCCTGCCCTTGGGTCTTTTACTGACCAAGGGTGGAATTGTTATTCATTTAACCCAATTTCTCTTTGTTAGCTTATAAATAAAGCCGTAGACTAATAAGCTCTTTTCAGCTTATTTATTTGTCTTATTTGGTTTGGCTTATTTTTCATAGAATAGTATCAGCATTAGTGATTTTTCAAGACTAGTTTCATATTTTTCCATTTAATAGATTATTTATTAGAATTTATTTAATAGACGTATTTTAATAAATCCATAAAAAATAGAAAAAAGATTTTAATTTTTTAGGAAAAATAATTTTTAGGTTTTAAAATATATTTTTGAGGTTTACAACTAGTTTTGGTTTCAAAAACTTTAATTTTTAATTTTATATTATTTTAAGGTTTTTTATAAACTTTAAAGATTTTTATAAAATTATTAAAAAAGGTTTAGGAGCTCTAATTAGTGTTTTTCTCTTAGTTATATTATTTAGGATTTTTAGAAATTTTTTATTTTAAATTTTAGAAACTTTTTATTTTTAGCATTATTTTATTATTATTTTAATATTAATTTTTCAAAATTTTATTTTTCTTTCTTTTTCATTTTTCCTAGGTTCTTTATCATTAATTAGGACTATTTCCATTTTTAGAATATTTTTATAGCTTTTAGATTTATTTTTATAATTATTTTAAGTTTAATTAGGTTTTAATCATTTTTAATCATTTTTAGAGTTTTAAAAATAGTTTTAATAGCTTTTAATTTTTAGAAAATTACTTTTTAGTCTTCTAATAATATAAGTTAAGTAATTATTCAATAAAATCATATTTTAGACATTTGAATTAGTTAAATTTAATTTTAGGGCTTTAATTAGCATTTAAAATTAATTATTTAATTAATAAAAGGTTTTAAAATATCTTTGTTGGATTCTTATC
This sequence comes from Glebionis coronaria, assembly GCA_025667525.1. Taxonomy (NCBI): domain Eukaryota; kingdom Viridiplantae; phylum Streptophyta; class Magnoliopsida; order Asterales; family Asteraceae; genus Glebionis; species Glebionis coronaria. The sequence continues at coordinate 50,717 of JANFOE010000157.1, forward strand.
TTTATTTATATTATTTTTGACTTGTTTTTAGTCTTTTTAATTATTGATTTTGTCTTAGTATAAAATTTTTAATTTGGGTAGTTTTCACGACTTTACGTCTTTTACGTCGTAGTTTAATTTTAACGTAACCGTCTTTCATCCTCTCATCCCCATTCTTCTCATTATTAATCTCAAATACCTACAAGTTAATTCACAACACCATACCTCCTTGGGAAACGCACTCTTTCTCTCTTTTAAGTGATTGGGTCATTACTTGTGGTTTTCCTAAATCACTCGTCGATACTTTCCGCTATTTACGCTCTTTTCCTAAAGAGTAGTAAAACACTACAATCATTTTTGGCGCCGCTGCCGGGGAGGTGTGTCGTGTTTTAATTTGGAAACTTTTGTTTTTGATATTATCCATAAATAGTATTTGTGTTAAGTGGAACTCCCTTAACACGTATTATCGGTTTTCTTGGTTTTTCTTTGTGAATATTATTAATATATTGTATTAAGTATCACAACCAATATACAATATCTCCAAAAGTGTGAAAACACAACCTTAATTGGGATTTGATCTCCTAATTATTGTATTCGAATCTCAAACAAAAAAAGAAAAGGCAAAAATAGATAAATACTTTCGTGAAGCTCGATTTTGAAAAATACGAACTATAAGGTGGGTATAAGGCGGGTATTATAAAATATACCCTAAGGAAAAAGGCTCTTAAGTGCTTCGCGCCGCCTCGTTTCCCCGCTTGCTTGTGAGTATTTTGAGATTGAAGGCTAATCGAGGGTTTTGCCGCCCAAAGTATTAATACGTATACTATATTTGCTTGGTTTTCTTTGTGATTAAACCCTCGTGAACAATTTGGTTTTCACCAAAGTTCTAAAGTCATTCGAAGGCGTTCACTCCACGTGATCGTTTTCATTCCTTTGAGGCTTCTTTAATCAAGAGTTTGATTCGAGGAGAGATTTTGTAGATTGTTGTCTACGAAGATACACCAAAATCCAAAAAAATTAAATATCATCAAAAACACAAAAAAAATTGAAAATCCACAAAACAACCAAAAAGAATCTTCTTTGCTCACCTCCCATTCTTCGTGAAGTTTATGATCACTCGTAATCAAGCTAAACGAGCTCGTAAACGACTACAAAAGCAAGCAAATCAAGGATCGTTGATTGTTGAAGAACCTCCAATTGTTGAACCTATTATAGAACAAGAAGTCGTAATGGCTAATCGTACTATGATGGAGTTGCTACAAGCACCCACCGAGGGTTTTGGAGAGGCCATAGTTATTCCCGCCATCCTTGCGGAGAATTTCGAGATTAAGACGGGTTTAATGTCGATGCTACAAGCAAACAAGTTTCGAGGTCACGAGAAAGACAACCCGCATTACCATATTAGGAATTTCAACCGTCTCACCGCCACTAGCAAATTCAAAGATGTTCCGCATGACGCCATTAAGATGATGTTGTTTCCATATTCGTTGGATGGACCCGCAAAAATTTGGCTCGAGAAAGAACCGCCAAATTCGATTTTGACATGGGCCGATCTCGTTTCTAAGTTTGTGAACAAGTTTTTTCCGCCATCTAAAACAACACACTTAAAAAATGAGATTTCACGATTTGTGCAACGTAACAATGAAAGTTTTTCAATGGCATGGGAACGATTTAAGGAGATGTTACATGAATGTCCTCACCATGATTTTTCGGAATTGCATCAAATTGATACATTTTATAATGGGCTTAATGATCATGAACGAGATTATTTGAATGCCGCCGCGGGTGGTAATTTTTTGTGCAAGACGACAAATGAGGCTTTACAAATCATTGAGAATCGATCTAAGGTTTATAGCCCTCGTAACACACCGAGTGTTGCCAATATGGGTTCGTCATCGTCATCACAATCGTCTCGTGGCATTAATGCCTTACATGATGAAGCTAATGAGGAAAATCGGTTTTTTGATAGATTTGCTAATCTAATGTCCCATTGGAAGGCTCAAGAAGCTTCCAATTCCGCTTCGGTTAAAGCGGTTGCTAAGAGTTGTTTATCGTGTGGGGGAGCTCATGATCTTTCCGAGTGCATTACCGCGGATGGTAACACTTCGAGTGCTTATGTAGCAACGGGAACTTACAACCAAAACGGCCAAGGTTCCCGCCAAAATCAAGCTCCACCAAATCAAAATGTTAATAATTATCGAAACAACAACCAAGGTAATTACCAAGGCAACACACGCAATTACAACAAAGGGAATTATCAAAGTGGGAATGGACAAATCTCTAATCAAAACCAAAACCGTGATTTTCAAAACACTACACAAGGTTTTCAAAATGCTCACACGAAAAATTTGCAAGGAGAATTTTTGGATTATGCAAAAGCAAATGATGCTAAATTTGATAATATGCAACGTGAGATGATTAGCTTAAGGTCCGAGTTGAAAAACGAGCTTAAAAATGAACTTGCTAATGAACTTAAAACTCATGCAAACAAAATGGAAGGAAATGTCCAACGTCTTCAACAAAACCAACAAAAGATGGAATTAAGACAACATGAGATTAAGCAAGAGTTATTGAAAGCGGATGCTAGGCAATCAAAATTTGAGGACCGAATGGCTAAGATGTTTGAAGCTATCATGTGTAAGCCCTCTTCTTCGGGTGGTCTTCCTAGTGATACCATTAACAACCCGAGGGGAGAATTGAAGGTTGTTGCTACACGAAGTGGTAAAACTTTCAAGGAACCAATCTCTCGTCCAAGTACTTCTACGGAGAAGGAAATCGAGAAAGAACCCGAGGTGATGGTCGAAAAGGAGCACATTACAATCCCACGAAGTACCGCTCAAACCACACCTACGGTTACACCAATACCAATTGTGGAACCCGAGATTCCAAGGCCGTTGCCTAATGACCAACCCACACCACCTTTACCCTACCCATCGAGACGTAACAAAGAGAAAGCACAAGAACGGAACAATTATCAATTTGAGCTATTTATGAAAATGTTTCGTGATTTGCATTTTAACATAAGTTTTGCCGACGCTCTAATTATGATGCCTCGATTTGCCGCAAACTTCAAAAGTATGCTAAACAACAAAGAGAAGTTACAACAAACGTCTAGTTGTTCATCGGTTTTTCTAAGCCGCATACCACAAAAAGTCGGTGATCCCGGTAAATTTTTTATTCCGTGTGCTATACAAGATATGGAGGAATGCTACGCCTTGGCCGATCTTGGTGCTAGTATTAATTTAATGCCTCTCGAGATTTTCAAATCGCTTTCACTTCCGGCTCTTACTCCTTCGAACATGTCCATTGAGATGGCCGATCATTCTACAATCATGGCATGTGGAGTAGCCGAGGACGTTTTCGTTAAAGTCGGAAAGTTTTACTATCCCGTTGACTTTATCGTTGTAGACATTCCCATCGATCGAAAAGTTCCTCTCATTTTGGGTCGTTCATTTTTGGATACATCAAGAGCACTTATCGATGTTCATGCTCGTAAAATCACCCTTCGTTTCAATGAAGAAGAACTTGTCATCAATGCAACACAAAACTCCAATCTTTCTCACGTCTATTCTATTGCAACTTTAAACCATGGTGACTCGACCAATGTCGTTTGCAAAGAATTTTCACCAAGAGTTTTAGGGAATGTCGCCAAAAACAATTTACCATTTCCTCCGCCGGTGGAGGTTATGAGTGCTAAGCCTACAAAGAAGAAACCATCAATACTTGAATCGAAAAATTCTTCGCCTCATCTCGAACATTCATTCTTGAAAAGTATTGATAAATTGCCGGTTTCTACGGAAGATCTTTCGGATGATGAATATGTTAGCCCCGATGGGGAGGTTTTCTTCGTCGATAAACGTTTTGAGAACTTGCCACCACCAAAACCAAAACGGTTTCAAAATGTGAGAATTTTTAGTGTGACTAACATCGTCTTAGAAACACCGAATATTTTCGACATAATCAAAAAGGGTTTTCATAAGGAGAGTTTAAAAGATAAAAATGGAAAAGATCTTAAATGTGATTTAATTGATTTTTCTACAAATCTAACTCCGTCATCACCACGTGATTTGAGTGCTACAAACTCGTCTACTCCTTTTGACGATGTTTTGTGTGGTTCTAGTATGAGGGAAGCCCCTTATGTTCCCTCATCCTTGTCCACCGAGGACGAGATATTCGATCCCGGAATTTCATGTAAAGGGAAATCTCGGTCTTCCACCGATGCAATAAATGGAAACTATATCTATTTGCTTGGTGCGAGTCTACCTCGAGTAGCTCAAACGTTTGTCTTACCAATTGTCTCACCCTTCTACTTCTCATCTATTTTCTTCAAACTCTTTGAGTTTATGGCACATGTTGGAGTGGTGTTAATTTGTTTTTCCAATGAAAACGAGAACGCCATCTTCGACCCCGGTATTTTGCATCATCTAAGGACTTAGTCCTTTATACCGGTTGCTTTTTGGGCCTTGTTTATCATGTAAGCCCCATAAAAAATTGACCACACCATGATATCCCTAAATGTTCACATTTTAAGGGGATCGAGTCGAGCTCATGAATCGGTAATCAAAAACGAGGTGCCTCGTGGGGGAGATCCCATGCTTATCTTTATGATTTATGTTCACTAATAAGGGGACTTGTACCCTTCCAACTCGTTGTCTCGTGGTTGTTTGTGATTGTGTTATCTAGATCATCATCATCGTCTACGATTGAAGACTCTCGTGTTCGTTTACGTGAGCCTCCATCGTTCGTTTGAAGAAGTTTTTCATGAATCCATGACATATCCTTTATTGTTCTAACAATTATCTTTTAGCATAATTAATAAACGGCTTTAGATATATTGTTGATCACCCTTTCCATGCTAGATCCTAAGCATTCGATTCTTCGTCTCTAGTATGGGGGTGCTCCACCTTTAGACTCGAAACATTGAGGACAATGTTTACTTTTAGTATGGGGGGGTGAATAGGTACTTGCTTTGCTACGCCCTCACGTTTTCCAATTTTCAATGTTTTGTTTTGCTAATAAGGCTAAAAATAGCCAAATTTTAAAATTTTTCTTAGTTTTCATAAGTGTTTTTAAGACACGAATGTATATTTTCCGATGGGTAGAATAAGAGTTAATTTTAGACTTGATGGGCATTTGTAGCCATTTACATTCCTTAACCCGCTCAATTCAAGTTTTGCTAGACTTTTATATAGGGAGCTTTAAAACGCGAAAGTCTTAATTCATTCGGGTTAAGAACAAGAACTTTTCGCAAGTTCCTATAATTGATTCTAGAAAGTCACTTATCAAGGGAACTTTAAAACGCATTCTCTAAACTTGAAAAAGTCCAAGAAGGTGCAAGATCCTATAGGTGGCTTGAAAACCCAAAACTTTGATTTGATATAGTCTTAATGAAAGCTAATCCAAATTTGGCTTAATTTTGACTTGCATGGCTAAGTATTCACGAGTCTCTTTAATTAGAGGTCTTTAAATAGTGAAGAACGAGAAATGATAGAGTTAGACAAGTGATCATGCTAAACGTAGAACATGAAAGTGTTCTTTCAAAAACTCATATGTTTTTAATTGTGGCTTTTTCTTCCCATAAGATCAATGCATTAGGAATAAATCATAATTGCAATAAGTAAGGTCGTACGATTTGAAAGGTTACTTAGCCTCTAGCGCAAGATCGTTTAAAAGTTGCTCGGGGTTGAATAGAGTTCATAGCCAAGGCATAACTTATTGAAGCGGGACGCGAAGATTGGCGATCATCCAAAAAGGCCCTAACAAGGCATGAGGAGCTCTATTTTTGCTAAAGATCCAAAGATGATGTGAAGTATCATTATTCCAAAATCAATATGAAGGATCGAGACACACGACGAGAAGCTATTACTCCCCTAAAGAATGGAGAAAGTCTATCCAAAAAGACCCTAACAAGGTATGAGGATAAATATATCCAAGTCCGAAAAGGAGGCGGATCGTTGTATATCAAAATCCAAAGTAAAGATTGAAGAAAAATGATGAAGTCGTGGTCCTATATGAAGAATCTCTCAAAAACGTCAAGTGAAGAAATTCCAAATATATGAAGAGAAGACCATAATTTCAAGAACGTCTTCCCAAGATTTGAAGTATGAAGTACATGCCAAATATCGGTCCGAGAAAGGTCTCAAATCGTGAAACGAGTTATGCCAAGATATGAACTTAAGGAGATACACGAGAAGCCGTTTTAAAAGATTTTGTCCTTCGGCTAACTATTAATCAAATCGTGCTACTTTACTTTCGGACTAATAACTACTTAAATAAGTCAATATGAATCACTTGTGATCCATGACAAATAGATAAAAAATGCTAGTAACCCATTTCCTTTTATAATAGCTAGGATTGCGGGGAGAAAAAGTATTACACAATTTGAACGTATGAGTAGTGTTAGCATTGTGACTTGTACCAACAATGATCTTGTTTTTGCACTTAGCATGGAATGTATGACAATCAAGGATGACGAAATTTACTCTAAGGGACATTAACTTGTTTCTATTCTTTGACCCTAAAAGTCACATTTTGGTGATGAAAATCATACATTATGTCTTTACACATCATCGTAGTATGTTGCAAGTCTTTTACTCTTAAATAAAGGTTAATAAAATTGAACTTTGGTGATGCTTAGATACTTTATTCTAGCATTGCGTGAGGGCACGGCAATGGCTTAGTATGGGGGAGTGATGAGATGGCATTTATACATGATCTCATCGTTCTTTTCGGGCTTTAAATGCATAAAAATGTCATAAAATACCATATATATGCTTGTGTTTGTTTACTTGTGTGTTTTAGGTATGGATATCGTGAAAAAGACAAAAGATCACAAGTTACAAGGAAAAACGAACACGAGAAACGAAGCCGTACGAAGAACCGGGCCCTAATCATGGAATTTTCAACAAATACCCTTGAAGACTTGAAGACAAACAAGATTGATCATCCAAGAATGAAGAAATGACACTTAAAACCCTTGTATATTGATAAGTACAAGTTTGGTCCCTTAAGTTTGTCAAAATTGCAAAAAGGTCCTTCAAGATTGAAGAAATGGCAAGAATAGTCCTTCAACAAATTCAAATTGCCAATTATGGTCCCTTATGAAGTGAAAGACATAATGAAGACCTTTAAAGATCAAAAGAGTCCAAAAACAGCCCTTAAAATATTCAAGAATGTCAAAAGTGGTCCTTGAAACCTTTTTGCCAAAAGTTGGTGCCAAATGTGTAAAAGGTTGAAAGTTATTATCAAAGGAAACCTGTTTTTAGGGCTTGAAACCTTAAAAGCCAAAAATATCAAAACAAAAGGACCAGAGTTGCCAACTGAAACATTTAAAAACAAAAAAGGGCGCTTAACATGTAAGTTTCCCCTAAATTCGGATTGAATGGGTTACTGTGTATCTTTTTACCAACCCAGAAATTACCTTCATTAAACCTGGGTGAATCTTCAATTAAACCCACACACGTTTAATTCACACGTACCAAAACTCAACCCACTCCTAAAAATCCCAATCCCACGCATGTGTGCCAAACCCCCAATTCCCCATTCCACCAATCAGCTATCACCTTGTCCTCCAAGGCAATGACGTGTCCCCAAATCAATGGCCATGATATATTGCTTCATCACAACGCAAATTTAAACGTCCAGGATCAAATATGGACAGCTCATCACCAACTTCGTCTAGAAACCTTTGAGGGTATTATTGAGATTTTCTAGCATTAGGGTTTGTAATATTTTGGTTCTAGTATCTTCTTTAAGCACTATATAAGGAGCTCACAGATTGTGTGAAGCCCTTGTTCCAGTTTTCCTTCATAATTTGTAATTCCTTTTAATTGAAATAAAAAGTTTGGTTTTTGAAAAAAATTCAATTATAATTCCTTTTTTATTTGTTAAAGTTTGTGTCTAATTGTGAAGGGATTCTGAGTTCCATTTATTATTTGGTTAAGTGATTTGTGTTTCAAAAAGTGTTTAAGTTTTCTGAAATTTTGAAGAATTTTGGAGAAATCTGTTCTAGGTTTGGTGTTAATAGTTAATGATATTGGTGATTTCAGTGATAATAAGACGTTTTAAGAAAGTTTAAAAAGTTTTGGAAAGGATTTAAGAAGGAAGAAAAAAATCAGTTATATATATTATTTGCTTATGTTTGTTCTTCTTTTGTGTTTGATTTAAACAGGTTGTGAAAAGAAGTGTTGATTCAGTTCAGCACCAGCCCGGGCTGGTTTGGAAGTGGATTTTACATCCACCAAGGTTTTGGAAGTAAAACCTTGAGGTAATTCATCTTTTACCCTTTGAAAAAGTTCAGAATTAGTAAAGTATATGATCTTGTATGATTCTGTGCTAAATGGCAGTTTAAGTGTTTGATTTGTATGCTAATGTGTTCATATGCATGTTTGAGAGGTTGAGAATCAAACTGGTAGCTTTTGTATGCATTTTGGTGTGTTAAAAACGTTTTCAAGTAACTTAAAAGGGTGTTTGGCAACAAGTTTTAGCAGGGTAGTGATTTTGATTAAGGATTTTATAGAGTGTTAAAGTACTTAAGATAGGTTAAGCTAGGTTTATAGTTAGTTGATAATTAATTTAGAACAAGTTTGGAAGCTAATTGGTGGAGTTTAAAAGGAAAAAGTTGACAGAAATCTGGTGTGCCAAAATCTGCTTGTATTTCATTAATCTGTGAGTTTTGATTTTGAAAACTGTTGAGAATTAGGTTGATATAAGGTTTGATTTGGTTTGTAGGTTATGTGTTGAGTTTGCATGCTTAATATGAGCTCTTAGATCACACTAGGTTGCTAGTTATTAGCCAAGAGTCCACTATCCTAGCTTTTTCATCTCAGAGACTTGCATAGGCCTATATGTGCATTTGTTTTGATCATCTTGGCTGCTAAGTGTGCATAACTTGTGTGTCTTGACTCCTTGTGCTCAGAAAGAGCACAAGGGTGCCCTTGTGTTCCACAAAAATCACCACACAATCACCTCCAAGCCCTCTTGGAGAGCCTTTCATCATCTGTGAAGAAAAAAAAGGGGCAAGCAGAAACATAGAACTTGAAAGTTGAATCTGGCAACATTTTGGGATTCGTCTTGGTTTAATCTTTGGTTAAAAAAAGGAATTGGAATGAGTTTTGTAGCATAAAAAGGTCACTAGTTGGATTGGAAAAGTTTAAAAAAAAAAAAATTAAAAAAAAAAGAGTAAAAAGGGGTTTCGCACCTCGAACCCGTGACCTGCCGTTCAACGCTCCAACAACATAACCATCCTGCCCTTGGGTCTTTTACTGACCAAGGGTGGAATTGTTATTCGTTTAACCCAATTTCTCTTTGTTAGCTTATAAATAAAGCCGTAGACTAATAAGCTCTTTTCAGCTTATTTATTTGTCTTATTTGGTTTGGCTTATTTTTCATAGAATAGTATCAGCATTAGTGATTTTTCAAGACTAGTTTCATATTTTTCCATTTAATAGATTATTTATTAGAATTTATTTAATAGACGTATTTTAATAAATCCATAAAAAATAGAAAAAAGATTTTAATTTTTTAGGAAAAATAATTTTTAGGTTTTAAAATATATTTTTGAGGTTTACAACTAGTTTTGGTTTCAAAAACTTTAATTTTTAATTTTATATTATTTTAAGGTTTTTTATAAACTTTAAAGATTTTTATAAAATTATTAAAAAAGGTTTAGGAGCTCTAATTAGTGTTTTTCTCTTAGTTATATTATTTAGGATTTTTAGAAATTTTTTATTTTAAATTTTAGAAACTTTTTATTTTTAGCATTATTTTATTATTATTTTAATATTAATTTTTCAAAATTTTATTTTTCTTTCTTTTTCATTTTTCCTAGGTTCTTTATCATTAATTAGGACTATTTTCATTTTTCAAAATTTGTTTTTCCAATGAAAACGAGAACGCCATCTTCGACCCCGGTATTTTGCATCATCTAAGGACTTAGTCCTTTATACCGGTTGCTTTTTGGGCCTTGTTTATCATGTAAGCCCCATCAAAAATTGACCACACCATGGTATCCCTAAATGTTCACATTTTAAGGGGATCGAGTCGAGCTCATGACTCGGTAATCAAAAACGAGGTGCCTCGTGGGGGAGATCCCATGCTTATCTTTATGATTTATGTTCACTAATAAGGGGACTTGTACCCTTCAAACTCGTTGTCTCGTGGTTGTTTGTGATTGTGTTATCTAGATCATCATCATCGTCTACGATTGAAGACTCTCGTGTTCGTTTACGTGAGCCTCCATCGTTCGTTTGAAGAAGTTTTTCACGAATCCATGACATATCCTTTATTGTTCTAACAATTATCTTTTAGCATAATTAATAAACGGCTTTAGATATATTGTTGATCACCCTTTCCATGCTAGATCCTAAGCATTCAATTCTTCGTCTCTAGTATGGGGGTGCTCCACCTTTAGACTCGAAACATTGAGGACAATGTTTACTTTTAGTATGGGGGGGTGAATAGGTACTTGCTTTGCTACGCCCTCACGTTTTCCAATTTTCAATGTTTTGTTTTGCTAATAAGGCTAAAAATGGCCAAATTTTAAAATTTTTCTTAGTTTTCATAAGTGTTTTTAAGACACGAATGTATATTTTCCGATGGGTAGAATAAGAGTTAATTTTAGACTTGATGGGCATTTGGAGCCATTTACATTCCTTAACCCGCTCAATTCAAGTTTTGCTAGACTTTTATATAGGGAGCTTTAAAACGCGAAAGTCTTAATTCATTCGGGTTAAGAACAAGAACTTTTCGCAAGTTCCTATAATTGATTCTAGAAAGTCACTTATCAAGGGAACTTTAAAACGCATTCTCTAAACTTGAAAAAGTCCAAGAAGGTGCAAGATCCTATAGGTGGCTTGAAAACCCAAAACTTTGATTTGATATAGTCTTAATGAAAGCTAATCCAAATTTGGCTTAATTTTGACTTGCATGGCTAAGTATTCACGAGTCTCTTTAATTAGAGGTCTTTAAATAGTGAAGAACGAGAAATGATAGAGTTAGACAAGTGATCATGCTAAACGTAGAACATGAAAGTGTTCTTTCAAAAACTCATATGTTTTTAATTGTGGCTTTTTCTTCCCATAAGATCAATGCATTAGGAATAAATCATAATTGCAATAAGTAAGGTCGTACGATTTGAAAGGTTACTTAGCCTCTAGCGCAAGATCGTTTAAAAGTTGCTCGGGGTTGAATAGAGTTCATAGCCAAGGCATAACTTATTGAAGCGGGACGCGAAGATTGGCGATCATCCAAAAAGGCCCTAACAAGGCATGAGGAGCTCTATTTTTGCTAAAGATCCAAAGATGATGTGAAGTATCATTATTCCAAAATCAATATGAAGGATCGAGACACACGACGAGAAGCTATTACTCCCCTAAAGAATGGAGAAAGTCTATCCAAAAAGACCCTAACAAGGTATGAGGATAAATATATCCAAGTCCGAAAAGGAGGCGGATCGTTGTATATCAAAATCCAAAGTAAAGATTGAAGAAAAATGATGAAGTCGTGGTCCTATATGAAGAATCTCTCAAAAACGTCAAGTGAAGAAATTCCAAATATATGAAGAGAAGACCATAATTTCAAGAACGTCTTCCCAAGATTTGAAGTATGAAGTACATGCCAAATATCGGTCCGAGAAAGGTCTCAAATCGTGAAACGAGTTATGCCAAGATATGAACTTAAGGAGATACACGAGAAGCCGTTTTAAAAGATTTTGTCCTTCGGCTAACTATTAATCAAATCGTGCTACTTTACTTTCGGACTAATAACTACTTAAATAAGTCAATATGAATCACTTGTGATCCATGACAAATAGATAAAAAATGCTAGTAACCCATTTCCTTTTATAATAGCTAGGATTGCGGGGAGAAAAAGTATTACACAATTTGAACGTATGAGTAGTGTTAGCATTGTGACTTGTACCAACAATGATCTTGTTTTTGCACTTAGCATGGAATGTATGACAATCAAGGATGACGAAATTTACTCTAAGGGACATTAACTTGTTTCTATTCTTTGACCCTAAAAGTCACATTTTGGTGATGAAAATCATACATTATGTCTTTACACATCATCGTAGTATGTTGCAAGTCTTTTACTCTTAAATAAAGGTTAATAAAATTGAACTTTGGTGATGCTTAGATACTTTATTCTAGCATTGCGTGAGGGCACGGCAATGGCTTAGTATGGGGGAGTGATGAGATGGCATTTATACATGATCTCATCGTTCTTTTCGGGCTTTAAATGCATAAAAATGTCATAAAATACCATATATATGCTTGTGTTTGTTTACTTGTGTGTTTTAGGTATGGATATCGTGAAAAAGACAAAAGATCACAAGTTACAAGGAAAAACGAACACGAGAAACGAAGCCGTACGAAGAACCGGGCCCTAATCATGGAATTTTCAACAAATACCCTTGAAGACTTGAAGACAAACAAGATTGATCATCCAAGAATGAAGAAATGACACTTAAAACCCTTGTATATTGATAAGTACAAGTTTGGTCCCTTAAGTTTGTCAAAATTGCAAAAAGGTCCTTCAAGATTGAAGAAATGGCAAGAATAGTCCTTCAACAAATTCAAATTGCCAATTATGGTCCCTTATGAAGTGAAAGACATAATGAAGACCTTTAAAGATCAAAAGAGTCCAAAAACAGCCCTTAAAATATTCAAGAATGTCAAAAGTGGTCCTTGAAACCTTTTTGCCAAAAGTTGGTGCCAAATGTGTAAAAGGTTGAAAGTTATTATCAAAGGAAACCTGTTTTTAGGGCTTGAAACCTTAAAAGCCAAAAATATCAAAACAAAAGGACCAGAGTTGCCAACTGAAACATTTAAAAACAAAAAAGGGCGCTTAACATGTAAGTTTCCCCTAAATTCGGATTGAATGGGTTACTGTGTATCTTTTTACCAACCCAGAAATTACCTTCATTAAACCTGGGTGAATCTTCAATTAAACCCACACACGTTTAATTCACACGTACCAAAACTCAACCCACTCCTAAAAATCCCAATCCCACGCATGTGTGCCAAACCCCCAATTCCCCATTCCACCAATCAGCTATCACCTTGTCCTCCAAGGCAATGACGTGTCCCCAAATCAATGGCCATGATATATTGCTTCATCACAACGCAAATTTAAACGTCCAGGATCAAATATGGACAGCTCATCACCAAATTCGTCTAGAAACCTTTGAGGGTATTATTGAGATTTTCTAGCATTAGGGTTTGTAATATTTTGGTTCTAGTATCTTCTTTAAGCACTATATAAGGAGCTCACAGATTGTGTGAAGCCCTTGTTCCAGTTTTCCTTCATAATTTGTAATTCCTTTTAATTGAAATAAAATGTTTGGTTTTTGAAAAAAATTCAATTATAATTCCTTTTTTATTTGTTAAAGTTTGTGTCTAATTGTGAAGGGATTCTGAGTTCCATTTATTATTTGGTTAAGTGATTTGTGTTTCAAAAAGTGTTTAAGTTTTCTGAAATTTTGAAGAATTTTGGAGAAATCTGTTCTAGGTTTGGTGTTAATAGTTAATGATATTGGTGATTTCAGTGATAATAAGACGTTTTAAGAAAGTTTAAAAAGTTTTGGAAAGGATTTAAGAAGGAAGAAAAAAATCAGTTATATATATTATTTGCTTATGTTTGTTCTTCTTTTGTGTTTGATTTAAACAGGTTGTGAAAAGAAGTGTTGATTCAGTTCAGCACCAGCCCGGGCTGGTTTGGAAGTGGATTTTACATCCACCAAGGTTTTGGAAGTAAAACCTTGAGGTAATTCATCTTTTACCCTTTGAAAAAGTTCAGAATTAGTAAAGTATATGATCTTGTATGATTCTGTGCTAAATGGCATTTTAAGTGTTTGATTTGTATGCTAATGTGTTCATATGCATGTTTGAGAGGTTGAGAATCAAACTGGTAGCTTTTGTAAGCATTTTGGTGTGTTAAAAACGTTTTCAAGTAACTTAAAAGGGTGTTTGGCAACAAGTTTTAGCAGGGTAGTGATTTTGATTAAGGATTTTATAGAGTGTTAAAGTACTTAAGATAGGTTAAGCTAGGTTTATAGTTAGTTGATAATTAATTTAGAACAAGTTTGGAAGCTAATTGGTGGAGTTTAAAAGGAAAAAGTTGACAGAAATCTGGTGTGCCAAAATCTGCTTGTATTTCATTAATCTGTGAGTTTTGATTTTGAAAACTGTTGAGAATTAGGTTGATATAAGGTTTGATTTGGTTTGTAGGTTATGTGTTGAGTTTTCATGCTTAATATGAGCTCTTAGATCACACTAGGTTGCTAGTTATTAGCCAAGAGTCCACTGTCCTAGCTTTTTCATCTCAGAGACTTGCATAGGCCTATATGTGCATTTGTTTTGATCATCTTGGCTGCTAAGTGTGCATAACTTGTGTGTCTTGACTCCTTGTGCTCAGAAAGAGCATAAGGGTGCCCTTGTGTTCCACAAAAATCACCACACAATCACCTCCAAGCCCTCTTGGAGAGCCTTTCATCATCTGTGAAGAAAAAAAAGGGGCAAGCAGAAACATAGAACTTGAAAGTTGAATCTGGCAACATTTTGGGATTCGTCTTGGTTTAATCTTTGGTTAAAAAAAGGAATTGGAATGAGTTTTGTAGCATAAAAAGGTCACTAGTTGGATTGGAAAAGTTTTAAAAAAAAAAATAAAAAATAAAAAAGAGTAAAAAGGGGTTTCGCACCTCGAACCCGTGACCTGCCGTTCAACGCTCCAACAACATAACCATCCTGCCCTTGGGTCTTTTACTGACCAAGGGTGGAATTGTTATTCATTTAACCCAATTTCTCTTTGTTAGCTTATAAATAAAGCCGTAGACTAATAAGCTCTTTTCAGCTTATTTATTTGTCTTATTTGGTTTGGCTTATTTTTCATAGAATAGTATCAGCATTAGTGATTTTTCAAGACTAGTTTCATATTTTTCCATTTAATAGATTATTTATTAGAATTTATTTAATAGACGTATTTTAATAAATCCATAAAAAATAGAAAAAAGATTTTAATTTTTTAGGAAAAATAATTTTTAGGTTTTAAAATATATTTTTGAGGTTTACAACTAGTTTTGGTTTCAAAAACTTTAATTTTTAATTTTATATTATTTTAAGGTTTTTTATAAACTTTAAAGATTTTTATAAAATTATTAAAAAAGGTTTAGGAGCTCTAATTAGTGTTTTTCTCTTAGTTATATTATTTAGGATTTTTAGAAATTTTTTATTTTAAATTTTAGAAACTTTTTATTTTTAGCATTATTTTATTATTATTTTAATATTAATTTTTCAAAATTTTATTTTTCTTTCTTTTTCATTTTTCCTAGGTTCTTTATCATTAATTAGGACTATTTCCATTTTTAGAATATTTTTATAGCTTTTAGATTTATTTTTATAATTATTTTAAGTTTAATTAGGTTTTAATCATTTTTAATCATTTTTAGAGTTTTAAAAATAGTTTTAATAGCTTTTAATTTTTAGAAAATTACTTTTTAGTCTTCTAATAATATAAGTTAAGTAATTATTCAATAAAATCATATTTTAGACATTTGAATTAGTTAAATTTAATTTTAGGGCTTTAATTAGCATTTAAAATTAATTATTTAATTAATAAAAGGTTTTAAAATATCTTTGTTGGATTCTTATCTTTATTTATATTATTTTTGACTTGTTTTTAGTCTTTTTAATTATTGATTTTGTCTTAGTATAAAATTTTTAATTTGGGTAGTTTTCACGACTTTACGTCTTTTACGTCGTAGTTTAATTTTAACGTAACCGTCTTTCATCCTCTCATCCCCATTCTTCTCATTATTAATCTCAAATACCTACAAGTTAATTCACAACACCATACCTCCTTGGGAAACGAACTCTTTCTCTCTTTTAAGTGATTGGGTCATTACTTGTGGTTTTCCTAAATCACTCGTCGATACTTTCCGCTATTTACGCTCTTTTCCTAAAGAGTAGTAAAACACTACAATCATGGTGACATAATATTTATAAGTAATAAAAACTATAAACTTGATTTTTACGACTTTTTCGGCTATCGTCGTAAAATTAACGTTTTTCGCCAAATAAAACTTAGACGATCAAACCCGTCTAATGTAAAGTTTATAAAAGTCATATACTGATGTATAAGCAACTAATACAAGTAAAAACCGATAAAACCCGAACTATAAGAAATACGGACATTAACGAGCTAACTAAGCATATTGGACAAATAAATGGACTAAATAAGATAAATACTTGTAAAAAGAACTTAATGGGCTTAACCCATTTGGGCCCAACTTGGAAAGTATACATACTGATAATATAGGTATAAAATGGATTAAAACAAGTTAAAGAACTTATAATAAGTTTATCGGACTTAAACACGTAAATAGGTAAAACTAGTAAACTAGTAAGAAGATACCAATATGTAAACACTAAAACGAGTAAATGAGAATATGTAAACCAACTTGATCATCATATATATTAAATCATCATATGTATACATAATTGTTATTTTTATAAAGTCATTGGACATGAGTCTAAGACGAGTATTATTTGTCTAGGTTTCCGTGATTGAAGCACGTACCGTACGTCCGAATTGCCGATAACCCACCTTCCCACATCAACGTGAGTTCATAGCCTCGCACTCTTTTAAATGTTTTTATAAATGTTTTATAAACCCGCGAGGGAGATGACATGTTAGTTTTTATAAAATAGGACACCATTTGTCCCGATTGCTTGTTTACTGATTTGGACCCGAATGATTGAATGACCCGATTGTATGACCCGATAAATGATTAATGGACCCGATAGATGAAATAAAATGGATTATTAAAGTTAGGTTATGTCACTAAAATTCCCATTAGCATGAATTGTGAACTACCGGGATTTGGTAGACGCTTATGCATTTAATAGTACTATTTGGGGACGATCACCCCAGTTCGCGCCTTGACGGTTGATCCCCGTCGTGCCACATTGATTGGTAAGCGAATTTATGTATGAGAAGATTTCCATAGCGTGACCTTTGTGACGACACGCTACTTTAGATGGGCAAAATTGGTATCGGGTTAGCTACCCGTTGTTGGTTAGTAAGGTAACAATGTCATGCGGCTTATAATAATCTAAAACTAACGAAATACTACTAGACGCTCCGAATTACGATGTATTGCCTGACTAGCAATACTGGGTAATACTATTGATAATATGTTTGTGTTTTGGTTTTCATAACCATATTCATATAACGGTTTTTATTTTCATACAACGTCGTAAGACGTATTGTATGATCGTTTTTACGACATTGGCTCGTATAATAATTTTTAAGGCAAATGCCTATATTATGATTTTCGATAAGGATTTGTATAAAATGACTTTGCTATTTTATGGCCTATTACAAAGATTTGTATAAAATGATTTTGGCTATTTTACGGCCTATTACAATGATTTGTACGAATTGATTTTTGGTACTAATTTTATACCAAAGTTATATTGATGGAATTTATTAAACTCTATGAATTCACTCGGCGTTATCGCTGACCTTTTCTTTTAACATGTTTTATCTCAGGTACTTGAAGGTAATTCTCGGGAAGACGACAAGAATTCATGGCCCGCACTTAAACAATATTTTCCATTCAAATAATTTGTAAAACTTTGTATGAAACATAATGACTTGGGACCGATGTAACTTTGATATTTATGAATGGAAATGCTTTTATTATTAAACGACGCGATTTTTATGCGTTGTCTATGATGTGAGTAATGTGCTATCCCGTAACACCAACGAGTCTTCCGCTGTACTGAGTTGTATAAATTTGGGGGTGTTACAGATAGAAGGGAGCTTTACTACATGCTACTCAGATGTCATGGAACAGGATGGACCTATAAGAAATTGTTGGGATTATCCTTTGAAGAGTTGGAGTACAAGGCTTATCCCATTTGGGAAAAAGTGCACGAAATGAACACTCTAAGACCTCTTTCAGATGAAAGGAATGAAGAACTTATAGAAGAGATGGAGATTAAGAAGGCAATGATTGTTCCAAGACCTTTGAAGAAAGGAGTTCCTCTTGAGTTTCCTAAAGATATGGATAGATTGAAGCCCAGTGAAGCTGTTATAAGAAGGAGCATCAAGCTCTTACCCCTGGAAGCTTCAGATATGGTACAAGTGTTACCTCTTGATGCCAGAAATCCTATCATAAGCTATGAAGAAGATGCAAGTGGGTTTTGGAAGATTGGCAGATATGGGAAAGAGTTACACACTTTTACTACTCTTGTGTCTCTCTTTGCAAGTGTGGATAGAGAAGACTTGGTAGACCTTTGGAGGTTGTTGGAAGCCAAGTATGAGACTGAAGCTCCTACTTCAGTCAATGAAATAAAAATTTAGTCAACATTCAAAAGAATGTGTGGACCAAAAGAAGAAGATCCTGCTGTTTGGAAGGATCTTGAGGATGATCTCAGTGGTCTTCAATGGCGTTTGTATTCAGCTGCTGGTGTGTATTATTTGAGCTCTACAAAGTTTGCTGAGTATCTTTTTGTAGATGGTCAGTATTCCATGTCCAAAGAAGTTTTGGAGAAGATGAAGATAACACAGCTGGAGATTGACTATTCAAGTGACGTGGCCAAAGATTTGATCAGACATATTTATTACCAATATGATAAGATTTGTAAGATTCCTCTTAATTCTTAACTTTTATTCAGAAACTTGATTACTAGAGTAGATATCAAGTTTAGGGGAGGATTGTTGGGAATAAAATGTAGCCAGTCCACTTGAGCGCTAACAAGAGGAAAACAAGCGTTGATAAGAAGAAAACGAACGCTGACTGATCAAGCGTTGACAGGAAGAAGTCAAGCATTGATAGGTTGAAGACAAGCACTGATAGAAAGATATGGTCTACGCGTATTATGTTTCTAGTTTGTTTCTAGTAAAGATAGGATCAACATTGTATTTTCTATAATTATCTTTACCTAGAATAGTTGATACGTAGACTCTTGTACAAGGCTTCTTATTTCTATAAAAGAAGACCTTTAGGTTATGTTTCAATATCTAAGTTTTCATACGTTAAAACACTTTCATTGTAAGCAAGTTTGTTATTATCAATCAAGTGAAAGTTAGTTTACATCCTTTGTGTGTTCTTGTTTAAGTGTTAATTTTGCATAACACTTAAATTACTTTATACATAAACAAAGTTTCTCTACGTGTATAAATTGATCTAATCTCGTTTACACAAGCTAAAACGATCTAAGTTTGGGATCAACATCAAAAACAAATTGCAAACTTAAACAGGTTAACCCAAACACCCCTTTCACTTTTTAAATCCAATTTTAAATAAGTAAATGTGTGATTTAGTTTATCCCAAGCCCAATCTAGCACAATAACATCAATATTATGCAGTATCAAGCAATTTTAAGCCACAAGAACAACAAGTATAACAACAGAACACAAAATCATCAAAAATCAAGTATTTTATCAGATTTTGGGTAAAGGGCTCAACCCTCATGAATGTACATCCACACTCACGAATTTTTGAGCTGATGTATCTAGCTAAACAAGACACAAGCTTCCAATACAACCCTGCTAAGATTCAACAAGGTTAGAGCACAATTGGTATAAAACATAAAAATGAAAAATCTTGATTAATGCAACCTTTGTACCCACTCCTTGATTATCCCCAAACCAAAAGCTCCCAACACCTTGATAATCTTCTTATCAGGGTGTTTAGATCAATTGTAATCCAAAAAATCCAAGGATGTACCAAAGACTTAGCAAAATATCAAGTTTTTAGAAAACTTGGCAATTTCTTGCACAAGGTTTAAAAACAGGTTTTAAGATTCAATAGGCACAAACATATATCAATAACAAGCAAAGATTAAAGTTGGCACTTGGATTTCATCAGCAATATCAAACACTTTTTCATTAAAATGAAACAAGGATTTACAGATTTGTGAATAAGGAAAAACCAAGAGCAAAGACTAATGTTGGACGTCCTATGCCTTATATAGGCTACATGGATACTAAGAAAGCTGAAAATAAGTGAAACCCTAAGCATGTGATCTTCCAATTATGCCCTTGTAAAGTTTGAAAACCTTCGACTCATGTGAACTTTTCTTGGCAGTTTGTTGAGGTGTGAGCTGTTGGAATTTGATCTAAGGCTCATAATAAGCTTAGATATGAAGCTGCTTTGTGGGGCGTTGAATGGCTGGAACTGTTTTGGCATCTTCTCCAAAAGTAAGACAAGGGTTTATCATGTGAGTTGTGGGATGATGTGGCATGGGGTTTAAGGGTGGGGTTATTATTAGGGATAGGTCAATCCTAATTCTAGACAATTTCATGGCTTAATTACAAGTAATTAAAGAAAACCCAAATTTGTTCATACGATGAATAGTGATGGTTTTGATTCAGATTAATGTTTGAATAATATGTTAACCGCCCTTGTTATTAACTAATAAATATAAGTTAAAATCTGGTATACGTGGGATTACGTGGCCAAAGGGTGAGTTTTGATTGGTTGTGAGGGTGAGTAGGACACTTGGCAGCTGTTGAGTGGCCTAGGTAACTTTCATGTCTTGGCAGAATTAATCCCCCTTCTTCCTTCTTTCTTTCACTTTGTGTTTAATAGGTAAAAATTGAAAACCCTTTGTAATTTAAGTTTCAGTTTTCACACTTTTGCCCCAAAAAGTTTGAGAAGGTAATTTCATGGGTATTTATTTCCAATTCTTGATACTTAAAGGGTTGTTTTGGCATTTTATTCAAACTTTATGGTGTTGACTTGTATTGTTGACTTCTTGGAGGACTAATAATGACAAGTCTTCAAATTTGAGGGACCATTCTTGCCAATTCTTCAAAGTGGAGGACAATTTTTGTAAATTTGACAAACTTTAAGGACCAAACTTGTAATTATGAATAAACAAGGGTTTAAAGTGTCAATTCTTCAATATTGGAGGAACCTTCTTGTACAATCTTCAAATATTCAAGGGTTATTGTGACACCCCGGGTAGGGTCAAAATATGCGGAAATATCCACGGAGATGTCACTAGGGTGGATCGATAGCATATAGTCCATAGAGCATAAGATAAAAAGTTAGTCAAATCAGAATACATGTTTATTTAAACAAATAAATAAAAAATTTTCTTAAACATGGTGAAGAGTGATTATTTATGTTTTCCAAATAGAACCCCTGGCGAGTCCTATGATGCAGATTTCTAAGATGCTGGAGACCATGCACAAACCACGTACTAACTTCATATTCCTGTGCAAAACTGATAACTAGATTTTACTCAGTTAAAAATATCGTTGAACCAATCTTTTCGAATTGAAAAAGGAGTTTAATGTGCGACTCAGTCGTTCTTTGGTGAAACAAAAGTTGTGTCGTTGTAGTATATTAAAAATGCAAAGACTTAAATGTAAATGACTTTAAATAAACTGGCGTTAATGATAAAATGGCGTTTAAAATTAAATCTAAGTCTAATAAAAATAAAAGGTGCAATATTAAAAACTTTGAAAAGTAAAATAATTAAATGACGGAAATTTAAAAGCGTGACGAGAATTTAAATGAGACAGAGAATTAAAATGATAACTTAAAAATTTAAACAAAACAAAATATGAAAACCACCCTAATCGGAATATATTCCGATCAGACTCACCATCAGAATTTACACAAACCTGTCAATAGAAATGTTGATCGGAACCTTAGATCGGAATACCCTGTCACTTATTCAGATCGGAATATCCAAACAAACCCTTTGATCGGAATGAATACTACCTCTTGATCGGAATGTCACCTATCGGAATATGGTCCAGATCGGAATGTTGTTCAGATCGGGAAGCTTCAGATCACAATCCCCAGATCGGAATGTTGCTTAGAAAAATTGGGCAGCACTTCGACTAAGTAAACCTCAAGAGCCGTCGGAATGTGCGATCGCAATGTGCGATCGCAATCCAGATCGGGATGAGGGTTATGATACTCTATCGCAATCCCGGATCGGAATGCAAACCTAAGTCCCAATACTGTCACTATCGGAAAGCGGAGAATGCACCCCGTCGCAATATGGAATCCCTAGATCCAATTCTGTCACAATCGAAATATGGAGGTCGAGCTATCGCAATGCCAAATCCCTTACTTTCCGATGGAGCACAATTCGTAATAAGCGCAAGAACCAAATAAGCTAGAACTAATAAGCAGTAACAAAAACTTAAATGAAATGAAGACAAACGAAACAATAAGCTAAAAAGATAAATCCTTTTCGAAATTTAAAAGACGAAACTTGGTGAAATAAAATTTAAAAAGTAAAACTTTTAGGAAAACTTTAAAATCAAATAAGCTAAATACAAAATAAGCCAATAAGGTTGTCAATCTTATAGCCTAATCCGTATGAAAACTTAGAACGGAATAAGAAAATAAACGTGATAAGCAACAAGATTAAGCAAAAACACTTTGAAATCCGAACCAAAATCAAATTGAAAACAAGAAGAGGAGAATGAGAAGATTGTAAAAACTTGATAAAAGGAAAGGTGCAAAGATTAAAGAACACGAATTTAAAGAACACGAATTAAAAACTTACTTGGAATTAAAAGATAATTAAGGTGCAAGACATGTATTTAAATTTGACATGAAAAGTAAATGACAAGTAATTAAAAGGTGGAAGAACTAGTGTCACTCTAGCCAACAAAAACTAATGAAATGAATATGAGGGGTATTTATAGGAGATTAGGAAGGTGTTTAGAGGAAGCTTCCTCCCCTCCTTCCTTTCTTCTTAATTGCACCATTAAGTCCTTCCCTTCTTAATCTTTTGTTAATCTTGGACTTTAATGACTTATGGCTCGGGAATTCTTTAAACTCGTCTTTTAATTCTTCAATAAAATAGACTTGAGTTCTTCGGCTTTAAGTAAACTTCCGTCTTTCGACTTTTTCTTCGATAAATCTTCAGAATTGGTCTTGGACTTCCGTTCTTTTTGCACTCTTGACTTCTCGACTTCGTCTTTCGTCTTTTTCTTCAATAAAAGCCCGTAAATGCCCGTGAATGCCCGTGTTTTCTCCACTTTTCACCTTTTCGTCCTAAATCACAACAAAAACACAAACCACGCATAATTCTGACATAAAAGACATAAAATACACGTTTTGGTCCGGTTATTATTGTAATTAAGTGGTAAAAAGGATGGATGTTTACACACCTAAAAAAATCCCCTACACTTGACCATTGCAATGTCCTCATGCAATGCATTAGTTACAAAGCACGTTTACATTTTTCATCATAATCAACCCACGTTGGCCTTTATTAAAGAGATAGAAAACTATAAATATTCAAAGGAAAGAAAAGAAAAACATACCTTGGGTTTTGGAAATGTCATGAATAATCATCATCCTCAAGTTTTCGCTTTCTCCAAACCAAGCTTAAAAACGAGATCATTGTTATTATAAGTTAGTAAACTAACACGAACTCATGTGGGCCAATTACTCACTTAGACTCCCTTATTCCTAGGGGTATCTCTTATATTTTATTGTTGTCTTGAATGATCACGAGGATGAATTTTTGACTTATTTCGATAGTTATTTAGTCCGGAAATAAAGTGAACGATTTAATCAATAGTTAGCTAAAGAACAAAATCTTTTAAAACTGCTTCTCGGGACCTCATAAAGTTCATATCTTGGCATAACTCGCTTCGCGATTTGAGACCTTTCTCGGACCGATATTTGGCAGCGACTTCATACTTCAAACCTTGAGAGACGTTCATGAAATTATGGTCTTTTCTTCATAATGGAATTCTTCACTTGAAGTTTTGAGAGATTCATACTTGGACCACGACTTCTTCATTTTTCTCCAATCTTTATTTTGGACTTTGATATACAACGATCCGCCTCCTTTTATGACTTGGATCTATTTATCCTCATACCTTGCTAGGGTCTTTTCGGATACACTTCTCCATGACTTTTGGGGAGTTTTGCTTTTCGTCGTGTGTCTCGATCCTTCATATTGATTTTCGATAAATGATTCTTCTCATCACTTTTGGATCTTTAGCAACAAAATGTAGCCCTCATGCCTTGTTAGGGCCTTTTTGGACTCGTCAATCTTCGCATCCCGCTTCAATAAGTTATGCCTTGGCTATGAACTCTAATCCATACTGAGCAACTTTTAAACGATCTTGGGCTAGAAGCTAAGTAACTTTTCAAATCGTACAACCTTATTTATTGCAGATGAATTTATTAACAAGCGACGGGAGAATAGGCTTATAATTAACTCACATAAATTCACGAAAGAATACCGAATTTATAATTGGCTCTATCATCTCTCGTTCTCCACAGTTTAAAATCTCAAGGAATGAGACTCGTGGATGCTTAGCCTATTAAATCAAAGTTTTGGGTTTTCGAGTCGCCTATAGGATCTTGCAAACTCTTAGACTTTTTCAAGTTTAGAAATCGCATTTTAAAGTTCCCTTGATAAACGACTCTCTAGGATCAATTATAGGAACTTGCGAAAAGTTCTTGTTCTTAACCCGTGAGAGTTAAGACTTTCGCGTTTTATAGCTCCCAATATAAAAGCCTAACAAAACTTGACTTAAACATGTTAAGGATACTAGCTAGAGTAACTTAGATAAGTAAACTCGGGTTGAGTCAAAAGATTCACAACGCTTGAAAATTAAAACCACTTTATTAAATTTTTATTCTAATAAGGAAAGAAAAATAACTATACAAAGGGAAAAATTAATAGGCCAAAATAGATTAAAAATTTTGAAAAATGTCGAAAAATTGATTTTCCGGTTAAAATGAGGACAAATACAAGGAAAAGAGCCACTTAACTTTGATAGAAGTCCCCCTACACTTAATATAAACATTGTCCTCAATGTTTAAGCATGTGGGAGTAAACTCCCCTACACTTAGGACATTGTGCACTTTGTTTAAATCTCGCTAAGGAAAGGAAAACTAAAGAGATTCCTATTTTAATATTGAGAAAATATAAAATAGTGAATCGAAAAGAGCTTAGGATAGAACCGGGAAGAAGTGAACACAGAATCACGGGTCGTCAAGAATCATCAAGAGTGGATCATTGAAGCTCGAATCCCTGATTATAAGAAGGGAGGAGATGAAATAGCAAACCAACGGGTCTCCCCTACACTTAGGATAAAGAAAGCTAAAAGATAGATACATGGGTTGCCTCCCAAAAAGCGCTTGATTTTTGATTACCGAGTCGTGAGCCTGACTCGACCTTGATCATTATAGGAAGAAGCATGAAATATATCCACCGGGATCAAAGACATAGTTTTCGTCCATCAAATAGCACAAGCTTAAGGCGAACAAGGCAAGCCAAAGAAGAGTAGGCAAGGTTCCCTTTAGCAGCGATGGAGCACGGTGGAAGCAAGGGTGAAGTGGTGCAAGCAGATTTCTATAAGTTCCAAAGATATTTCCTTTTATTTCATCAGGTGGGTACTGAGATGGCTGCAAAATATCGATACCGGGGTCGAACACCTTTTCCTTTAAGGGAAAATAGCACTCAGGCTCAGTAGAGTGTGAAGAAGATCAGCGAAAAAGCACAACCTCGTCCTCAGAAGGTAGACAAAGAGGTGTTAAATCATATGTACTGCGGATATCGTTGTCAACCGGTTTCTTCTCCTTTGAAAGAATTGTCTTCAAATCCAAAGTAGGATCAAGACGATAATCTTCAAAGTCATAAGGAGGAGCATCACTCTCATGAGGGAAGTATGTGTTGAGAAACGTAGAGAAATCTTCCTCAAATGAGTAATCATCCAAAGTAGGATCGAGTGATGGCGGAGGATATTCATCATGTGAAGAATCGCTCGAAAGAGTATCAGCCTCATCAAAATCATCATATGTGGGTAG
Organism: Glebionis coronaria; assembly: GCA_025667525.1. Classification (NCBI taxonomy): domain Eukaryota; kingdom Viridiplantae; phylum Streptophyta; class Magnoliopsida; order Asterales; family Asteraceae; genus Glebionis; species Glebionis coronaria. Next base: position 76,512 of record JANFOE010000157.1, read on the forward strand.
ATCGGGATACTCGGAGGTAAGGTCATCATAATCATCCGAATCTGAGCTAGAATAGTCATCATAAGCATCGAAGATCGGTAGAGAATCATAAATGGGAGAAGGTTCCAACTTGGAGAGAGAATCATCCACAACATTTTGAAAAAGTGGATTATCAATGCAAGAGTCGAATAGAGGATTGTTGTAGACAACAAAGTCATCAAGCACATTAATCATATTCACGGATTCTCGTCCAAAGGATTTGCTTGTAAGCTTCCCCATTTTAAAAACTTGTGAATCATTCCCGACTCTTAAGATTACTCACCTTCGGCCACATCAACTAAATCTCGTCCGGTCCTCAAGAATGGCCGACCAAGTATTAAAGGAATACGAGGGTCCATTTCATAATCAACAACGACAAAATCGACCGGGAAAGTAAATGTGCCAACTTTGATGAACACATCTTCGGCAATACCAACGGAGTAAGCGAGAGTGCGATTTGAAAGTTCAAGAGTCATCTTTGTTGGAGTAAGGTCGGGCAATGATAGTGTTTTCCAAACACTTAAAGGCATAAGATTAATACTAGCCCCGAGATCAGAAAGGGCAGTAAATTCTTCAGTTTTGTTGAAAACGCAAGGCAACACAAAACGATCGGGATCTCCAAGCTTTTCCGGAAGTTCTTTAAGAATAACTGCGGAGCAGTTTTCATTTAAGCGTGTGTTGGTGAGTTCAATTAGCTTCTCCTTCTTGTTAAGCAATTCCTTAAATGCTTTAACAAATTTTGGGCATGTGGATAAGTGCTTCAAGAAAGCTAATGTTGAAGTTCATTTGAGAGATCATCTTCACATAGCGTGACACTTCAGAGTCATCCTTGGTTAGCATTTTGGTCTTGCCTAAACGAGAGGGATAAGGGATAATGGGTTTGGGTGGTGAAGGTGCAGGTGTAGCAGGTAAAGGTTGAGATGTTGAAGGGTCCTTCCTAGGTACATTGTCATGACGAGGCGGAGACGGTAATGGTGTACTAATACTAGGTGTAGGAGGAGTAGGGATAAATGGTGGTGGAGGAGGTGTAGATGATGGGGGTGGGATCAGTGGATCGACAATGGTAATTCCACTACGAGTAGTCATAGCACTCACATTTGCTTGCGGATTGGTGCCGGTGTTAGAAGGTAGAGAACTCGAAGTGGAAGGTTGAGCGGCAAGCAAGAAACTAGCAAGCATATTCTTCAAATCATTGGTTTGATTGCTGAAGGAGGATTGAATATTATCTTGAAGCTCAGATCTAATCTCATTTCCTTGCTTTGTGATATCTCCTTTAAGATTGATTATTTGACTCTGTAGATTCTTGATTTGCTCACCTTGGGTTCTCATGATGGCTTTAACATCGGGGTTAATGGGTGGGGTTTGTTGAGCGTGTGGGTGATAAGGATTAGAAGCTCTTGGTGGGATTTGGTTGCTTCTATTGTAGTTGTTGGTGGGGTTTTGGTTTTGAGGAGAAAAACCGGGTGAAAGGTAGTTGTTGGACCGGTAACTCAGCAGATTTCTATCCCCTTGAGGTCGAGCTTGGTAATTTTCCGGTGAATAATTACCATAAGCTGCATACATATTTTCCGGATTTCCTTGTGTAGAAGGACAATCGGTGTATGAGTGAGGACCGCCGCATGTTTCACAAGAAGGTGCAACAGCTTTAACTTGTTGTTGTTGTTGGTTTGAAGCGAGAAGCGTGATACTTTTTCTCATTTCAGTCATCATGCGGGTGAGTTCGGTCATATCAGGGTTTGCTGAAGTGGATGAGACATTGACTCTCGGGTTGTTCCTTGAAGAAGCAGAGGAATCCCAGTTTTTGTGGTGAGTAGTCATGTTCTCAATTAGCTCTCTACACTCCTCGGGTCTCCTTTTCATAAATGTGCCACCGGCGGCTGCATTAATCGTATCACGATCTCAAAAAGTCAAACCGTTGTAGAAAGTATCTATTAAGGTCACAGGGAGCATGTTGTGGTTTGGACAACGATCAATCAAGACATTATATCTTTCCCAAGCATCAAAAAGAGATTCATCGGGTTCTTGCATGAAACCGCTGATCTGATTGTGAAGGCTCGTGACCATGGATGGTGGAAAGTAGCGCGACAAAAAGCGTTGAGTCATGTCATCCCAAGTGTGAATAGAATTCTTCGGGAGACGATCAAACCATTTCTCGGCATGATGCGATAAAGTATGTGGGAAGAGTTGTAGGCGAAGAACATCCATTGTGGCACCACGCAACTTCATGCTTTTGGTGATTGTAATGAACTTGTCGAGGTGTTTGTTGGCATCATCATCAGGCAATCCACGGAATGGATTTGTTTGCACTTGCTGAATCATGTGGTGCTTCAACGAAAACTCCGGAGCGTTGATTTGCATCGGCGCAATCGGTCCTCCTCGTCCAAACATGGTAGGTTGACAAAGCTCCTCCATTGTCTGAAGATCGGGCTGTGGAAGAACATTGTTGTTATTGTTGAGGTGCGGTGGATTATTGTTGCTGTTAACACCTGACATACTTAAGTCTTCTCGAGTCTCGGGCTCTTGATAATTAGAAGAACTAGTACGCATACACCTACAAAGACAAAAGAAAACAATACCAAACACAAAGACAATATATATACACAATAAAATCTTTTTGGATTTTTGAAATTTTTAATTTTTATGGATTTTTAGCAATTTTTAATTTTTATGATTTTTTTGAATTTTTTATGCAAGAAGAATAACGCTCACAAGTGAACGGATCCCAAATAGCAACGCGTCTTTCACAGAAAACCGTTAATCTTTACGAAAAGAGCCGGCAGCGGCGCCATTTGATAACTAGATTTTACTCAGTTAAAAATATCGTTGAACCAATCTTTTCGAATTGAAAAAGGAGTTTAATGTGCGACTCAGTCGTTCTTTGGTGAAACAAAAGTTGTGTCGTTGTAGTATATTAAAAATGCAAAGACTTAAATGTAAATGACTTTAAATAAACTGGCGTTAATGATAAAATGGCGTTTAAAATTAAATCTAAGTCTAATAAAAATAAAAGGTGCAATATTAAAAACTTTGAAAAGTAAAATAATTAAATGACGGAAATTTAAAAGCGTGACGAGAATTTAAATGTGACAAAGAATTAAAATGATAACTTAAAAATTTAAACAAGACAAAATATGAAAACCACCCTAATCGGAATATATCCCGATCAGACTCACCATAGGAATTTACACAAACCTCTCAATCGGAATGTTTATCGGAACCTTAGATCGGAATACCCTGTCACTTATTCAGATCGGAATATCCAAACAAACCCTTTGATCGGAATGAATACTACCTCTTGATCGGAATGTCACCTATCGGAATATGGTCCAGTTCGGAATGTTGTTCAGATCGGGAAGCTTCATATCGCAATCCCCAGATCGGAATGTTGCTTAGAAAAATTGGGCAGCACTTCGACTAAGTAAACCTCAAGAGCCGTCGGAATGTGCGATCGCAATGTGCGATCGCAATCCAAATCGGAATGAGGGTTATGGTACTCTATCACAATCCCGGATCGGAATGCAGACCTAAGTCCCAATACTGTCACTATCGGAAAGTGGAGAATGCACCCCGTAGCAATGTGGAATCCCTAGATCCAATTCTGTCACAATCGAAATATGGAGAAGTCGAGCTATCGTAATGCCAAATCCCTTACTTTCCGATGGAGCACAATTCGTAATAAGTGCAAGAACCAATTAAGCTAGAACTAATAAGCAGTAACAAAAACTTAAATGAAATGAAGACAAACGAAACAATAAGCTAAAAAGATAAATCCTTTTCAAAATTTAAAAGACGAAACTTGGTGAAATAAAATTTAAAAAGTAAAACTTTTAGGAAAACTTTAAAATCAAATAAGCTAAATACAAAATAAGCGAATAAGGTTGTCAATCTTATAGCTTAATCCGTATGAAAACTTAGAACGGAATAAGAAAATAAACGTGATAAACAACAAGATTAAGCAAAAACACTTTGAAATCCGAACCAAAATCAAACTGAAAACAAGAAGAGGAGAATGAGAAGATTGTAAAAATTTGATAAAAGGAAAGGTGCAAAGATTAAAGAACACGAATTTAAAGAACACGAATTAAAAACTTACTTGGAATTAAAAGATAATTAAGGTGCAAGACATGTATTTAAATTTGACATGAAAAGTAAATGACAAGTAATTAAAAGGTGGAAGAACTAGTGTCACTCTAGCCAACAAAAACTAATGAAATGAATATGAGGGGTATTTATAGGAGATTAGGAAGGTGTTTAGAGGAAGCTTCCTCCCCTCCTTCCTTTCTTCTTAATTGCACCATTAAGTCCTTCCCTTCTTAATCTTTTGTTAATCTTGGACTTTAATGACTTATGGCTCGGGAATTCTTTAAACTCGTCTTTTAATTTTTCAATAAAATAGACTTGAGTTCTTCGGCTTTAAGTAAACTTCCGTCTTTCGACTTTTTCTTCGATAAATCTTCAGAATTGGTCTTGGACTTCCGTTCTTTTTGCACTCTTGACTTCTCGACTTCGTCTTTCGTCTTTTTCTTCAATAAACGCCCGTAAATGCCCGTGAATGCCCGTGTTTTCTCCACTTTTCACCTTTTCGTCCTAAATCACAACAAAGACACAAACCACGCATAATTCCGACATAAAAGACATAAAATACACGTTTTGGTCCGGTTATTATTGTAATTAAGTGGTAAAAAGGATGGATGTTTACACACCTAACAAAAACACACTAAAGGGGGTCAACATAAAGTTGGTGAATTTACAAATTTTAACAATTAATTAGTTTGGAAATTCATTAATCATAGAAGTAACAATGCACAAAGCATTCTTACTAAAATTTAGATATCATTTGTTTATTATTAGAAACTGAAGCTTAACCTCCGTAGTCCTCAACAGATGAGGACGTAGTGTCTTACAAAAAGACACCCATTCCAGTTCCAACATGGTATACGTCTGTTGTCCCGGCGAAGGCACAGTAAGCATGACTCACCCAGACGGGGATGGTCAATCCCTAATAGATCTATTTATAACATTCGGGCGAGTTACAACAATTTAACAGTTTCAATAATAATCAATCATAGTCAAGTTTATACAATCCAGTTGTGTCCATTATGTGTTTGCATATTTTCTTTCCCAGAAGGAAAAGTATTATCAAAAGTTTATATGGGGATGTAAACTCACCTGGGAGTAGGAAATAGCTGTTTATTATGAATATCCAATTAAATCTTACACCAAAGGTATGCCTAATCAGATAGTACAGTCTTAATAGATAGTACAAAGAACATATATGTATGCTTATACAGATTTTAGTCAATTCATTTATGCTAAGGTATTTATCTAAATAGCTGCAGTTCAAGTATCATCCATATTCATTTAACTTATCTATATAAGTTTCATTTCTAAGTAAACATAAAAGGTTTAACTATTAATATAAGTTAGTATACATGTATTTACAATAATCATTCAACTTACAATTAAGTTTCTTATTTAAGTAGACATATAATGTCTTACTTAAAATATTAATTTACGTTCTTTGTTCAAGTGTTATAATCACTCATTTACTATTATTAAATAAACATAAAGATTTACTTAATATTAGTTCACATTTGTAGTTTATGTATTATACTCATTCATTTAAACTTTAATATTAAGTTTCATATTTTAAGTAGGATGTAAGATGTTCTACTTAAATATTAATATTCAATTTATCTAACGTTCTTATAAATTCTATTTTCTAAAAGTATCTAAGTTTATGTATGAGTAATACATATTCATAGTAATACATATTTATAGTTGTTTATACAATTATTTCCTAAAGTAAATATAAATATTTTATTATATAAAAAAATATATAATATTTTATTTAACTTTAAAAATTTCCATAAACTATTTTAATATAAAATAATTTAACCTTAAAATTTATACCTTAATTCTTATGGTCTAAGTAATTTAATTATGTTTTATTATAACTAAAATAGGTTTAAGGGTTAGGGCTTGTTAATGTTTCAGACTATGGCAAAACTAGTCCCTCTATATTTTTAAACAATATAACTTTCGGATTTTTACATATTTAGTACCAAGGGCTTCTTAATGTTTCGGCATATGGCAGATTTAGTCCCCTAGTTATATCTCGGTTTTGTAACTTTACTAAAATTATAAAAATAGCCCCTAGGGCTTCTTTAAGTTTCGGCAAATTACAAGAATAGTCCTTAGGGTTATAAAATGTCAAAATAACTTTTAGAAACTTCCCAAAATGGTCCCTAGGGTTTAATTTACCACGAATAGTATTATTAAACCTTAGACTTTTGGATATTTACATTTTAGTCCTTGTGTTTACTAGTTTATCAAAACAAGTTTCATAAGTTACGGTTTTAGTCCTTAAGTTTCATAAATTGTCATTTTTATCCAAAAAGTTATTATAAGTTATATTTTCTTATAAAAACTTTTACTTTAACATTCAAACTTTATATGGGCTCATTAAATGGGCTAAACATCTAATGGGCTATTTTAGTGGGCTTAAATATATTTCAAGTCCACTAATTTATCTAAAATGGCCTTTAAATCATTTATTGGGCATAATAGACATTTAAACACTTTAATTAGTTAAATGGGCCTAAGTGTAATCTTAAGTCCATTTAAGTTACTAAGATTTATCAAATGGGATTATTGGGGTCCATTCAGTTCTAGATTATCATTTCATGGACTTAATTAGTCCATTAACATTACTTTACATTTTACGTAAGTTTTAACTTAGGATTTTCTTATAAGCTTATTATGAGCTTGTTAATATTTAGTTTTAAATCTAAATAGATGAATAAAACTTAAAATTTGTTTTATGTGTTATACCAAATTAGATCTAGGTGTGTTATAAGGTTACAAGTAAGTCATAAGTCCTAGTAGGAGCTTATATCCCACGGCTAATATTAGTTATAGCTTATTAAGATAAATCAAGTCTCATTTTAAGGTTGCATGTAATTTATGAGTGTTACAAAAATAGATCTAACTATGTACATATCAATAAAATAAGTCACAAGTCCAAAATAAGATCTAAACTATGTCTAGACCTAAAAATCAAACATAGATCCATGTACACTCATATATAGCTCACGACTATATTTTTAGATCTTGGTATTTCCAAGATGAACACTTTAGCTAATCTTTAAGTCTTATAAATACTTATAAAAACACATCATGATTATCTAGGTTACATGCATGTTCCCAAGGCTACTATTATTCCAAGAAACAATGTATAGCCGACGGCTATATTGTTTTCTCCCAATATTCCCATAAGATCTACTAGCTTATTTCATGTGTATAATGTTAAGTTAACATTTATCACTAGATCTAGGTTTATATAAGCCTGCATGTACATCTAACCCATTTTAGTTCTTGTGTAACCCACGGCTACATTTATACACATAAGTTGTATTTTTGGTTTTTAACATTCCATATAACATGTTACATTTCATATTCCATTATTCAAAACATAGGAAACAAATCATATAGTCACCACTTAATTTAGCCGTGACCTTTAAGGTCATGGTTTTCATCATCTTTAAGTTGCACAAGTTCATTTCATGAGATCTATGGTTATTGGTTAACCAAAGTCCCTTAAACAAGATTTGTAACTCATGCAATGTTTAGATTTATAAAAGGTTTCATATCGTTTTTAAATCAAGTTTAAAACAAAACACATAAGTCATAAGTTTCTTATTAAAAAGGTTTTAAATCATGTACATGATTTGCATAAATATGCCGTGACCTATAAGGGTCATAGCTTTATCAAATCTTGATGTTAACATGTTATTTACTTGTGTTTATAGATGTATGATGATGCATGCATGGAAAAATGAAAGATTATGATGTGTATATCTTTCTTGCCTAAAAGTACCAAGAATGATCTAGATGAACAAAGAGGTTTGGGATCTACTCAAGGTGATGAAGAAAACCCTAATACAAACCAAGACGTGGCCTTGATGTCATAGCTAGGGCTTGTTTGTAGTGATTCCAAGAGAATGACACTACTAATGATTTGTAGTAAAGATAAGACAAGGATCTTGGTGGATTTAATACTTGGTTTTGGATGTATATGGCTTTAAGCCGTATGATTTAAGAGAGAAAAGGGTGAGACAACAGGATTGGATTGCATGCGTGTGAGAATGTGTGTGTGTTTTGGCTTAAAGAGGAGAGATGGAAAGGAATGGCAAAAGGTATGATTTACCTTGGTAAGACATATCATGCCAAGTGTCCCCCTTTGCCTATCCAAGGCAACTCTTCTTCTTCCACACAAGCCTATGCCGTGTGACACTCACCAAAGAGGGGAAAAGGATAAGCTTTGGTCATGGGCTTATGTTGGGCTTAACACAAAAGAGTACATGATCTTGGGCTAGTCCAAGAAGGTTTAGGGATGCCCATAATATGCATACATATATACACGGCTATATATACAGGGTGTATCATATTTTCCAATTTTTGTTAAGTGTTGTTTAATCAAACGTGGGTTATGCATTTTTACTACTTGTTTTATGTACATAGGTTACATAGTCAAACTTATTATAACAAGTATGTATGTAATAATATATGTGCACATTGGACAAGTTCACACATGACTTATAGAAATGTAATACATGAGTTTATGTTCTAAGATTTAATGGGTGAAATTTCATTACATAAAATCATGGTAAAATCATAGATTTTACAGCACCACCTCGTTATTTTAGCTTTGTCCTCAAAGCTATTAAAAACGTGGTTATCTTTTAAATAAAAGATGTTCTATGTATGATTTGTTTCAAACTCTCTCTTTTAGGTATGAATGGCAGCATGACCGCGAAGTGGTCTATACCTAGGTTACTCTTATACGCCTGATTTGGCATTAATGGAAGCTTCCGTCATTATAGGTGAACAAAAGAGAGTGCAAAGAGATTTTTATCCAGGTTGCACTATTCATCCGATTGAGTAGTAGAAGAGATTACTGCTATGGATGGATAGGAGCAATGCAAAGAGATCTTTATCTGAATCGCATTATACATCCGATTGAGCAGTAACAGAGACTGCTGTTGTGGATGGATAGGGAAGGAAGGCAAGAGATCTTTATTTGGATCTCACTATACATCCGATTGAGAAGCTAAAGAGTCTGTTGTTGTGGATGGATAGGGAAGGAATGCAAAGAGATCTTTATATGGATCGCACTATACATCCGATTGAGCAGTAAAAGAGACTGTTGTTGTGAATGGATAGGGAAGAAATGCAAAGAGATCTTTATCTGGATCGCACTATACATCCGATTGAGTAGTAAAAGAGACTGCTGCTGAGGATGGATAGGGAAGGAATGGAAAGAGATCTTTATCTGGATCGCACTATACATCCGATTGAGTAGTAAAGGAGACTGCTGCTATGGATGGATAGGGAAGGAATGCAAAGAGATCTTTATCTGGATCGCACTATACATCCGATTGAGCAGTAAAGGAGACTGCTGTTGTGGATGGATAGGGAAGGAATGCAAAGAGATCTTTATCTGGACCGCTCTATACATCCGATTGAGCAGCAAAGGAGACTGCTGCTGTGGATGGATAGGTGCGGGCTTCCCAACGGGTGTTCTAGTCATACCTTTCCCGGATCTACGAGAGGACCATTGGCGTTGTGGATTTGGTTAGAAGGACAAATCCACCGCAAATGGTTTCTGATATGAGGAGGACACGCCAGCATGTTTTATACGCTAGGGAAGCTGGGGAATGTACTATATCTGCATCCTTTTCATGGGTGAGATATAGGTTATATCTCCACACCCGAGGATGAAAAATTGGTTAAAACAAAACATTTTAACTTTAACCCCACCTACATCAAAAATTTTAAGAAAAGACTTACGATTTTACCTCAAGCTTGTGGGATACAAATATTAGTTAATAGTACTAAGATTTCTATCCAACAGAGATGTTAAGATTGTGGTTGATGGCGATTGCATAAGAAATTGCAAGAATCTACTTCATTTGCCACAAGGCTGAGCGAGAGGAGCGCAGGAAAGAAGTACCTCAAATGGTGGAAATAAAAGAAGATACCAAGAATAAAGATGTGCGCGCCTTGCGGGGTGCCGTAACAAGGGTAATGCATGCATTATTACTGGTTCAAAATTTGTACAAATTCTGACTTCTGAAGAGAGGAAATCACATCTCCCAGAGTCTAATGGGTGATTGTATTGTCGAACTAATTGGACCCGAAGAGGAAAGAGGAATGTCCAAAAACATGGGACATTCAACATCTCCTTACGGGGGATGTTGGACATAGCCTTACAAAGTACACCCTTTGTGAGTTGGATGTGCCTTTCAGGTTTAGGGTTGCCTAGGTGGCGGATGTAACCTTAAAAAATACACCCATTGTGAGTTGGATGTGTCTTTCAGGTTTAGGCAGGGGAGAAACAAGTTAGGGAATTGAAGTATCCCCGGACCAAGTACTCTCTGGCTTATTGGTGCTAGAGATGACACTAAATCTAGTGTTAACTATATCGGGGTTATGGCTCCCCAGTATAATCATGGTTTCATCTCACCAAGGTACACGAACAAATTTTTGGTCATATAGGATGATTGCATGATATTTGTTAGTCAATTCACGCTAATGACGATATCAAAGCTATCAAGACTTTCTAGGATATGACTGATGTAAAACGGGTGATTGGAAAATTTTAAGGAACAACCTCGAATGATGGTGTTAACCATCATAACCTTTCCGTCGACTATTCTGCCGTATAATAGGAGTCTAGAATTATCGGAGGGATTTCCATTACCTTACCAAATTTAGCAACTGTAATGCTTTGGTCTACACATGTATCAAACAAGATAGATGCATATCATTGGTTTAGTAAGAACGTACCAGGTACGATGTTGGAGCCCGGATTTGCTTGGGCATTGCCGGCCATGTACACTTGCGAAGGAGTTCCCTTGATGTCCTTCTTTTGATTGGCCCACTTGGGACAATCAGGTCTCACATGCCCAGGGGTTCCACACTTGTAACATACCACAGCTTTCTTCGGTCCGCTACTGCTCCTACCAGTGGGGTTTCGGTTTCCCTGCTGCCCACTTGCATTCCCACATGCATTGGACTTGCCCTTGTTTCTGTTCTTGAGATTGGTATTGGGTCGACCTAGGGTAGCAACATTGGTTTGACAATCGCGAGAAAAATGGCCTTGTTGGCCACACTTGTAGCATCCTTGGCATTGTCCTCCAGCAACATGATGGTAGTTACACTTTGAACACTTAGGCTTGGTCCCTGAGTAGTTCTTAGTGCGGGTTGTAGGAGTAGTGTCATCCGCTTGCCCAACGTTTTGGTTTTTGGAAGGCTGCTGGTGCTGGCTACGAGAGTTTTCATCGGATTTCCTCTTGTTGTCTGTTTGCCTCTCGGACAGATTGCGGGCTCGCTTGTTGATCAGCCAGTCACAAATTCCATAGCACCTTCAACAGTAGTGGGTCGTGAAGCTAGCACACTGTCATGAATGTTGTCAGGGAGTCCGCTGACATACTTTTCAATCTTGTCACTCCTTAGAGGAAACATTCTGGTGCACATCAAGCTTAATTCTTGAAATCTTTGGTTGTACCAAAGGATATCATTGTTCTTACACTTGAGATCCCACAGCTCGACTTCCAACTTCTTCATTTCTCCTCTGGGATAATACTTCTCAGTCATTCTTTCCTTAAGGTTGGCCCAAGTGAGAGTATAAGCAGCGTCATGTCCAAGGATGGCGACCACAGAGTTCCACCAGGTAAGGGCACTCTCGAGTAGGGTGCACGTAGCAAACTTAACTCTATTTTCGTCAGCACAACCACTGATGTTGAAGACTGTCTCTAGTCTTTCAAACCACAGCATCAATTCAACAACTCCTTCTTTCCCTCGGTAGTATGAGGGTTTACATTTTAAGAAGTCGGGGTAAGAGCAACCCTTGTTGGTGTTGTTTCTGCGTGCATCGAAGTTTGGATCATTGTTTGCATTTGGGTCAGCTCCCCTGGCTGCCATGGCTGCTTTGATTCCTTCACTTATCATTTCTCGTAGTTGCACGGTAGTGACGTTTCGAGTAGCTTTTGGGGACTCAGCATTGTCGGCATTGGAAGTGGTTGCATTTGTAACACCCCATTTTGATAAATGGAATGTCACGCGTGATTATGGCGTGTCATCAAAGCATACAAGGATAAATGTCTAAAACATTACATGACCATAAAAGGAAATACCGGAATCAAACATCGGTAGTCCAAAAGTAAAGCGCATCACACACAAACATAAGTACTGTAAATGGAAAGAGTATCAAAGTATAGATAATGCATAAAGTAAAGAAAGGCTAGAAAGCTTCCAGTCCATATGCACGTACGCTTAAAGTCTACGAGCGTCCCTGAGTACCTGCCATTTTGGGAACATGAAAAGGAAAACGGCTGAGCAATACGCTCAGTGCACGGATGTACAAATAAAGCATGAACAATATAAGCATATAACAGCGGAAGAAACTAAGTCCTGGATAACCCGGTTAAGTCTTAGTAAAACTGGTTTTATAGTTTGAAAAGCCTTATGTTTATCTTGTAAAAACTGTTTAACATATTTTACCATTAGCCAATATAGGTCATGAAAATCAACGTGCATGAATACTTGGAGGGGTGACCTCGTCATGCAAATTAGAGGGGCTGCCTCTAATTTAATATACTGGTTTTGGGTAGGAGGGATCAGCTCCTTGTGAAGGATGCAAGGCACACACCACATTCACACTGAGTAATCTGTTGAAAAACATGTAACTAGGATGCACCCATACGCCCCACATGATAAATATAATAATATGGCCAAAAGCTGAAGGGATGCCACGAGCAATCACTCCGCCGTGGGGAAGTCAGAACACCAGTGCCTCTAGTGTTATAGTTATGGTACCTCTATAACTAGGTGAAACTGGTCATGCATGTATATGGCTTTAGGTATTCTAATTAAACATAAGCAATCAAACATATAAACTTATACTATGGGAAAACAGTTGGCTGCATACGGGGAATCCTAATAAAGAAAGAATGTCCATACTGAAAGGAAGGGAATCCGTACCTTATGTCCAGTGAACGAAGAAGACGAACGGAAGAGAGTCCTACTTCGGTATCACTAATGCTACATACATACATACGTGTATAAGTATCTGATTATTGAATACGTAACTGGTTTTATATCATGTCTTAGCTTGTTTTATATGTTCATGTCATGTTTTACTGTTTTCAGCTTTATACTGTGTTTATCTTATATTTTGTCTATTGTGATTAAGTATTACTTGTATTTCATGTATTATTATACTTGTTGTGTAATAATAAGTAACTTTTTAAAAATAGCAGGTTTCCTAAAATAGAAAGTTTCCGAAAATAGAAAGTTACCCAAAATAGAAAGTTACCAAAAATAGAAAGTTTCCAAAAATAGAAAGTTTCCAAATATAGAAAGTTTCCAAAAATAGAAAGTTTTCAAAAATAGAAAGTTTCCAAAAATAGAATTACTGCTTAAAATAGATAAGTTTCTAAAAATAGAAAGTTTCCATAAATAGATTAGATGCCTTAATTAAATAAGTTTCTAAAAATTGAAAGTTTTCATAAATAGATATAAGCTGGTTAAATAAGCTAATTATATAAGCTTAAGTGTTTTCTGATTATTATTCTAAGTCATGTAGTTATAAAGTATAGTTTATTAATTATTACATGTAAATTAAATAAACTATAGGTAAAAAGTATTTAATTAAATATAACATGATTTTAATTAAATAAAAGTAAAGTACTTAGGTTAAAACATGTATTATTAACTATTAATAATATAACCTAAGTCATGTTAATTAATTAATTATAGTCATGGTTTTAAATAATTAATTAATTATAAAGTCTAATTAAATATAAATACTTAGGTTAAAATTCATGAACTAATAATTAAATTTATAACCTAAGTCATGTACATTAAATTAATCATGTCATGTTTTTATTAATTTAATTTAAATCTAAAACATAACTAGTGAAAATCATAAACCTTGAAAAAAATGATTGATGAACGGGACCCGTGACTAAAAACCATGAACCGGACCCGTAACCAACACCATACCCCGACCAAGGTCGGGGTTCCCTTTGGTTTTGCTGCTGCCGTGACCCCATCACCACCATACCGAGACCATATGTCTCGGTGGTGTGTAATAAGCCAAGCCGAGACCCCCTAAGGGCTCGGTTAGGCGTCGGCTAGACCACAAACACCCCTAAAACCCTTGTTTGATTTACCCCATGATCATTAACATGTTTAAATAATTTTTTTTAATTAATTAATTAAAAACATCACGATTTTATGTGATTAGTTAAATCAGAACATAAAAGAAAAGGGTTAAAAAGTTATACCGAATACGTGAAACAAATAAGGATGAACACACACGAATCCTTGCACAATTTCCAAGATCAAAATCAACCCGAAACACCCTTGTGGTGTCCTTGAATCCGTCGGACAAAGAGATAAAGAAGAAAAGGGATTTTTAGGGTTTTAGTTATTTTCTTGTTTGTGATAAATGAAAATACCTTTTCCATATTTTGCATGTTTAGTAAAATTAGATGGGCTTGGCCCATTTCTTTGGTGTACCCGCGGGTAGGGGCCCCACTTGGGGTAACCCGTACCTTTTCCCGAGTCTAAATATTATAGTGTGTTCTCGTGTTTTATCGTGTTCGTGATTTACGTGTTCTAATTAGTTTACGATCGTGACTTAATATATTTATTTGTGTTCGTGATAAATATATATACGTAATTAATATTAGCTCGTGATTAATTTACGTTCATGATTTCATGATCGCATGTTCGTGATTATAATTATTATTGGAATAATTATCGTGTGTTCATACGTAATAAATACTTATCGTGTTCTAACACGTACGTAATACTTGAAATTCTTATACGTGAAACGTAACGTGCTATAAAAGGAAAGTTCTAATCATGTACGTACGATCTTATGGGCACTATTCATGGTAAAAGCATGCGGGTTTTACAACTCTTCCCCCTAAAGATAATAATTCGTCCCTGAATTATAGATAAAGTAAAACTGAAAGAAAATAAGAACATACCCGAATTCAAAATATGAAATGAGGGTAAGAAGCCCAGATAGACTCCTCTGTTTCCCAAGTGGCTTCCCGCTCGGTGTGATCCCTCCAAAGGATTTTGACGAATGGAATCGTCTTCCTTCTCATGACTCGTTCTTGTCTGTCAAGAACTCGTTCGGGTTCTTCTATGAAAATGAGATCATCACGTATCGGTTCCAGTGGATACTGAACCATGTGAAGGGGATGATACTGGTACCCTCTGAGTAAGGACACATGAAACACATTGTGTACATGCGAAAGTTGCGGAGGTAACGCTAAACGGTAAGATACTTCACCGACTCATACAATGATATCAAACGGTCCGATGAATCGAGGGCTGAGCTTCCCTTTAACCCCGAAGCGTCTAACACCACGTGCCGGCGAAACCCTAAGAAAGACGTGATCTCCTACTTTAAAATATATGTCCCTACGATGCTTGTCGGCGTAACTCTTCTGACGTGACCGTGCTTCTTGAAGTTTCTGCTTAGATACTACGACCCTCTCATTAGTCATCTCTATGATCTCTGGTCCTTCAAGTGTTCGCTCACCAACCTGATCCCAGCAGATTGGGGCGCGATATTTCCTGCCATACAAAATCTCGAAAGGAGCACACTTGATACTTGCGTGCCAACTGTTGTTGTATGCAAACTCCACCAAACAGATATAATCGTCCCAATCACCCGTCCATTCCAACGCACATGACCTCAACATATCTTCCAGTGTCTGAATCGTTCGCTCCGACTGCCAGTCTGTTTGAGGATGAAAGGCCTTGCTAAGCTTAAGTTGTGTACCCCAAGCTTTCTGCAGACTCTTCCAAAATCGTGAAGTGAATCGAGGATCTCTGTCTGAGACGATGATGGATGGAGCACCGTGGAGTCTCATGATCTCTCTTCTATACATATCGGCGAGTTTACTGACCGAATCTTCCTTGCGGATCGGTAAGAAATGAGCTGATTTGGTAAGTCGATCTATGATAACCTAAATTGCATCGTGCTTCCTCTTGGTTGGCGGAAGACCAGTAACAAAATCTATGGTGATTTTGTCCCACTTCCACTCTGGAATATCTAACGGTTGAAGGAGACCACCAGATCGCTGATGCTCGATCTTAACCTGCTGGCAGGTAAGACATTTGGAGACGTAAGTGTCAACATCTTGTTTCATTCCACTCCACCAAAAGTACTTCTTGATGTCATGGTACATCTTAGTCGAACCAGGATGTATAGAGAATGGGGAGCTATGAGCTTCAGCTAACAATGCTTCCCGAAGTTCTTGATCATCAGGAACACAAAGTCTCGTACCCTGGCATACTATACCATTTCCATCTACTCTGAATTCCGTCTGCTTCTCCAAATTCTGAACTATCGCCTAGATTTCTCCATCATCTTTCTGAGCTTCCTTGATCTTAGAGAGTAACTCGGGTTGTACTCTAAGATTAGCCCAGTAACCGTGCTGTCCACGTACCATGATCTTGATGTCTAGTCGCTCCAAGTCTCTTATGATTTCCTCCTCAATCTTAATGTCGTTGATCATTCCGGACTTCCTGCTAAGTGCATCTGCTACTACATTCGCCTTTCCGGGATGATACTGTAGATTAATGTCATAATCCTTCAACAGCTCTAACCATCTCCGCTGCCTCATGTTCAATTCACGCTGAGTGAAGATATACTTTTTTGGAAATACGTTTTACGTATTAAGAAGGATCGGTCACTCCAACGATAGTCCATGTAATAGCTCGTAGTTTAGTTAACTTTCTTTATTTATCAAACAAGTCTAAGCCTAGCCTACAACATGTGTAGGCCGGCCCAAACGTGTAAGCCCAAGCCCATTGCAAGGCTTGGGTATATAAACCCTCTCCTTTGAAGGAGAGGGTGTGTGGTTTCATAATTTACACATAGTAAACATTGGTTTTCTCTCTCTAAGTGTGTGTGTAATCCACCATCTCTCTATCTATTTCTCTCTCTAAAATCATAAGCATAGATTTACATCTCTACAAATGGTATCAAGAGCTTGGGATGAAATATAGGTTGGTTTTCGTGTTGTGTATGCTTTCTTAAGCATATCGTAGGATTTTGAGTTTTCTTTGCCGAATCATGAAAATTTTTCGTGTTTGTTGGTGTTCTAAAGTCGAATACAGTCTTTAATCGTGTCGTAGTATCTTGGATATCTTGGTTTTTGGCTAAAACTCAAGTTTTTTGGATCGAAAGTTGCAAAATTTCTTGTTTCTCATCATTTCGAAATTCTTGCAAGGTTTCCATCGGAAAGTACAACGTGAGGGTGGTCTGATCGCAATAACCTATTGATTCCACTTTGCGATCATTGGAGTTAAACACCTTATTCCGACGTGACATTCCGATCTGACATTGCGATCTGGGATTCCGACGGCTTTAAGGATTTTTGTGACGTCACTCTGTCCATTTTATTTTAGCAACATTCCGATCTGGACATTCCGATCTGGATATTCCGATCTGGACATTCCGATCTGGACATTAAGATAGTGTGACATTCCGATCGGGACATTCCGATAGTGACATTCCGATAGTGACATTCTGATAGTATCATTCCGATAGGGACATTCCGATCTGGACATTAAGATTGTGTTACATTCCGATCTGGACTTTCCGATAGTGACATTCCGATCTGGCATTCCGATCTAGACATTCCGACAATCCAAAATTTATTCCTTAAAAAATTTCGAACCGTGTGTAATTTTGACTTGGAATTTTTGGTTTATTGAGAACATATTTTAGGGGATTTTAACATTGTTTCTCGATTTTAACTCACAACAACACAAAATACTTAACCTTATTTCATTGTTCGATTAACTTTGTAAATCTTAACTTATTGAAATGGAATACACATCTCTTACGGATAAGTCCATCCTCTCGGGTACGGATAATCGTCCTCCAATGTTGGAGAATTCTATGTACGAGGATTGGACTTCCCGAATGGAACTTTACATGTTGAACAAAGAGAATGGACATCTCATTTGGGCATCGGTGCTCAATGGACCATTAGATTATGGTACAGTGACGGAAGGCACGACTACTCGTCCTCGCACAACGGGTGAGTTGACTGGAGATATGAAGATTCAAGACAAATGTGATAAGTATGCTACAAACATCATTCTCCAAGCACTTCCTCCAGATGTTTACAAACTCGTCAGCAAACATAAAGTTGCCAAAGAGTTATGGGATAGAATTCGGTTCTAATGCAAGGCACCTCGTTAACTAAACAAGAACGAGAGTGTAAGCTTTATGATACTTTTGATAAGTTTGCCTATGTGCCAGGGGAGACTCTCAATGATTACTATCTGAGATTTACCCTATTATTGAATGAGCTTAATATCTATGGCATGGCAATTCCTACCTTTCAATTGAACACCATGTATTTGAACACTCTTCCTCCAGAATGGAAAAAATACGTGACGGATGTTAAATTGGCTAAGGACTTGCATAACACCAATGTGGATCAACTTCAAGCTTTTCTTCAACAACACGAATGCCATGTGATCGAGGCTCGGTTGTCTACACCTCAAGTTCATGATCCACTTGCAATGTATGCTTCTCAACAAAACATGGCTTATACTTATCAACAACCATCATACTTGCAGCAGCCACCACCACACATCTATCAGCAACCACAGTAACCATCTTATCAACCACCAATGATGCCACATCAAGCATTTCAACAAAGTGTTCATCAACAATCTTTTCCACAGCAACCACCATATCAGACATCACCATCACAAGCCAACACTTCTCCAATGGGCTATACTCCTCAGCAAGGATTTTTCCGATAGAAGCACAACCAGCACAAGCTTTCTACTCTAATGAACTTCCACCAATCGAAGCACCGATCTTTACTCCAAATGATACGCCAACTGATGTTCTAAACCATCTCACAGCCTACTTGTCAAAACTTGTTGCAACTAGAGGATTTCCACCAACAAACAATCAGCTCCGCACCTCATCAAATCCTCGACAACAAGCCACTGTTCAAGATGGTCAAGTGACGGTGCAACCTATTCAGGGAAGGCAAAATTCATATGGACCTCCTACAAGGACTGGGAACAATCAAGCTGTGAATTCTCAAGCTAGTGGAAATGGGAGTCCTATTGGTCCTAAGAAGGTTGTGACTTGCTACAATTGCCGAGGACAAGGTCATATGGATAGGGAATGAACCCAGCCGAAAAAGAGGAGGGATGATGCATGGTTTCGTGAGAAGATGTATTTGGTTGATGCTTAGTCTAAGGGGAAGATTTTGGATTCAGAGGAGTTGGCATTTATTGTAGACCCAGGGGCAGCAGATATTGAAGGCATTGCAATTGTTTTCACTTCTAATGCAGCTTATCAAGCAGATGATCTTGATGCATATGATTCGGATTGTGATGACATTCACTCTGCCTAAGCTGCTCTCGTTGCTAATCTCTCTCACTACAGTTCTGATGTCATCAGTGAGGTACCAACCACATCTAATAATATTGATGATAACCAACATCAAGTTGGGCATGAAAATGACAACCTCGAACAGCATTCGGGAACTAGTAATTCAAATGATGTGGTACCCAAACCTACACATTTGAGTGAACCTCAACCAAATGCTACGACGGGTATGGAATCTTATGCTCAACATGATTTGGTCATGGTGCCTAAACATATTATTGATCAAATGCATATGGCACTCAGACAATCCGTAGATACGAATTCCACCCTAACTGCTGAGCTTGCGTTGCATAAAGAAAAGGTAAAAACTTTTGAAATGGTCCCTCAAGCAGATAAAATAACATGTTCTGAATTTGACCAATTTCGTTTTGAAAAGATTGAACACTTGAAAGAAATAGAATCAGTAAAAGCTAATCTTTCCAATGAATTAAAAGCAAAAGAGTCGGTTGTCAATGATTTTCAGAAACTTAAAATGGATTTCGAAACTCTCGAGTCTAAAAAGGTTGAATCGGAAATTAATGCTACCAAACTTCTTAAATTTAAAGAACAACAGCTTTTAAAACAATACGCTTCCACATAAAAGGTTCATCTTTTAACTAAATCATTTAAAGAACTCGAACTTAAGCGTCTTCAAGATTTACCACCTAATCCAGGTTATGCAAAACAAGCTCAGGAACATATTCCCGGTCTTTATGATATGACCATAATTGGCAAATCGAAAGAAGCACCTTTTGTTCGTAGTACTAAGGAGACACAGTCACTTGCGGATGAAACTCATTCTAAAATGCTTTCAAAATTCCATACAATTGATTATGATCAACATAACAAAGATCAATTTTCGAAAAAGACACGCATTCGCTTACAAAAGGAATTAGCAGAATTAATAGTTCTTGTGCCCCAAAGTTTGTCAAATGAAAACCTTCCCAGTACGTCTTCTACACTTGTCAAAACGGATTTAACGAAGTTAATTCCACCGGTAAGCAAGGCGTCCGTTAACTTAAATGCGGTTCACCAACACTTAGCAGATTTTGACAAGGTCATTTTGGAACGTACGACGGCTTCGGCCATAACGGAAGGTGAATGGAACTTTGAGCACACTAGAGCTGCATTCCGAAATAAAATTGTTCCGTTTGTAGACAATGTTAAGGCTTGTCTTAGTAATCTTGATCAAGATTTGTTTTTGGAAATAGAAGAAGTTAGACGTGTTTTCAATGAAATGCATGATGCCTATGAAAACAGTTTACTTGAAATAGAACGGGTTTCACGCCAAAATGATCTGATTATGAAGAAAGTGATGTCTCATGATATAGTTTCTGTCTGTGTGAATAAAAGTGTTGATAATGATTCTATTGTGCATAATGTTGAATCTGTGGATACTGTGGTAGATAGTACTTGTCACGAATCTGACGCTAAATTTTTAAAGCTTCAAGATTCATATTCATCGCTTTCAAAACGTTTTGATGAGATTCAAACACATTGTATTTCGCTTGAATGCAAGCAACAATTTATTCAAGAAATCTTTGAAACGTTATTCAAAGGTGTTAATATCGATGATGCAAACTTTGAAAAGAATTTTTGATTAAATTTACAATCAAAACAGCGTCAGCCAAGTGACAAAGTTGCTACATCTTTACCGATAGACATAGAGAAATCTAAGGAGCTTAACTGTGTGAACGTACTTAAGGCTGCTGAGAAGTTTAAACTTGATCTAGATAATCGAGTTTCCAAGATTTTTTCCAAAGTTGATAACTTAAAACAGAAAGATACACGACTCTTCGATTCAGTAAAGTCCGCATGTGCTAATACCACTACACAGAATCAATCTTTGATTGAACAATTGAATCGAAAGTCAGTGGAAATATCTGATTTGAGGGAACAAATTTGTGATAAGAATCCGGTCTTGGCTGAGTTAAAGGAAACACTTCGTACTCTAAAAGGTAAGAATGTTGTGCATAACGCAGCCACTATCTCAGCATCGTCCTCTAGTGCAATCAAAAGAATCCTTATAGCCGTCACACCACTTAACAAGGGCCCTACGACTAAACCATCTCAAACTTTGGTCACTAAAGATAAGGCATAATCAAAACCAGCTTCTAATATTCCCGTGTTGCCTTCTACAGGAGTAAGCACCACTACTAAGGCTCAAGGATCTAAGCTTAAAAGAAACAAGAAGAATGATAGGATCTTAACCCCATCTAGTAGTCAAGTGAAGAAGAAAGTAGAAGCCCGTCCTAGGAATGTTATTTCTGTTTTGAATAAAAAGAATCATGTAGCTAAACCTAAAGGCTCTGCGGTTGTGCAGCGTTCTAAGCCTAGTGTGAATTCTAATTTGAAATGTTGGAATTGCAATGAATGTATGTTTTCTAGTCGTCATGATTCTTGCCTTATTGACCATGTGAATGAGATGTATGCCAGGAAAAATGGATTAGAATGGAAACCGACTGGGAAAGTGTTAACCCAAGTTGGTTGGATGTGGCGCCCCACTGGTAGAACTTTCACTATAGTAGGAAATATGTGCCCTTTGACTAGGATCACTCCCACTAAAGCGAAGAAAGCGTGCCCTTTAACTAGGAGTACCAAGGCTACCAAAACACAAGCGTGTCCTTTAACTAGGAACACCGACACTACTGTAGGAACCAAGTGCCCTTTAAATAGGTCTACTCCCACTGTAGTGCCCGCGAATAATCCAAAACCTAAGAAAGTTGGAACAGTAAAACCTGTTAGTGCTAAGACTCACATTAGAAAACGCAGGAAATCTAAGGGTCACAAAAATGTTAGCAATTCTGATAATATTTTATCTGTATCTGCTAACACTTCGGAACCAATAGTTTCCAATGCATTGTCTACTGTTGTTGTTGAAAACAGGTGGTCCAAATTGTTCTCTGGTATTTGGACTCTGGTTGCTCCAAGCATATGACCGGAGATCGCTCTCAGCTCAAAAATTTCGTCAGCAAGTTTCTTGGTACAATTAGATTTGGTAATGATCATATTGCAAAGATAATGGGTTATGGTGAATATCATATTGGGAATGTTATTATTTCAAGAGTGTATTATGTGGAGGGTCTCGGTCACAACTTATTTTCTGTGGGACAATTTTGTGATGCAAACCTAGAAGTTGCTTTTCGAGAGCATACCTGCTTCATTCGTAATTTGGAAGGGGTTGATTTATTGAAAGGTACTCGAGGGAATAATTTGTATACTTTGTCTCTACAAGACATGATGGCCGCTTCTCCCGTATGTCTTCTCTCCAAAGCTTCGAAGACTAAGTCATGGTTATGGCATCGACGGTTATCTCATCTTAACTTTGACGCTATTAATTATTTGGCGAAAAACGAACTTGTTCGTGGTCTTCCTAAGCTATCATTTCACAAGGACCATTTGTGTTCCGCGTGTACAATGGGGAAAAGCACTAAGAAATCATACAAACCCAAGACGGAAGACACCAACCAAGAGAAACTTTATCTTTTGCATATGGATCTTTGTGGACCAATGCGTGTTGAAAGTCTTAGTGGCAAAAAGTACATCCTCGTCATTGTTGATGATTACTCTCGGTTTACATGGGTGAAATTTCTTAAAGCAAAAAATGAGGCACCTAAACTTATCATAGGATTTCTCAAGATGATTCAAGTGCGTCTCAACACTACTGTCCGACGCATTCGTACAGATAATGGAACCGAATTTGTGAATCAAATCTTGCGTGATTATTATGAAGAAGTTGGCATCTCTCATGAAACATCCGTTGCACGCACTCCACAACAAAACGGTGTCGTTGAAAGGCGAAATCGCACACTTATGGAAGCTGCTCGAACGATGTTAATTTACGCAAAGGCTCCATTGTTTTTATGGGCAGAAGCAGTATCTACATCAGTGTACACCTAAAACCGGTCACTAATTCGTAAACTCCATGGTAAAACACCTTATGAGCTTCTCCATGGAAAAGTACCAGATTTATCATATCTTCATGTATTTGGTTCTCTTTGCTATCCAAATAATGATGGTGACAATTTGGGAAAACTTCAACCAAAGGCTGATATTGGTATTTCATTGGTTACGAACCCGCAAAGAAGGCATACCGAATCTACAACCGTAACTCTCTCAAGATCCTCGAAACTATGAATGTTGATTTTGATGAGCTGACAGCAATGGCTTCTGAGCAAAGCAGCTCTGAACCCGCACTTCATGAAATGGGACCCAATAACATTAGTTCTGGTCTTGTCCCAAACAACCCTACTTCATCATCATTTACACCACCTTCTAGGACTGAATGGGATACGTTGTTTCAATCGTTCTTTGATGAATTCTTTACTCCTCCCAGTATTGTCGCTCCACAACCTGAGGTAATAGCTCCGTAACCGAAGTTGTCGCTCCAGCAACCGTTGCACAATCAGACACATCTGCACCTACAATTGGTCAAGATATACCTTCAACGAGTAATTCTCAACCAACACATGTAACAACTACCCACATCATGCCTATTGATGATGAAGAGGATGATGATGATCACGATTTGGAATTCGCTCAAATGCGTGAACTTCCATTCTTTGGTGTACCAATTCCCGACCCTAATCAAGCCGGGTCGGCCACCTCAGAGGAAGCTCCTTCTAAAGTTTACTCCAATCCACGGATTCGTGAACATGACAGCAAGTGGACAAAGGATCATCCTATAGATTCTATTATTGGTGACCCTAATCGTCCGGTATCCACACGAAGTCAGTTCCAAGAAAGTGCAATGTTTTGTCACTTTGATGCTTTTCTCACTGAAGTTGAACCTAAGACATGGCAACAAGCTTTTACTCAATCATGTTGGATAGAAGCTATGCAAGAAGAACTTAATGAATTTATACGTCTTAAAGTATGGGAACTTGTCCCATGCCCGGATCAAGTGCAGTTACTCACTTTGAAATGGGTTTACAAGGTGAAACTCGATGAGTTAGGCGGAATATTGAAGAACAAATCTCGTCTAGTAGCTCGTGGATACAAACAATTATTGGGCATCGACTTTATGGAATCCTTTGCACCTGTTGCCCGTTTGGAAGCTATTCGAGTATTCCTCTCTTATGCAGAATATGATCGTCTATCAGATGGATGTGAAGACGGCATTTCTTAATGGTGAACTCAAGGAAGAGGTCCATGTTCAACAACCGGATGGTTTTGTGAATCCTAATTATTCTAATCATGTGTACAAGCTTAAGAAGGGTCTCTATTGGTTGAAGCAAGCTCCACGCGCATGGTATGATCTATTGTCACAATTCCTCATTACGCAAGGCTTCGCTAAAGGCAAGGTGGATCCCACGCTGTTCATTTAGAAACGAGGTAAAGATATGATTATGGTACAAATATATGTCGATGATATTATATTTGCAGCCTCGACCCAAACCTTATCGGATGAGTTTGGGACACTCATGTCTTCCAAGTTTAAGATGTCAATGATGGGCAAGGTATCATTCTTCTTAGGTCTTCAGATATCTCAGAGTCCCAGAGGCATCTTTATCAATCAATCCAAATATGCCCTTGAATCGCTAAAGAAATATAAGATGGAATCTTGCGACCCTGTGGATACTCGAATGGTGGAAAAATCTAAGCTTGATGCAGATCCACATGGAGTTGTCGTTGATCCGACACTTTACCGTGGAATGATCGGTACTCTTCTGTATATCACATCTAGTCGACCTGATCTTCAGTTTGCTATATGTATGTGTGCTCGGTATCAAACTCGACCTACTGAGTTACACTTAGCCTCTGTGAAACGGATCTTTCGATATCTTAAAGGAACCATTAATCGGGGACTTTGGTATTCGAAGGACTCTTTGATTGCACTTATGGCGTATGCAGATGCGGATCACGCGGGTTGTCAAGATACAAGACGTAGCACGAGTGGAACTTTGCAACTACTAGGAGATCGACTAATCAGTTGGGCATCGAGAAGGCAGAAAAGTGCTGCAATTTCAAGTACGGAAGCAGAATACATAGCTATGTCCGGTTGCTGTGCTCAAATTCTTTGGATGAGATCGCAATTAACCGACTATGGTCTAGGTTTCAATAAGATTCCAATGTACTGTGACAACAAGAGTGCAATTGCCTTATGCTGCAACAACGTTCAATTCTACCGGTCGAAGCATATTGACATTCGCTACCACTTCATCAAGGAGCAAGTGGAAAATGGAGTAATCGAGCTTTACTTTGTCCGATCTGAGTATCAATTGGCGGATATTTTCACGAAGGCTTTAGATCACGCTCGAATTGAATTTTTGGCCGACAAGCTAGGAATGAGAACTTTCTCGCCTGAGACTCTAAAGGAACTGGCAGATGAAGCGAAAGAATAGTGGTGGTAAAACTATTCTTCGTATCCTTGGTGATCATCTGTATATATTGTTTATATTTTTATCCACAAAAGCAAAATACAAAAATATAAAACCATATAAAAACCATAAAAATTGAAAAATCTAGAAAAATCCAAAAATATTTTTACTTTATTTTTCAAAGGCATGTCTTTTGGTACGATAATATTTACGGCCTTAGAAATGTTGATTAATATTGACACGGCGCCATAAATAGAGTTCTTACAAAAGTTGTAAATATTTCATAAAACATGCCCTTATGGCTTGTAGTTATTTCTGACTGCAACCCGGTTTTCATATTAAAGTCAAGTATTTCTTATGAAAGCTTTGGCTCACAATGGGAATTAATTTTCTCGGGCAAGGTTTACTTTAAAGCCTTGTAAGGGATCAAGTTTACTTTATAACTTGGTCTAACATAAATTTATGTACGCCTCAGTGCATTTATTTGTTAAAACAAGAGAAGTCTTGTTTTTATGAAGCTATCATCTCTACAACCATAGCACTCTACAATTGGTATCTACATACTCGACGATGCGACTACTCAACCGACGACTTCAGCTCTTTCAATAGAACACGGGTCAACAATTGAGGGGGAGCAATTGTCAAGCATTCAGAATCTTCGATGCCGAACGTGCCAAGTTCACAAGTTGGTGTCAAGACAACAATACCAATCGTACATGTGGTGTCAAGAGATGACTTCAGACGTGACGAGGCGACCAACATATGCTGACAAGAACCATTTGATATTATCATATGATGTTCTCATCTATCAGGTCCAACCTTGTCAATTTTTTTCTAATATGGTGAATATGTGATCTTGTTACAAATCGATATCATATCTCACACAGTTGGTATCAGGAAGATAAAACGGACTCGCATTTCTTCCCAAAACCTTTGTTAAAACTACATTAAATCAATTGATATTAAAAACATCGATTGGGTTAATATTTTTAATATGGGGGAGAAAATGTGATTTAATATGGGATATTATCACAAATGGTTTGACTTAATGTGCTGGCTTATCCCGACATGTGCGAAATATTTTCGAATATCGTGGCATATGTTAAGGGGGAGCAAAACGGATTTGCATATCAAAATGGATTTTCATGGTGACATATACTTACCCGAAACCCATTTATTTCACGACGATGAAGATTGTGGTGACATAAGGATGGTAGGATAGGTTAAGTCCTATGATTCTTCTAGAACCGGAGGAATCTTCCCAAGGACATTCCATAGCTAGAAATAGTAGTCCTTAGGAAAGTTGGAGAAAGATTGTGAACGTAGCTGAATGCCGACCAAGTACTTAAGTAAGCACTGGAACAATCACAACAAGGTGCTAGTTATGACGTATTGGTAAGCATTGAAGGGGTTGAAGAATGAAAAAGAATTGTAAAGATAAAGGGTGTAAAGAAAGAAGCCCTCCTTACAACTTTAGGCAGAAACCGGGTCAACACATATGCTATTGAGATCATTTTAATGATTCTCGATATTGAAGACAGACATCATGGAACCCAGTGATGCAATGCACAACCCATCCCAGCTAACTCAGATATCTCTCAAACGGTATTTGTTTTAATCACATGGAGAAAACACATTATCTATTGATTTATTCACTCCGAATAAATTGGTATTGAAAAGGTGGCACTCCTCTCCAGCCTCCGATCACTAAAATCCAAAATGCACGATCGAGTCTAGAGCCATTTGAGATCATCAAATATCTCATTAGGACACACTTTCATATTTCCTTGCTTCTTCACACACTGTGAAAAGTAAGAAAGATTTTAAGAGTCCTACGCAAAATCTTCATGATCTTGCCTGAACATCCGAGTAATACGAAAGTATTTACAATGAAGATGGAAATCCTTCTTGAGCGAATATCAAAAAGCTCATGGTAGGTGACTTGTGCGATTCTTTATGAATCAAACTTGTGATAACTGGAAAGCAACAACTGTTTAATTCTTAACTGAATTTAAACACGTTCCAGGCCTCTACGCAATATCTTAGTGATCTTGCCAGAACACTTAGAGTGATACCTTAGTGTTCACAGTGATGAGTGGAAATCCTTCTAGTGTTAACCTCAAACAGCACTTGGTAGGTAACTTGCAAGATTCTATACGAATCAAGCTCGTGACAACTGGAAAGCAACGATGGTGCGGTTCTTAATTGAATTTCACTTGTTCCAGAAACATGAATTGACGGCTTCAAATCATGCGGATATTATTATCCAAATGATTCACTCTTTATGTTCGCAGTCAGCTTTGGACGGTCGAATAAAGAGAACGGGTTTACCCGCGAAATCCTGTTAGGAAGTTACTTAATTGAAACTATCCGTCACGGGTACGATATCTAATATCGTCCAACGGTCTTCACCGACCGGAGGTAAAATGCTACCGAATTAGAATGAAATGTTCAAAGCCATTTCGTTCGTGTCTACTTATGTTGCGGCATTTGAAGACAGTGGCGTTGCGGAATCCAAGAAGAAGTCGTCCCCGCATGCTTATACTTTATGCACTTAATATCTCATCTAATTCAAGAAAGCCTAAAAGTTAAGTCTTCTGCTATATCGAACTCTGAAGCTTTCAAGAATTACGAAGGTATAAGTATGTGGGACATGGTGTCACGAAGAGGCGAGGATCACAAGTGATGGATGCACGAGATCAAGGCAAGAGATTAATGCTCAAAGATTGATATCAAATATCACATCAGCATGTTCACCAGAAAAGAAAAAGAAAAAGAAAGACGAACACTACGAGCTCAAGACAAGCATAGTATGCTAGGTTTATTTTATTATTGTAACTTGGGTAACGCCCTTGTTTGGAGTGACCTCCCTTAGGGGGAGATTGTTGGAAATACGTTTTACGTATTAAGAAGGATCGGTCACTCCAACGATAGCCCATGTAATAGCTCGTAGTTTAGTTAACTTTCTTTATTTATCAAACAAGTCCAAGCCTAGCCTACAACATGTGTAGGTCGGCCCAAACGTGTAAGCCCAAGCCCATTGCAAGGCTTTGGTATATAAACCCTCTCCTTTGAAGGAGAGGGTGTGTGGTTTCATAATTTACACATAGTAAACATTGGTTTTCTCTCTCTAAGTGTGTGTAATCCACCATCTCTCTATCTCTTTCTCTCTCTAAAAACATAAGCATAGATTTACATCTCTACATACTTCAAATACTTGTGGTCCGTGAAAATGTCACATGATTCTCCATATAAGTAATGCCTCCATATTTTCAATGCAAACACGACTACAACAAGTTCCAAGTCATGCGTAGGGTAATTTTCTCCATAAGGCTTAAGCTGCCGTGAAGCGTACGCGATCACTTTCCCATGTTGCATGAGAAAACAGCCAAGTCCCTTCCCCGATGCATCACTGTAGATTTGAAATCCACCCGTACCAGATGGGAGAGTAAGAATAGGTGCAGATACCAACTTCTGCTTCAGGTCTTCAAAGCTCTTCTCTCGTTCTTCAGTCCAGACGAATTTCTCCCCTTTCCGCATCAGTTTGGTCAATGGTAGTGCTAGGCGGGAAAATTTCTCCATGAACCTACGATAATAGCCAGCTAAGCCTAAGAAACTACGTACTTCAGTCGTTGATATCGGCCTCGGCCACTTAGTAATAGCCTCAACCTTCGCTAGATCCATAGTGATTCCTTCTGCTGATACAATGTGACCTAAGAATGCCACCTTGTCTAACCAAAACTCACACTTGGAGAATTTAGCATACAGCTGCTTCTGGCGAAGAATCTGTAGTACTGTACAAAGATGGTCTTTGTGTTCCTCCTTGGACTTTGAGAAAATCAGGATGTCATCGATGAAGACAATGAAGAACTTGTCCAGAAATACATGGAAGACTCTGTTCATCAAATCCATGAACACTGTTGGAGCATTGGTCAGGCCGAATGGCATGACTACAAATTCGTAGTGGCCATAGCGTGTACGGAAAGCAGTCTTGGCGATGTCCTGCTCCTTAACCCGTAGTTGATGATAGCCTGACCTAAGATCAATCTTGGAGAAGTGTTTGGCCCCTTGGAGTTGGTCAAACAGATCGTCTATACGTGGCAGTGGATACCTATTCCTGATAGTAATCTCGTTGAGCTCGCGATAGTCTATGCAAATACGCATATTGCCGTCCTTCTTCTTAACAAATAATACCGGTGCGCCCCATGGAGTTGCGCTCGGTCGAATGAAACCTCGTTCTAGAAGTTCTTGCAGTTGATCCTTCAGCTCCTTTAACTCTATGGGAGCCATGCGATAAGGAGCCTTGGAAATCAGCTCAGCTCCTGGGATGAGCTCGTTATTGAATTCCACTTCTCGTGCAAGTGGTATGCCCGGAAGTTCTTGTGGAAACACATCTTGGAATTCTGACACTATCGGCTGATCTTGAATTGATGGGGATTCAGCATCCATGTCATGAACCGTAGCTAGATAACCCTCGCAGCCATGTGACAGTATTGCGCGTGCTTGCAGGGTAGATATGATTTGTACAGGCCTTCCGGGTACAAACCCGTTGTGAATGTACTCTGGTGCATTAACATCACCGAAGATGATTCGATATGAATGGCAGTCTATGGTAGCATGATGCTTGGATAGCCAATCCATGCCCAAAATCATGTCAAAGTCATTCATGTCTAGCGGAAGTGCGTCAACAGGACGAACCTTATCATCAAACTCTAGGGGAAGACTCTTGTATATATGGGTGATTAATACAGAGTCCCTCAAAGGCGTGGATATACTGAGTCTATTATCTAGTGGCATGGGGAGTATCCTAATGGTCTTGGCATAAGCAGTAGAAATGACCGAGTGAGTAGCACCTGTATCAAATAGAACACACGCAGCTTGACCATACATATACAAGATTCCAGTGATGGTACATGTAGACTTGTTGGCTTGATCTCGAGATGTCGTGTAGACGCGTCCAGTGGTAGGAGGCGGCTTGGTATCAGCATGTCCTGATGTGCCCTCCATCTCGCCCTTACGGCAGTCCTTCATGCGATGGCCAGGAAGACCACACTTGAAGCATGCGTCACTGTCACGACGACATGGCCCTGAGTGCCTAAGTTGGCAAGTAGAGCAAAGAGGATGAGTATATCCTCCAGCAGGTGCTCTGGCTGGCTGAGAACCTGATAAAACATTATACATGAGACATGACAATAGAGTGCAAAGGATAATGCAGATAATCATAAGATTGAATACCAGTGATAGCTGGACGGCTAGGCTGTGAACCTCTCTGGTTCTGGTCCCTACCGTTTCCATGGTTCCTAGTAGAAGATTTGCTAAAGCGTTAGAATTATGAGTTATAAAATGAAATAATAAGAAAATGCGTAACTATTAGGACCTGTTGTCGTTGGAATGTCCAGCGTTGTTACGGTAATTATCATTACCGCCACGCCTATCCGTAGCAGAACGGTCGTTAGTCTGACCGTTTCCCTTGGGCTGATTAGGCTGCTGCTGAGTAGCCGGCTGAGACCGGTCCCCAGTCTTCTGCCTGGAAGATACAGTTTAAAGAGATGAAATATTTGACATATATAGAAAGAATACGGATTGGTCACCGCTTGATTACGAATGTTTACCTCTTATCGGGTTTCTCTGCTTCCCCGAACTCATCTCTCTCATGCAGCATCTCCAGCTTACGTGCTGCATCGGCCACTTGTGCTACCGTGTTGAACGTAGCACACACCAGATTGTTTGCGACCTATGTGCGAAGAGCCCACCTAAAGTGGTGTGCCTGCTCTTCAGGAGTACCTGCCGCTACACCAAGGAAACCAGCTAAGCGAAGAAAGCGCTGCATGAACTCGTTGCTATTCTCCCCAGCTCTCTGTCGGATCCCATGGTACTCTCTCTTCAGCTTGTCTTGCTCAGCCTTGGGAAAGAACTGCTCCATCACCCTATCTCTGAACTAAGCCCATGTCAAACCAGCCACCTAATTATCACCTCCCTCAGACTGCTTCAATGCTAACCACCAATTTAACACATCACCTTCGAACCGTTAACATGCCAACCTCGCCTTGAACACGGGGTCACAACCCATAGCAGCGAAGATCTTCTCGATGTGAGCCAACCAGCTTTCAGCTTCACTGGGGCTATCTGTTCTCTCGAAAGCTCGAGGATGGAGCTTGTTGAATCTCTCCAGCCATATTGGCAATGTAACTGGAGGATGAGGTGCTTGGTTTTGCTGCTGATTGTTGGCAGCATAAACCTCAGCCCTGATGTCATTCCTTAGTTGAGGAAGCAAAGCTTGCATTGCAGCTTGGATTGCTGCATTGAGTTGTTCCTGCTCGCGTGTGAGAACCATCTAACAGTAAAAAAATACATGATTAAAATGATCAAAACATATAATATATATACATGAAAAAAATTTATACCAATAAAATCAAGAGAAAAATTTTATGCAAAAAAATTTGTACATGAATGCATGATGCAGTTTTATGAAAACTTTTGTGTGCTCGAGAGTGAACGCCTATGGTCAGTTCACCCAAAATAAAAGACATGGCGAGGGGACGCCTATGGTTCGGTCCTAAATTTAAAAGTTTCGATAAAACACATGCGACTAAATAGGGCCAGTCCTGTACCAACCATTACTTAGTCATAAACCTGCGACAATGACATATATATGTATGCATGAAAATGATGAATGCATGAAAACTGACTGTCAGTTCTAGGAAGACCATAGTGACTACCCACTAATCACAGGTCAGCCTACAGGTTGAAGCCTTGGCTCTGATACCATAATTGTAACACCCCATTTTGATAAATGGAATGTCACGCGTGATTATCGCGTGTCATCAAAGCATACAAGGATAAATGTCTAAAACATTACATGACCATAAAAGGAAATACCGGAATCAAACATCGGTAGTCCAAAAGTAAAGCTCATCACACACAAACATAAGTACTGTAAATGAAAGGACTAAACAATGTTCATGGAAAGAGTATCAAAGTATAGATAATGCATAAAGTAAAGAAAGGCTAGAAAGCTTCAAGTCCATATGCACGTACGCTTATAGTCTACGAGCGTCCCTGAGTACCTGCCGTTTTGGGAACATGAATGTTGGGAATAAATTATAGTCTGTCTACTTGAGCGCTGACAAGAGTAAAACAAGCGTTGATAGGAAGAAAACAAACGCTGACAGATCAAGCGTTGACAAGAACAAGTCAAGCGTTGACACACTGAAGAGAAGCACTGATGGAAGGATATGATCTACGCGTTTATTATGTTCTAGATTAGTTCTAGTAAAGATAGGAACAACAATGTATTTTCTATATTTATCTTTACCTAGAATAGTTGATAAGTAGATTATTGTACAAGGCTTATTATGTCTATAAAAGAAGACCTTTAGGTTAATGTTCAATAATAAGTTTTCATACGCTAGACACTTTCATTGTAAGCAAGTTCGATATCATTAATCAAAGTGAAAGTTTGTTTACATCTTGTGTGTTCTTGTTTAAGTGTTAATTCCGCATAACACTTAGATTGTCATATACATATACAAAGGTTTCTCTAAATGTATTACTTGATCTAATCTCGTATACATAAAGCTAAATCGATCTAAGTTTGGGATCAACAAGTGGTATCAGAGCTTGTTGAGGAACTGTTGATCTTAAAGAACACAAGAACCCTAAAATCATCAAAACCCTAATTTTCTCAAAACCCTAAAAACATCATGTCAAATTCATAAGTAACCTCATCCTCCTATCCTTTAGCAAACATCAAGATTCCCATGCTTGATGCAACCAACTTTGAATTGTGGAAATTCAACTTTGAGAAATATCTAGGGATCTATAACTACATACTCTGGAGATTATTGAATATGGAAACACATTCAATAAAGCTCAAAAGATTGCTAATGCCATTGATGCAAGAACAGTTGTTGCTGGATGTTCAGAAGCAGATAAGAAAGAAAAGCCTAATGATGGTAGAGTTGTGTCTGTGGAAGACATAGCAAAGAAAAGGGTTGATATGAAAACCCTAAACATTCTGAAAGTCTCTTTGGGACAAGAGAACCAGCATAAATACAGAGGTTATGAATCTGCTAAGGACCTTTGGGCAGCTCTTGAAGTTGCATATGGTGGTAATGATGACACTAAGGAAGAGAAGAAGAAGCAACTCATGCATGATTATGTTGTCTTCAAGGCTCAACCTAATGAGAAGCTTAGAAGTGTGAAAAGCAGATTGCTTGACATTACAAGAAAATTGTCCTTCATGGGGACACAACTTGATGATGTTGATATTAATGCCACTTTTCTTAAAAGTCTTGGTGAGGCGTAGAAGATTGAGGCAAGATCTATACTTGCCAATAACACTCACAAAAGTTCTACTTTTGATGATATCTACAACAAACTGAGGTTGTTGGAGAATGAAACTCTTTTGGAGCATGGAAGCAAGTCTACCAACAGTAATATGGCCTTCTTCTCACATAGTGAAGGTCAATTTAATCAGAAGGACTCGTACATGCATCCAGTTACTGGATCATCATGTGTCAACGCTGGAACATGTCCTGTCAACGCCTCCTATTTAGACCCTGACACATACAAAAGTGACTCATCAAGAGTTAAACCTGCTGGTTTGGATCTAGATATTGTATGTGCTTATATTTCTTCTTTGCCAAATGGTTCAGTGATTACATATGAGGACCTTGAGCAGATAAGTGATGAGCCCTTGGAGGAGATGGATATTAAGTGGAACATGGCTCTTGCTAGTATAAGAGCAAACAGGTGGAATAGAAGGTTTAAGAAGAAGATGACCTTCAATGCAAAGGACACTGCTGGATTTGATAAATCCAAGGTTGAATGCTACAATTGTCATCGTATGGGGTACTTCATGAGGGAATGCAGATCTCCTAGAAGATGTGATGCTGGCAAACCTTCAAGTCAAATTGTTAAGGCTCAGGATCCTAAGGCCATGGTTGCAGTGCAAGAAATTGATGGTATGGGATGGGATTGGAGCTATTTGGCTAAGGATGTGGAAGAGGATAAAGCTTTGGTTGCTAAAATAGAAGAAGAAGAGCATGTTCAATATGCTCTCATGGCACACTCCTCCTCTTCATCAGATAATGAGGTATACGATGATGCTTTTTGTAGTAAAGGTTGTAGGTTAAATATTGAGAAACTTAACAAAGAGGTGTTAAGATTATTAGATGATATGAGTACTGAGAGATGCAAACTGTCTAACTATCAATTAGCTCTCACTCAAACTGAGAAGACAGTTTCTGAATACAAGAAAATGGAATTTTATTTAAAAGATAAAATAAATATCTTAAAACATGAGTTGAATGCTAGTAATGATATTAGGAGCATCATGGAAAGGGTTAATGGTGAGTTATAGGCTATGTTAGATGAGGCCATTAAAAATAAAGATAATGTTGGCCTTAAAATTCAGAGATTTGATAGGGCCACACAAACCCTAGGAGAATGTGTTAATAAACAAAGGGATCCTAAGGACATGACTGGGATTAGGATGAAAGACTACTCTGTTGTTCCACCACCAGCTGGTGACTTCTATGGTGTCCAACAAAAGGACCTATCTTGGACTGGTTTAACAGAACTCCAAGACGAGGAATTCATTCCTCCACCAAGAGTTATTACCCCATTTGAAGAGTATCAACAGAAGTTGACTGACTTGAATGAATGGAAGAAAGCCAACCCTACCTTATTTGTTAAGGGAGGCTTGTTATGTGAAAGTCCTAATGAGTCAACCCCTATTAAGGTAACAAACCCAAGCACTAGTAAGGCTGTTGACCTTGGCTCAAACACTGTTAGAAAACCTAGTGTCAAGTATGCAGAAATGTATAGGAATATTAGGTCACCTAAAAGCCAAGTTAGTAATGATGGAACAGGCTTCTTCTCTTCTAGACCTAGGGTTGTGTCTAGAAAAGCCTGTTACACTTGTGGTAGCTTTTCACATCTAGCATATAAGTGTGTCAACGCTTCCAAGGTCAACGCTGTTAGAAAGTCAAACGTTGTCAGACCCAAACCTTGTGCAGCAAAGTCCACAAGTTGTTAGACCTGCCCCATTCTTTACTAGAGGGTCTAACACTCATGGACAAAGACCATTTCAAAAGACAAATACTTGGTCTAATAGGCAATGGGTTTCTGTAGCAAACCCTAGGTTCAACGCTGACAAGGGTAATTTCAGCGTTGACAAGACCAAATCCAACGCTGACAGAAACGTGACCAGACCTAAATATTTGCAACCACAGGGTAAGGAGTCTAAAGCTTCTTCAAGCTTGACATGGAGACCTAAGAAATATCAAAACCCTAATGATAAGGGATTTCAATGACCTGCAACAAATTTAATTACATTTCAAAGGTCATTACAAAACCTATTGGGGTTAACTAGGTATTTCATCCAAAGAGGGATGAACAAGGGGTTGTTATGAGAACTAAGTCTGTTCTTGTTGAACAACCAGATGAATCCAAGTCTGCTAAGGCTTGGGTTCCCAAAGAAAACTAACTTGTTTTCTTTATGTGCAGGGCATTCAAAAACAGGTCAATGATTATGGATACTGGGACAGTGGATGCTCAAGGCACATGACAGGGAAGGAAGATTATCTCACTAACTTCACTCCCATTAAGGATGGTGATAAGGTTTACTTTGGAGGCGGATATGGAACTATCACAGGCAAAGGAACACTTCTCACCAAGAACTTGCGTTTTGAAAACGTATTTTTGTTAAAAGAACTTGATTACAATCTTTTTAGTGTATCACAAGTTTGTGATAAAAAAAATAAAGTTCTGTTTACTGATACTAAATGTTTGGTGTTTGATGAGATGGCATTTATACATGATCTCATCGTTCTTTTCGGGCTTTAAATGCACTAAAATGTCATAAAATGCCATATATATGCTTGTGTTTGTTTACTTGTGTATTTTAGGTATGGATATCGTGTAAAAGATAAAAGATCACAAGTTACAAGGAAAAACGGACACGAGAAACAAAGCCGTACAAAGAACCGGGCCTTAATCATGGAATTCTCAACAAATACCCCTGAAGACTTGAAGACAAACAAGATTGATCCCCATTTATTGAAGAAATGACACTTAAAACCCTTGTATATAAATAATTACAAGTTTGGTCCCTTAAGTTTGTCAAAATTACACAAAAGGTCCTTCAACTTTAAAGAAATGGCAAGAATAGTCCCTCAACAAATCAAAATTGCCAATAATGGTCCCTCATGAAGTCAAAGATACATTGAAGACCTTTGAAGATCAAGAATGTTCAAGATCAGTCCTTGAAATATCTCAAAATGGCAAAAATAACCCTTGAAATCCTTTTTCCAAAGTTTTGTGCCAAAACTGCCAATGTGTGAAACTTATTAACAAAGCATAACACGTTTTAGGGCTGAAAAACCTTGTTTACCAAAAATACCAAAACACAAGGGCCAAATGTGGGCAAAATAAACATTCAAATGTTTATTGCGCCAAACACTTTCCACTCCACCAAAAACGGATCAAATAACTTACTGTTCACCTTTTACCAGCCCAGATTTTACACCACTTAAATCAAAGGGTAAAATGAAATTACCTTGGCACACGTTTGATTCACCTCACCTTAAACACATCCCACACATAAAACCCTCACTCCCACTCACAAAGGACCCCACCCCCAATTCCCTTTCCACCAATCAGAATACAACTTGGCCTCAAAGTCATGTGACGTGTCCAAATCAACAACTATGATTCATTGCTTCATCACAAAGCTAAAATGAACATCCAGGATCACTTTGGACAGCTCACACCAAGGATTCGTCTAGAAGAACCAAGGGCATTTGAGAGAAATCACTTCTAGGGTTTATGAATAGTGTTTAGCCAGGCATTTGCCTATAAAAGGAGACCTCAACATGTGAGAGTCCCTTTGTTCCAGATTTTAGCTTTTAATCTTTGTAATTCCTTTTTATGAAATAAAGTTTGAATTTCTTAAAATCTTAAGTTCTAATCTGTTATTTATAAAAGTTTGGTGTTTGAGAAGCTAAAATCTGAGTTCCATTTATATGTTTGAAGGTTTTTGAGGCAAGGTTTAGTTGATAAAGCTTGGGTTTCAAAAATCAGAAAGTTGGCCTTATTTTTGATCTCACTTTGTGTTTGTTCATCTTAGCAGCATTGGAAGCTGGTACTTGTTTTGCTAGTACCTTAGCTCAAACAATCCAGGGCCTGGATGTAGGTCTTGGAGGTTTGCACCTTCTTCCCTTTTCATTTTATCTTTAAGTTTCTGAATATTTGTGATTTTTGTGGATTTGTGCTTGAATCTGTGTTATTGTGGTTGATTATTATTGATTTGGCTTTGTTTGATGTTAATGAGGTGTTACTGATCTGATTTGTGGGTTGAATCTTCATAAGTCTTTGAAAATTTGTGAAATCAAGTTTTTAAAGGGTGTTTGGGATTACTGCATAAGTTGGATTTGAGGTTTGTTAAGTGCTTGTGTGTTGTATGCAAGTATTGGTATCTGTTATTTGGGAGCATATGTTCATCTGTTTGCAGGTTTTGAGGCTTAGAACATATTGATTCATAGATTGGCTATAAAATCTTCATAACTTGGTAAAATTGGCTAGGATTTTGAGGATACCTAGATCTAAGCATAGGTTAAGGGTAACAAGTGCTAAATCATAGTTAATCACACCAGGGTAGAAGGATTTGAGGCTTGAAATTGGATTAAGTGTCAAGTATATCAGCAAACTGTTTCTGCATATTGTTCTTTGTTCATCAGTAACTTTTTGTGCTTTGATCTTGCTATTTACTTTGATTCAGTGTTTGATTCTTCTTGCTTTGTGTTTATTGTTAGTTTATATAGGTTGTGTATGCATCTAGTTAAGTTTGGTTGGCTTATTCTGCTTAAATCTGCTTATTAAGTGCTTAACTGCTTATCTGCATATCTGGAGCACATCTGTGGACTGTTTGGCTTATTTTGGCTTATTGTGTGGATCATTTTGTGATTTTATTGTTGCTATTGACTCCTTGTGGTTCACTGATCACAAGGGTGCCTTTGTTTCCAATTCAATCAAACCAGAACTCTCAAATAAGCTTGGTCAATTAGTCAAAGCAGTGGGAACTCCTTTCCCCTGCTGGTTGCCACTGCTAGTGCATTTTTGGTGTCAGCTTATCAATAAGCTATAATAGCTTATTTTAACCAGCAAAAACTTTGTTTTTGTAATAGGTGCTCATATTTTGACCCATTTGTTCATACTGGAGCATTTGGGTGGTTGACTTTTAGGTTTGACTAGAAAACCAACTCCTTTGTCTTTTACAAAAGTTCATTTGTGCTTATTTTGGCTTATTGCTTGTGCTTATTGGATTTTTGTTGATTGATATTGCTTATTGAGTCCATTTGAAAGCTTTTGCAAGTTAAATCAGCTTCTGAGGTGCATTATTTCTCAAAAACGACTATTTTGTCGTTTAGTGAATTTTTGCTTTTCTATTTTCTGGCTTATTGAGTGTGCTTATTGGAAAATTCTTTTGACAGATCACTTAAGCATCCTAAAAGAGGGCTGTGTGTCAAATTAGAGCTTATGGCATTAGCGTATGGATTAATGGGCTGAAAAGCCCAATAAGAATAAGCTTTGTGTTCAATAAGCTGTGATAAGCACATTTTCAGCTTTTGGGCCTTTAGAGTTTTGTTCTTAGAATTAAATTTTAAGTCAGATAGGGCTTTTCCAAGTCAATTGGGCCAAGTTTGACTTTTTGGGCCCAAAAGCCCATTTAGGTTGACTGTTTTTTGATTTGGCCCATTTGAGGGCCCATTAGGGGTATTTTGGTAATTTCACTTTCATTTTCTGATTATTTAGGTTAAAATAAACTAGTTTGCTAGTTTTTAGAATTTTTTATAATTTTTGGATTTTTAATATTATTTTATTATTATTTTATTATTATTTTTAAAATTTCACATTTTCCAACTTTTTACATTTTTCTTAGGTTAAATACATTAAAATAGGAACTTAGCAACTTTTAGAATAATTTTATCACTTTTAGATTAATTTTTATAATTATTTTAAGTTTTAATAGTTTTTAAATCATTTTAAATAGTTTTTATTAGTTTTAAAATTTCTAAAAATAGTTTTTATCATTTTTAGGTCATTTTAGAGGTTTATCAATTGAAAAATCTTTATTTGGGCTTTTTGATAATTTATTTGATTTTTAGGGCTTTAATTAGCATTTAAAAATTGAATATTTAATTATTTAAAAGGTTTGAAAAAGTTTTGATCATTGGTAAACTCTTAGTTTATTATTTTTAATTTTTGGTGAATTTTTGATAATTTTTAGAATTTATTTTTATTTTGGTAATTTTTAAGGTTCTACGTCTTAACTTTCTAATAGTGATTTTGTGTTAATTTTTTTTATTTTTACGACTTCGTCATTTTCTCTTCTAATCCCCTTCTAAACCAAATATTAATCTTAAATCTTGTACATCTTAGTCACACACATATACCTCCTTGGGAAACGAACTTAATTGGGTCATTAACACTTGATTTTTCCTAAAGTCATTTGTTCAATACTTACCGCTCATATACGCTCTTTTGTTTTCCTAAACAAGAGGTGTATTTTTCCTACAATCATTTTGGCGCCGCTGCCGGGGAGGTGTGTCGTGATTAATTTGCATTGTTGTTTTTAATATTAACCAAATAGTATTTGTATTAGTAGAACTCTACTAATACGTATTATCGGTTTTCTTGGTTTTTCTTGTACAAATATTATTAATATATTGTATTAAGTATCACAATCAATAAACAATATCTCCAAAAGTGTGAAAACACAACCTTAATTGGGATTTGATCTCCTAATTATTGTATTCGAATCTCAAACAAAAAGAAAAAGGCAAAAATAGATAAATACTTTCGTGAAGCTCGATTTTGAAAGATACAAACTATAAGGTGGGTATAAGGCGGGTATTATAAAATATACCATAAGGAAAAAGGCTCTTAAGTGCTTCGCGCCGCCTCGTTTCCCCGCTTGCTTGTGAGTATTTTGAGATTGAAGGCCAATCGAGGGTTTTGCCGCCCAAAGTATTATTACGTATAGTATATTTGCTTGGTTTTCTTTGTGATTAAACCCTCTTGAACAATTTGGTTTTCACCAAAGTTCTAAAGTCATTCGAAGGCGTTCACTCCACGTGATCGTTTACATTCCTTTGAGGCTTCTTTAATCAAGAGTTTGATTCGAGGAGAGATTTTGTAGATTGTTGTCTACGAAGATACACCAAAATCCAAAAAAAATAAATATCATCAAAAACACAAAAAAAAATTGAAAATTCACAAAACACCCAAAAAGAATCTTCTTTGCTCACCTCCCATTCTTCGTGAAGTTTATGATCACTCGTAATCAAGCAAAACGAGCTCGTAAACGACTTCAAAAGCAAGCCAATCAAGAGACGTTGATTGTTGAAGAACCTCCAATTGTTGAACCTATTGTAGAATAAGAAGTCGTCATGGCTAATCGTACTATGATGGAGTTGCTACAAGCACCCACCGAGGGTTTTGGAGAGGCTATTGTGATTCCCGCCATCCTTGCGGAGAATTTCGAGATTAAGACGGGTTTAATGTCGATGTTACAAGCAAATAAGTTTAGAGGTCATGAGAAAGACAACCCGCATTACCACATTCGGAATTTCAACCGTCTCACCGCCACTAGCAAATTTAAGGATGTTCCACATGACGCCATTAAGATGATGTTGTTTCCATACTCGTTGGATGGACCCGCAAAAATTTGGCTTGAGAAAGAACCGCCAAATTCGATTTTGACATGGGCCGATCTCGTTTCTAAGTTTGTGAACAAGTTTTTTCCACCATCTAAAACAACACACTTGAAAAATGAGATTTCACGATTTGTGCAAAGAAATAATGAAAGTTTTACAATGGCATGGGAACGATTTAAAGAAATGTTACATGAATGTCCACACCATGCTTTCACGGAATTGCATCAAGTGGATACTTTTTATAATGGGCTTAATGATCATGAACGAGATTATTTGAATGCCGCCGCGGGTGGTAATTTTTTGTGCAAGACGACAAATGAGGCTTT
This sequence comes from Glebionis coronaria, assembly GCA_025667525.1. Lineage (NCBI taxonomy): Eukaryota > Viridiplantae > Streptophyta > Magnoliopsida > Asterales > Asteraceae > Glebionis > Glebionis coronaria. Next base: position 118,399 of record JANFOE010000157.1, read on the forward strand.
ACAAATCATTTAAAATAGATCTAAGGTTTATAACCCGCGTAACACACCGAGTGTTGCCAATATGGGTTCGTCATCTTCGTCACAATCGTCTCGTAGCATTAACGCCTTACATGATGAAGCTAATGAGGAAAATCGGTTTTTTGATAGATTTGCTAATCTAATGTCCTATTGGAAGGCTCAAGAAGCTTCCAATTCCACTTCGGTTAAAGCGGTTGCTAAGAGTTGTTTATCTTGTGGAGGAGCTCATGATCTTTCCGAGTGCATTACCGCGGATGGTAACACTTCGAGTGCTTATGTAGCAACGGGAACTTACAACCAAAACGGTCAAGGTTCCCGTCCAAATCAAGCTCCACCAAACCAAAATGTTAACAATTATCGAAACAACAACCAAGGTAATTACCAAGGCAATACACGCAATTACAACAAAGGGAATTATCAAAGTGGCAATGGACAAATTTCTAATCAAAACCAAAACCGTGATTTTCAAAACACTACACAAGGTTTTCAGAATGCTCACACTAAAAACTTGCAAGGAGAATTTTTGGATTATGCTAAAGCAAATGATGCTAAATTTGATAATATGCAACGTGAGATGATTAGCTTAAGGTCCGAGTTGAAAAACGAGCTTAAAAATGAACTTGCTAATGAACTTAAAACTCATGCAAACAAAATGGAAGGAAATGTCCAACGTCTTCAACAAAACCAACAAAAGATGGAATTAGGACAACATGAGATTAAGCAAGAGTTATTAAAAGCGGATGCTAGGCAATCAAAATTAGAGGACCGAATGGCTAAGATGTTTGAAGCAATCATGTGTAAACCCTCTTCTTCGGGTGGTCTTCCAAGTGATACCATTGCAAACCCGAAGGGAGAAATGAAGGTTATTACTACACGAAGTGGTAAAACTTTCAAGGAACCAATCTCTCGTCCAAGTACTTCTAAGGAGAAGGAAATCGAGAAAGAACCCGAGGTGATGGTCGAAAAGGAGCAAATTACAAGCCCACGAAGTACCGCTCAAACCACACCTACGGTTGAACCAACACCAATCATGGAACCCGAGATTCCAAGGCCTTTGCCTATGCCTACTTTGCCCCAACCCACACCACCTTTACCCTACCCTTCGAGACGAAACAAAGAGAAAGCACAAGAACGGAACAATTATCAATTTGAGCTATTTATGAAAATGTTTCGTGATATGCATTTTAACATAAGTTTTGCCGATGCTTTAATCATGATGCCTCGATTTGCCGCAAACTTCAAAATATTGCTAAACAACAAAGAGAAGTTACAACAATCGTCTAGTTGTTCATCGGTGTTTCTTAGCCGCATACCACAAAAAGTCGGTGATCCCGGTAAATTTTTGATTCTGTGTGCTATTCAAGATATGGAGGAATGCTACGCCTTGGCCGATCTTGGCGCTAGTATTAATTTAATGCCTCTCGAGATTTTCAAATCGCTTTCGCTTCCGGCTCTTACTCCTTCGAACATGTCTATCGAGATGGCCGATCATTCTACGATCTTAGCATGTGGAGTAGCCGAGGACGTTTTCGTTAAAGTCGGAAAGTTTTACTATCCCGTTGACTTTATCGTTGTAGACATTCCTATCGATCGAAAAGTTCCTCTCATTTTGGGTCGCTCATTTTTGGATACATCAATAGCACTTATCGATGTTCATGCTCGAAAAATCACCCTTCGTTTCAATGAGGAAGAACTTGTCATCAATGCAACACAAAAATCCAATCTTTCTCATGTCTATTCTATTGCTACTTTAAACCATGGTGATTCAACCAATGTCGTTTGCAAAGAATTTTCACCAAGAGTTTTAGGAAATGTCGCCAAAAACAATTTACCATTTCCTCCGCCGGTGGAGGTTATGAGTGTAAAGCCTACAAAGAAGAAACCGTCAATACTTGAATCGAAAAATCCTTCACCTCACCTCGAACATTCATTCTTGAAAAGTGTTGATAAGTTGCCGGTTTCTACGGAAGATCCTTCGGATGATGAATATGTAGACCCCGATGAGGAGGTTTTCTTCGTCGATAAACGTTTTGAGAACCTGCCACCACCAAAACCAAAACGATTTTCAAATGTGAGAATTTTTAGTGTGACTAACATCATCTTAGAAACACCAAATATTTTCGACATAATCAAAAAGGGTTTTCATAAAGAGAGTTCAAAAGATAAAAAAGGAAAAGATCTTAAATGTGGTTTAATTGATTTTTCTACAAATCTAACTCCGTCATCACCACGTGTTTTGAGTACTACAAGCTCGTCTACTCCTTTTGATGATGATTTGTGTGGTCTTAGTATGGGGGAAGCCCCTTATGTTCCCTCATCCTTGTCCACCGAGGACGAGATATTCGATCCCGGAATTTCATGTAAAGGGAAATCTCGGTCTTCCACCGATGCAATAAATGGAAAATCTTTCTATTTGCTTGGTGCGAGTCTACCTCGAGTAGCTCGAAAGTTTGTCTTACCAATTGTCCCACCCTTCTACTTCTCATCTCTTTTCTTCAAACTCTTTGAGTTTATGGCACATATTGAAGTGGCGTTAATTTGTTTTTCCAATGAAAACGAGAACGCCATTTTTGACCCCGGTATTTTGCATCATCTAAGGACTTAGTCCTTATTACCGGTTGCTTTTTTGGCCTTGTTTATCATGTAAGCCCCATCAAAAATTGACCATACCATGATTATCCCTAAATGTTCACATTTTAAGGGGATCGAGTCGAGCTCATGACTCGGTAATCAAAAACGAGGTGCCTCGTGGGGGAAATCCCATGTTTATCTTTTTATGCTCACTATTCACTAATAAGGGGACTTGTACCCTTTCAACTTGTTGTCTCGTGGTTGTTTGTGATTGTGTATCTATATCATCATCATCATCTACGATTGAAGACTCTCGTGTTCGTTTACGTGAGCCTCCATCGTTCGTTTGAAGAAGTTTTTCACGAATCCATGACATATCCTTTATTGTTCTAACAATTATCTTTTAGCATACTTAATAAACGGCTTTAGATATATTGTTGATCACCCTTTCCATGCTAGATCCTAAGCATTCGACTCTTCGTCTCTAGTATGGGGGTGCTCCACCTTTAGACTCGAAACATTGAGGACAATGTTTACTTTTAGTATGGGGGGTGAATAGGTACTTGCTTTGCTACGCCCTCACGCTTTCCAATTTTCAATGTTTTGTTTTGCTAATAAGGCTAAAAATGGCCAAATTTTAAAATTTTTCTTAGTTTTCATAAGTGTTTTTAAGACACGAATGTATATATTCCGTTGGGTAGAATAAGAGTTAATTATTGACTTGATGGGCATTTGGGGCCATTTACATTCCTTAACCCGCTCAATTCAAGTTTTGCTAGACTTTTATATAGGGAGCTTTAAAACGCGAAAGTCTTAATTCATTCGGGTTAAGAACAAGAACTTTTCGCAAGTTCCTATAATTGATTCTAGAAAGTCACTCATTAAGGGAACTTTAAAACGCATTCTCTAAACTTGAAAAAGTCCAAGAAAGTGCAAGATTCTATAGGTGGCTTGAAAACCCAAAACTTTTATTTGATATAGTCTTAATGAAAGCTAATCCAAATTTGGCTTAATTTTGACTTGCATGGCTAAGTATTCACGAGTCTCTTTAATTAGAGGTCTTTATATAGTGAAGAACGAGAAATGATAGAGTTAGACAAGTGATCATGCTAAACGTAGAACATGAAAATGTTCTTTCAAAAACTCATATGTTTTTAATTGTGGCTTTTTCTTCCCATAAGATCAATGCATTAGGAATAAATCATAATTGCAATAAGTAAGGTCGTACGATTTGAAAGGTTACTTAGCCTCTAGCGCAAGATCGTTTAAAAGTTGCTCGGGGTTGAATAGAGTTCATAGCCAAGGCATAACTTATTGAAGCGGGACGCGAAGATTGGCGATTATCCAAAAAGGCCCTAACAAGGCATGAGGAGCTCTATTTTTGCTAAAGATCCAAAGATGATGTGAAGTATCATTATTCCTAAATCAATATGAAGGATCGAGACACACGACGAGAAGCTATTACTCCCCTAAAGAATGGTGAAAGTCTATCCAAAAAGACCCTAACAAGGTATGAGGATATATATATCCAAGTCCGAAAAGGAGGCGGATCGTTGTATATCAAAATCCAAAGTAAAGATTGAAGAAAAATGATGAAGTCGTGGTCCAATATGAAGAATCTCTCAAAAATGTCAAGTGAAGAAATTCCAAATATATGAAGAGAAGACCATAATTTCGAGAACGTCTTCCCAAGATTTGAAGTATGAAGTACATGCCAAATATCGGTCCGAGAAAGGTCTCAAATCGTGAAACGAGTTATGCCAAGATATGAACTTAAAGAGATACACGAGAAGCCGTTTTAAAAGATTTTGTCCTTCGGCTAACTATTGATCAAATCGTGCTACTTTGCTTTCGGACTAATAACTAATCAAATAAGTCAAATTGAATCACTTGTGATCCATGACAAATAGATAAAAAATGCTAGTAACCCATTTCCTTTTATAATAACTAGGATTGCGGGGAGAAAAAGTATTACACAATTTGGACGTATGAGTAGTGTTAGCATTGTGACTTGTACCAACAATGATCTTGTTTTTGCACTTAGCATGGAATGTATGACAATCAAGGATGACGAAGTTTACTCTAAGGGACGTTTACTTGTTTCTATTCTTTGACCTAAAAGTCACTTTTTGTGATGAAAATCATACATTATGTCTTTACACATCATCGTAGTATGTTGCAAGTCTTTTTACTCTTCAATAAAGGTTAATAAAATTGAACTTTGGTGATGCTTAGATACTTTATTCTAGCATTGCGTGAGGGCACGGCAATGGTTTAGTATGGGGGAGTGATGAGATGGCATTTATACATGATCTCATCGTTCTTTTCGGGCTTTAAATGCACTAAAATGTCATAAAATACCATATATATGCTTGTGTTTGTTTACTTGTGTATTTTAGGTATGGATATCATGAAAAAGATAAAAGATCACAAGTTACAAGGAAAAACGGACACGAGAAACAAAGCTGTACAAAGAACCGGGCCTTAATCATGGAATTCTCAACAAATACCCCTGAAGACTTGAAGACAAACAAGATTGATCCCCATTTATTGAAGAAATGACACTTAAAACCCTTGTATATTAATAATTACAAGTTTGGTCCCTTAAGTTTGTCAAAATTACACAAAAGGTCCTTCAACTTTGAAGAAATGGCAAGAATAGTCCCTCAACAAATCAAAATTGCCAATAATGGTCCCTCATGAAGTCAAAGATACATTGAAGACCTTTGAAGATCAAGAATGTTCAAAATCAGTCCTTGAAATATCTCAAAATGGAAAAAATAACCCTTGAAATCCTTTTTCCAAAGTTTTGTGCCAAAACTGCCAATGTGTGAAACTTATTAACAAAGCATAACACGTTTTAGGGCTGAAAAACCTTGTTTACCAAAAATACCAAAACACAAGGGCCAAATGTGAGCAAAATAAACATTCAAATGTTTATTGCGCCAAACACTTTCCACTCCACCAAAAACGGATCAAATAACTTATTGTTCACCTTTTACCAGCCCAGATTTTACACCACTTAAATCAAAGGGTAAAATGAAATTACCTTGGCACACGTTTGATTCACCTCACCTTAAACACATCCCACACATAAAACCCTCACTCCCACTCACAAAGGACCCCACCCCCAATTCCCTTTCCACCAATCAGAATACAACTTGGCCTCCAAGTCATGTGACGTGTCCAAATCAACAGCTATGATTCATTGCTTCATCACAAAGCTAAAATGAACATCCATGATCACTTTGGACAGCTCACACCAAGGATTCGTCTAGAAGAACCAAGGGCATTTGAGAGAAATCACTTCTAGGGTTTATGAATAGTGTTTAGCCAGGCATTTGCCTATAAAAGGAGACCTCAACATGTGAGAGTCCCTTTGTTCCAGATTTTAGCTTTTAATCTTTGTAATTCCTTTTTATGAAATAAAGTTTGAATTTCTTAAAATCTTGAGTTCTAATCTGTTATTTATACAAGTTTGGTGTTTGAGAAGCTAAAATCTGAGTTCCATTTATATGTTTGAAGGTTTTTGAGGCAAGGTTTTAGTTGATAAAGATTGGGTTTCAAAAATCAGAAAGTTGGCCTTATTTTTGATCTCACTTTGTGTTTGTTCATCTTAGCAGCATTGGAAGCTGGTACTTGTTTTGCTAGTACCTCAGCTCAAACAATCCAGGGCCTGGATGTAGGTCTTGGAGGTTTGCACCTTCTTCCCTTTTCATTTTCTCTTTAAGTTTCTGAATATTTGTGATTTTTGTGGATTTGTGCTTGAATCTGTGTTATTGTGGTTGATTATTATTGATTTGGCTTTGTTTGATGTTAATGAGGTGTTACTGATCTGATTTGTGGGTTGAATCTTCATAAGTCTTTGAAAATTTATGAAATCAAGTTTTTAAAGGGTGTTTGGGATTACTGCATAAGTTGGATTTGAGGTTTGTTAAGTGCTTGTGTGTTGTATGCAAGTATTGGTATCTGTTATTTGGGAGCATATGTTCATCTGTTTGCAGGTTTTGAGGCTTAGAACATATTGATTCATAGATTGGCTATAAAATCTTCATAACTTGGTAAAATTGGCTAGGATTTTGAGGACACCTAGATCTAAGCATAGGTTAAGGGTAACAAGTGCTAAATCATAGTTAATCACACCAGGGTAGAAGGATTTGAGGCTTGAAATTGGATTAAGTGTCAAGTATATCAGCAAACTGTTTCTGCATATTGTTCTTTGTTCATCAGTAACTTTTTGTGCTTTGATCTTGCTATTTACTTTGATTCAGTGTTTGATTCTTGTTGCTTTGTGTTTATTGTTAGTTTATATAGCTTGTGTATGCATCTGGTTAAGTTTGGTTGGCTTATTCTGCTTAAATCTGCTTATTAAGTGCTTAACTGCTTATCTGCATATATGGAGCACATCTGTGGACTGTTTGGCTTATTGTGTGGATCATTTTGTGATTTTATTGTTGCTATTGACTCCTTGTGGTTCACTGATCACAAGGGTGCCTTTGTTTCCAATTGAATCAAACCAGAACTCTCAAATAAGCTTGGTCAATTAGTCAAAGTAGTGGGAACTCCTTTCCCCTGCTGGTTGCCACTGCTAGTGCATTTTTGGTGTCAGCTTATCAATAAGCTATAATAGCTTATTTTAACCAGCAACAACTTTGTTTTTGTAATAGGTGCTCATATTTTGACCCATTTGTTCATACTGGAGCATTTGGGTGGTTGACTTTTAGGTTTGACTAGAAAACCAACTCCTTTGACTTTTACAAAAGTTCATTTGTGCTTATTATGGCTTATTGCTTGTGCTTATTGGATTTTTGTTGATTGATATTGCTTATTGAGTCCATTTGAAAGCTTTTGCAAGTTAAATCAGCTTCTGAGGTGCATTATTTCTCAAAAACGACTATTTTGTCGTTTAGTGAATTTTTGCTTTTCTATTTTCTAGCTTATTGAGTGTGCTTATTGGAAAATTCTTTTGACAGATCTCTTAAGCATCCTAAAAGAGGGCTGTGTGTCAAATTAGAGCTTATGGCATTAGCTTATGGATTAATGGGCTGAAAAGCCCAATAAGAATAAGCTTTGTGTTCAATAAGTTGTGATAAGCACATTTTCAGCTTTTGGGCCTTTAGAGTTTTGTTCTTAGAATTAAATTTTAAGTCAGATAGGGCTTTTCCAAGTCAATTGGGCCAAGTTTGACTTTTTGGGCCCAAAAGCCCATTTAGGTTGACTGTTTTTGGATTTGGCCCATTTGAGGGCCCATTAGGGGTATTTTGGTAATTTCACTTTCATTTTCTGATTATTTAGGTTAAAATAAACTAGTTTGCAAGTTTTTAGAATTTTTTATAATTTTTGGATTTTTAATATTATTTTATTATTATTTTTAAAATTTCACATTTTCCAACTTTTTACATTTTTCTTAGGTTAAATACATTAAAATAGGAATTTAGCAACTTTTAGAATAATTTTATCACTTTTAGATTAATTTTTATAATTATTTTAAGTTTTAATAGTTTTTAAATCATTTTAAATAGTTTTTATTAGTTTTAAAATTTCTAAAAATAGTTTTTATCATTTTTAGGTCATTTTAGAGGTTTATCAATTGAAAAATCTTTATTTGGGCTTTTTGATAATTTATTTGATTTTTAGGGCTTTAATTAGCATTTAAAAATTGAATATTTAATTATTTAAAAGGTTTGAAAAAGTTTTGATCATTGGTAAACTCTTAGTTTATTATTTTTAATTTTTGGTGAATTTTTGATAATTTTTAGAATTTATTTTTATTTTGGTAATTTTTAAGGTTCTACGTCTTAACTTTCTAATAGTGATTTTGTGTTAATTTTTTTTATTTTTACGACTTCGTCATTTTCTCTTCTAATCCCCTTCTAAACCAAATATTAATCTCAAATCTTGTACATCTTAGTCACACACATATACCTCCTTGGGAAACGAACTTAATTGGGTCATTAACACTTGATTTTTCCTAAAGTCATTTGTTCAATACTTACCGCTTTTACGCCTTTTTCCTAAAAGGTGTAATTTACCACAATCAGTGTTAAGCAAGGATTATAAGATCCCTGATGAGAAATATATTGTCTATAGAACACCTACACATAAAGACATATATAATGTGAATCTGAATGGGATTAGGATGAATAACAATATGTCATGTTTTTATGCTAAAGCTTCAGTAGATGAGAGTAATCTATGGCTTGTGAGACTTGGCTTGGTTGATGGTTTGCCTGAAAAGGCTTTCCACAATGACCACTCTTGTGTTGCATGTCTTAATGGCAAGCAGCACAAGGTCTCATTCAAGTCTAAACAGGTGCACTCTAGTACTAGACCACTTCACTTGCTTCATATGGACCTATTTGGTCCTACCAATATAGAAAGTTTGAAGGGTAAATCACACTTCTTTGTCATCACAGATGACTTTTCTAGGTTTACTTGGACTTTCTTTTTAGCTAAGAAGAGTGATACCACTGACATTTTAATTGATTTCATTACTCAGATTGAGAAGAAAACAGGTAATGAAGTTAGAATGCTTAGAAGTGACAATGGTGGTGAGTTTAGGAATAAGCTTTTGGATGATTTTTGTGCCAAGAAAGGGATTAATAGGCAGTTTAGTGTTGTCAGAACCCCACAGCAAAATAGGGTTGCTGAGAGGAAGAATAGAACCCTAATTGAAGCAGCCAGGACTATGTTGGCTTATGCTCATTTCCCCATAGCTTTTTGGGCTGAGGCTGTGAATACAGCATGTTATGTTCAAAATATAGCATTGGTCAACAAGATACAGAACAAAACACCTTATGAGTTACTTTGGGGAAGAAAACCCAATATTGGTTTTCTTAGACCTTTTGGTTGTCATGTAGTTGTTCTAGATACTAGTGATGCCTTAGATAAATTTAGTGCAAAAGGTGATGAAGGCTATTTCATGGGGTATTCAGTGCAGAGCAAGGGATATAGGGTTTATCTAAAAAAGGAAAAACGTATACTTGAAAGAGTACATGTTAGGTTTTTAGAGAGTAAACCTAGTGATCCTGAAAGTGATCCAAAATGGTTGTTTGACTTGGAACCTCTATCTAGGACTTTAAATTATATGCCTGTCACTAATCCAGACATTGTGAAGGTAACTATAAATGTTGTGGAAGAACAAGTTGTTGATGTTTCAAGTACACAGGTTAATGAAGAGGTTGGATCACAAGCAGAAAAGTCATCTCCTATATTAGAGTATGTCACAATTCCCATATGGACAGATGCTTTTGCTGCTGCTGCTGCTACTGGAAAGGATAATGGTGGTCCCCAAGTACCACCAGATAACAACATGCATGGTCCTTCAGGCGCTGGCAAAGGCAAATCTAGCGCTGACAGGACAAATTCAGACGTTGATGGCTCAAACGTTGACAACAACATTTCAAGCGTTGTTAGCCCAAACGCTGACAACCAAGGTTCAGGCGTTGACAACACTTTTGCGCATCTTTTCTCTTCTACTTTTGAACAGGGTGAACCTTCTAATTTATATGAAGAGGTTCATCCTCATATTGATGAAAGAGAGTCTGAAGAAGAAGATATTGGCAACATGGATAATGAGATTGAAGACACCAGACTTTTTGAAGGAGGAGTTCTCACTTCTACTATGAAGAATCACCCTACTTCTCAAATCATTGGTGATATTATGACTCCTGTTCAGACTAGAAGATCTCATCAAGGTCTTGGTGGATTTATTGCCAATATTCACAAGAAGGTTGATACCCCTCTTGTGCAAGAATGTTTGTTTGCCTGTTTTCTGTCACAACAGGAACCCAAGAAGATCTTTGATGCTCTCAAAGAACCAAGTTGGGTGGAAGCAATGTAGGATGAGCTTCACCAATTTGCAATTCAGGATGTTTGGGAGCTGGTTGATTGTCCTAGGTATGTCAGACCTATTGGGACAAGATGGGTTCTAAGAAACAAGAGAGATGAAAGAGGTATTATGGTCAGAAACAAGGCAAGATTAGTGGCTCAGGGATATACACAAGAGGAGGGGATAGACTATGAGGAGGTCTTTGCACCAGTTGCAAGGATTGAAGCTATAAGGATCTTTCTAGCCTATGCATCATGCATGGGCTTCACTGTCTATCAAATGGATGTCAAGAGTGCCCTCCTCTATGGAACAATTGTTGAGGAGTTATATGTGATGCAGCCTCCTGGTTTTGAGGATCCAGAGAATCCAGACAAGGTGTATAGAGTCAAAAAGGCTATGTATGGACTTCATCAAGCCCCAAGAGCATGGTATGGTACTTTTTCTACTTATTTGGTGGACAATGGATTCAAAAGGGGCACCATAGATCAGACATTGTTTACAAAGAAGAATGGTAAGGATGTTCTACTTGTTCAGGTCTATGTTGATGATATCATCTTTGGATCTACCAATCCAAAGATGAGTGAGGATTTCTCCAAACTCATGACAGACAAATTCAAGATGAGTGCAATGGGGGAGATGAACTTCTTTCTAGGGTTACAAGTTCAGCAGAAAGAAGATGGTATCTTCATCTCCCAGGATAAATATGTGGCAGAGATCTTAAAGAAGTTTGGCTTTTCTCCACATGAAAAGAGGGCTACTACTACTATGGATAGAGAACACCATTGGGGAAAGATATGAGATGGGAAAGATGTTGATGTCAGGCACTATAGATCAATGATTGGTTCATTGATGTATCTCACAGCCTCCAGACCTGACATTATGTTTGTTGTGTGTGCTTGTGCACGCCATCAAGTGACTCCCAAAGAATGTCACCTTTATGCTGTCAAGAGAATCTTTAGGTACCTAAGATGTTATCCCAGTCTTGGCTTGTGGTATCCAAAAGATTCACCTTTGGAGCTTATTGCATATTCAGACAGTGACTATGGAGGTGATAAGTTTGATAGAAAATCCACAATTGGTGGATGTCAGTTTCTTGGGAGTAGGTTGATATCTTGGCAATGCAAGAAACAAACAGTGGTGGCTAATTCTACAACTGAAGCAGAGTATGTGGCTGCAGCTGCTTGTTGTGGACAAGTTTTATGGATTCAGAACCAGCTGTTGGACTATGGGTATAATTTCATGCATACCAAGATATTTTTTTGGCAATAATAGCACCTTATACATTATTAAGAATCCTGTACATCATTCTAAAACTAAACACATAGAAATTCGACACCATTTTATAAGAGATTGTTTTGAAAAGGGTTTAATACAACCAGATAGGGTTGACACAGAAGAAAATGTGTCAGATTTACTAACTAAACCTTTTGATGCTGGAAGGTTTCAATACTTGGTAACAAGTATTAGAATGATCAATCTCACATAATATGTGTTTTGGAGTCTTTTTGTAAAAGTATGTACAGGATAATGCATTGTTATTGGTCTTTTTGAGGAATTAGATTTTCCACTATATTTTCCTAACACTGACAAAGGTTGCTTTAATGCTGATAAGTGTTATTGTAACATTGTCAGCAATATATTTGTCTAACGCTGACAAAGCTTTTCTTAACGCTGACAAGTGTAATCGGGGCGTTGTCAGCAACAATGTTAGTTTTGTGGTTTTCAATCTAAATGTGCAGGTGGTGTTAGCATTATACCATTGGATACAGAGTTGCCTATGGATCATTGGAGAAAGCATTTGAGTATGTTTTTGTTTATGGATGATGGTTGGAATTTTCAATTCCTATCTTGACATAAATTTTTTATGTTCATGCATATTTTTGGCAACATTTATATCACAGTTTAAGGGGAGGTTTTAGGAACCTTTAGGACTTTTGGGTATCCTTATGATACTCTTATCACAATTCTAGATTGTGTCCACAGGTGAGTGTGCGTTAGTTTTAATAAATCATGAGGAACTGTAGCATGCAAAGTTGATATACTATGCATGCTGCCAAGACATTTTTGGCCTAGAATTGGTTGTGGTCTGTTGGGAGACTTGGGATTGATTTTATCATGGGTTTTACCTGGGAGTAACAAAGAGTTTTATAAGGTAACTTAGTTGTTAAGAGTTTTGGTTGGCAAGGGACACTAGAGGACTGTTATGTCTATATTGCATAAGCAAGTGTGCATAACTGGACAGTGCTTGCCGCCCTATAATAGTTATCAACTTTTTGGTTATCTTCTCTAGGATAAATTACTTTGTTAAGGTCATTTTTCATTTTTAAATATTTTTATTTTTAGACGCTGACAAGTATTTTACCAAGCGTTGTTGTGACCAATTTAGACGCTGACATGGCTTTGGCAAACGTTGACAAGAATATAGCCGTTGGGCGTTGATGGGTTATTTCTGACCGTTGACATTCAATGGGACCTACCCATTTGTTACTTTTTGACATATTTTTTGGCCGTAATTTTGGGAGCAGATAACTCTCATTTAATGCATGAGATAAACTTATTCTTTTTCAATATTTTCATGATTGTGTTTTGAAAATAGTTGCCTAATTTTTTACCAATTACATGCATACTTACTCTCCTGTATATTTGGCTCCTATTTTAAACAGGGTACCTATCATTCTTGTCTAACACAACTTTCTCCTATAACTTCATCTTTATCAATCATTCAAACAGCTTTCAACAACGGCACCAAAATTTAAACCAACTGATTTGGAATTGGGGTTCAGGAGTCAACACAACATGGTAGCATATCTTGAAGCTGATGATACTCTGTTTCCCCAATACACACAAATGGTGGCGTATCTGAATGCATCCCCAATTAGGTATGCTCTTTCTCATGCTCCATTCATTCCTGTCACACATATTAAACAGTTTTTGAACAATGTTAGTTCCTCAACAGTTAACAGAGTGACTACATTATCATCTATTGTTCATGGGAGAACATGGGTGGTTACTGAAGCTTTGGTTCGCCAAGCTTTGCATCTTAATGATGCTGATGGTATAACCACCCTCCCCATTAATGAAATAGAACAAGGACTAAGGGCTTTGGGTTATCCTTTCCCTGATGAGGGAACTTTAAATAAATATCACAAGCAGGAGTTTGCCCCAGTCTGGAAGTACCTAATACACGTCCTATTACAATGTTTGAGTCCCAAGTGTACTGCACACAATGAGATCAATAGATCTATTGCTAGTGCTATTGTGTGCATTGCTACTGGGCAAAAGTTTAATTATTCAAAAATGATTTTTGAGGGCATGTGTAAAAATAAAGGGAACAAAATGACTTTAGCTTATCCCAGATTTTTACAAATGGTTTTTGAGGTGCAAAATTACTACACAAGGGATCATGATGATTTTTATGAGATCCCTGTGCAAAAGAAAGCGATTTTTATGAAGATGAATGATAGGTGTGAAAACACCCATCCTTTTACCACTTAATTCTGGCTAAAACGAGACCAAAACACGTATTTAATATCATTTGTTTGGAATTATGTGTGGTTTTTGTGTTTATTGTGTTTTCAGAGTCAAATGGATGAATATTGAAAAAAACATGGGATTGCACGGGTTTTATCGAGGAAAAAGACTCAAGACGAAGTCTATTGTCCAAGAGATGCAAAAGATTTGAAGTCATTGTGCCTATTTGAAGATTTATCGAAGAATAGAGCCAAAGATGGAAGATTCATATATGTCGAAGAACTCGAGTCTATTAAACAAAAGATTATAAGACGAGTTGGAATTATTCACCGACACTTCTCAAAATCCAAAGTCGGAAACGTTTATTTAAAGAAACGTGAAGACTAAAGAAGAAAGAAGAAAAGAAGCCCAAACAAAGCCCACATCACACGCCTATATATATGACTCTACTTCACAAATTTGGAGCACTTAGTTAGTCTTAGTTTTTAGTTTTTCATTTCTCTAGTTATAGAGAGAGAAAGTACCAAACTTTCTCTCACTAAACTTTTTCTTTGTTTTCATCTTTCAAATTTAAGCTTTCTTTAATCTTTGTACTTTGAGTTTCATTAATCTCATTCAAGTTAAGCTTTTAAGTTCTTTAATCTTCTTCTACTTTTCTTATTTCACCTAAATCCTTGATCCGATTGTTTAATTTCATACGGTTTGGATTTGCGGATGAGTTTGTGATCAAGGTTTAATCTTTCTTGTTTCTTTTTAAGCTCTCATACGTATAAGCTATAGGCCTTCCATGCTTATTGGCTTATCTCTTGTTTAAGCTTATTGTTTTCGGATTTCATCAAGTTTTTAGTCATTCAAAAGCTTCGTTTATAAAGTTTATGATTTCGCGTTTTTAAAAGTTGTCAAATTTTAGCTTTTTGAGTTATTTAAAGTCCCGGTTAAAGTAGCTTATTGTATATGCTTATTGAAACTTCAGCTTTTCACCATTTTCGGATTGGTTTTGCACTTCATCGCAATATTGGGGTTTCGTATATTCCGACGGTTTCCTTGGTTTAGATCGCAATAACCCTTAAGGGTTTTACTTTGCGATCGGGTGGTCTTTACCCCTTATTCTGATCTGGATTGCGATCGCTTATTCCGATCGCACATTCCGACGGGACTAAGGTTCCTTTTTAAGTAGAAACTCTGGCCATTTTTAGTTTGCAACTTTCTGATAGTAAGCCATTGCGACAGAAGTGCTTATAAGATTCCGATCTGACTTTCCGATCTAGAATATTCCGATAGGACTGCATTGCGACAGACCATATTTCGACAGCTTGCATTTTTTATTCCGATGGATTGTTTTGGCATTTATTCCGATGGCACAGTCCGATCTAGGATTCCGATGGACCAATTTTAATTATATTCCGATAGCTTAAGATTTTAAAGTTTTAGCAAAGTTTTTAAATGTTAGTTTAATTGAGTTTTCAAAGTATTTTTCTAATCTCTTCTTTACGTTTTCAAGCATTTACTTTTCAATCTATTTTAATCTTTGAAAGCATTTACTATTCGACACTTACTTATTAGTTATTAGTTTAAAATAGATAAACAAACCAACACCTTTTTATTAACCAAGAACAAATCATTCCACTTAGAGCCGTGATCAATTCGAGGAGATTCCGAGAGAAATCTAGAACCCCAATGGAAATCAATGTATCAAATGGCGTCGCTGCCGGCTCTTCTCGTTAAGATCAACAGTTTTTTGTGAGAACTTGGATTTTGGGATCCGTTCCCCGTGAACGTTATTTTTTCATAAAAATTTTCAAAAAAAAAATATATATATATAAAAAATTTTCAAAAATCCTAAAAATTAAAAAACATAAAAACCAAAAATATTTTTGCTTTGTTTTTGCCTTATTAGTTCTTTTGCAGGTGCATGCGTACACGATCAACGTCTTATCAAGAGCCCGAGCCTCTCGAAGACTCAGACATGGCCGGTGTACAAAACAACAACAATAACCCACCTCAAAACAATAATAATAACAATAACAACCAACCTTTCAACAACAATAATACCAACAACAATGAACCTCTATCGGATAATCGCCCGATGATTGAACTTCTGCAAGCACATGTAGATGGTAACAATGATCCAATTGTCATACCCGCGATTGCAGCCAACAACTTTGAGCTCAAATCCGGCTTTATCCAGATGGTCTCTGCTCAACCATTCTTGGGGCGTACCATTGATGATCCACATGACCACATCAAGAGATTTCTACAACTCACGAATACGGTCAAATTCAATGGTGTTCCACAAGAGGTAATCCGTTTACAACTTTTTCCCTTTTCTTTAGAGGGACAAGCCCGGCATTGGCTTGGTAAGGAACCGCCACAAAGTATTCTTACGTGGACGGATTTGGAGACCAAGTTTATCAACTACTTTTTCCCACCCTCTCGTACTACCGCTTTGCGGAATGAAATTATCAATTTTGAACAAAAGTACGATGAGTCGTTTAGTGAATCTTGGGACCGTTTCAAAGACCTTTTGAGAAAATGCCCACAACATGGTTTTACCAAAGTGCACCAAATTAATACTTTTTATAATGGTTTAAACATGAATGACCAAGATTCACTAAACAGTGCCTCGGGGGGTAATCTTTTGGCTAAGACTTCCAATGCTGCTTGGGATATCATTGAGAATAAGTTTCGTGTGCAAACCAAGAGTGTGCGGACTAATGTCGCTAGTGCTAGTACTAGTGACAGCGACAAGCGAATTGACAAAATCACTGCGCTTCTTGAATCGCTTGCTACCCAAACCGCCAGCAACACCAACAGCATCAACGCTAAAAACGCTAAAGACGCTCAAGTCAATGCTGTTAGCCAACCATGTGAGATATGCGGGGGTCCTCACTCTTACACCACTTGTACTTCCACCCAAGACTACCCTTCTGAAAATGTGAATGCATCATATGGCACCTATCCTCAACCCACCTATCAAGCTCATCCTCAAGGCGACCGTAACTTTCTTAGCTACCGCTCCAACAACTATCTCTCACCACCCGGTTTTACTCCTAGCAACCCAAACCAACAACAAAACCTCAACCGCCCTCAACAACAACAACAATCTCGTGGACCATACATACCACCTCACAAACAACAACAACCACCTCAAAGAAACAACCAAGTTTACCAGCAACCTGCTTATCAACCACCCGCATACAATGCTCCTCCCAACCAACCCACCGCTTTACACCAAGAAGTGGAAACCTACATGAGGACTAACGATGTGATCGTGGGAAATCTTTAGCGGGAAGTGCTCAACTTGAAAGCAGACCTGGTGAAACAAGGGAACGATCTGAGAGCTGATATGAGAAACACCTTGGATACTCAAACGAATGACTTAAAGAACATGATGGCTAGTTTCTTCCAAGGTAATCAACCCTCTTCTTTGGGTACTCTTCCGAGTAACACCGTTGCGAATCCAAGAGGGGAGATGAAAGCAATCACCACTCGCAGTGGCAAAGGTACCAAGGAACCCGAGCTTCCTATACCTCCACCGGTGGTTGTGACTAAGGAGAACGAGTCACCTGCTCCTATTCCTCATCCTTCTCCTTCCCTAATTTCTCCACCTCTTATTTCTACCCCTCCTCCACCCAAGGATGTGAGTGATCCTATTCTCAAAAAGCCTTCCTCTTCTTCCGATATACCTTATCCCTCAAGGTTGAGGAAAGAGAAGCTCAAAAGCAAGGACGATATTCAGGTTTTGAACTTTCTTAAAATGTTTAAACAACTGAATTTCAATATCTCCTTCGCTGAGGCTCTCGCTCACATGCCTAAGTATGCGAAAATGTTCAAAGATCTTCTTAGTCACAAGGAGAAGCTTCTTGATATTGCTAACACCCAACTTAATGAGAATTGCTCTGTAGTGCTCTTAAGGAAATTGCCAACCAAGCTTGGTGATCCGGGTCGTTTCTTAATCCCTTGTAACTTCCTGGGAGTAGAGAATTGCATGGCCCTAGCCGATCTAGGTGCCAGTATTAACTTATTGCCCTTAAGCGTTTGGAAGCAATAATCTCTCCCTGAGCTAGTCCCCACCAAAATGAATTTGGAATTAGCTAACCGTACGGTTGCTTATCCAGTGGGGATAGCCGAAGACGTCTTTGTAGGAGTCGACAAATTCACTTTTCCTGCCGATTTCGTTGTCATTGACTACGATATGGACCCTCGTGTGCCATTTATTGTTGGTCGTCCATTCCTGAGGACCGGTCGCACTCTCGTCGATGTTGAAGCCGGTGAGCTTATCATGAGAGTGGGTGACGATAAAATCGTCTTCAACATGGGAAAGTTGTCTACACAACCTTATTCCAACGAGAGTGTTAATTGTATTGACGTTCTTGATGAGGCTTGTGAAGAACACTTCAAAGATGCTTGCAAAAGTATTCCTACCTCTCTTCCCAATGTTGAGACCGTTTCCTCTATTGATTCATCACTGTCTCTATTTGGAGAAAGTGATTTCTTTTGGAAAGATCTTGAAGCCACCATGGGAGATATGAACTTAGCAAATGACGATTCTCCCACCAATTGGGATGAAGACATGCATTTCTTTGAAAACCTTCTCAAAGAAGACAACCTTTCTCCACCATCTCCCACGGTTATTGCTATCGATGCTCCGACTTTGAAAACGCCTCCCATCGAAAATCCTCCAGATTTAGAACTTAAGGAGTTGCCGCCCCATCTTGAGTACGTGTTCCTTGAAGAAAACAAGAAGTCTCCTATCATCATCGCGAAGGACTTGAAAGAAGAAGAGAAATCTCGCCTCATCGCCGTGCTTAAAGATCATAAGAAGGCAATTGCTTGGAAAATTTCCGATATCCGCGGAATTGATCCGAACTTTTGTACTCACAAGATTCTCATGGAAGATGACTTTAAACCCCCAATCTAGAGCCAAAGAAGGGTTAATCCTCGAATTCATGACGTCATCAAACAAGAGGTTATCAAACTTCTTGATGCCGGCTTGATTTACCCGATTTCGGATTCGCCGTAGGTAAGTCCCGTCCATTGTGTGCCCAAGAAGGGCGGAATAACCGTTGTTTCCAATGAACACAACGAGTTGATTCCCACTCGTCTCGTTACTGGGTGGAGAGTTTGTATTGATTATCGCAAGCTCAATTGTGACACCCCCAAATTGAGTCAACGCAGCGGAGAATAATATCTGGGTGTCACGTAGGTAGATCAACAGCAAACAGAATATAGAGCAACAGATAAAATATTATCCTTACATTTACTACATGATTGAGAGTGCAAATAGTATTACAGTAGTCTTTAACATTGTCTGAAAGTTTGAATTTACTCCCAATTTATAAAACCCCAGATGAGCTCTATAAATGCAATCTATCATGATGCTTGACTTCATGCACACCATTACCTGCTTCAGTTACCTGAGAAAACATGCTTAGAAAGTCAACATAAAGTTGGTGAATTCACAGGTTTAATTAAGTTAAGTTTGCACAGTAGATATTCCCAGAAGTAGTAATGCACAAAGCAATAATACTTAAAAGTGATTACATTTCCATATTGCCCGAAACTGAAACTTGACAGTTAAGTCCTTAACAGATAAGGACCCTTCGCCTTATAAGGCACCCAAAACAAAAATAAGTGCTGACATGTGAAACATCTGTTGTCCCGGCCGAGGCACAGTGAGCATGACTCACCCAGATGGGGACGGTCAATCCCAAATAGATCTATTTATAACATTCAGGTAATTCAATAATTCTAACAGTTTCGGATGCACGGGTCATGCTGTTCATCTACAATAGGCATGGTAATCAAAGGTTTCACAGTTCAATCTATGTCCATAAAACCAAATATGTTGCATGTTTTCTTCCCCATTAAAAGATTTAAAGTTTGTCAATATATAAAGTGGGGCCATGAACTCACCTCAGTAGTACAGCAATAATTCAGAAGATAAATCTGATAAGGATGCTCACGATACAGTCAACGACCTAAATAATTATAAGGTCTCAGTAATTGCATTAACATAATACATAAAGGTTCCAGAATCAATCTGTACATGTTTAAACGGGTTTAAGTATTTAATTACAATACTTGTAATTTGTTCGTCGTAGTACAAGTTCTATTAGTATTTATTTTAGGTATAAAATAAATAATAAGGTTGAATTAATTAATTCACTTAATTAATATTTTGTACTTTCGTTGTTTATAAAACACTTTAAGTATTCATATAGGATGGTTTTATATACGTTTAAAGTGATAGGAAAATAAATATAATTAATATATTTATTTTATAAGTTAACCATTTACAATTCATATTTAATATATAAATAAGGTTTATAAATGTATAACATTTATTTAAAATCCAAGTTTACATAAGATTTACATTTATTAAGTTATAGGTTTGAAAAATAACAATTGTTACATTTATTTAAGTTTTACGTTTAAATAATGACTTAAAATATATAAGATTTTAAGGTTCGTAATAATTGTATAAAAATACGTTTTTGTCCTTTTAAATAAACGGATACTCGCGATTAAATTACTTTTATACCCCTAGGGTTTCTAAATCTTTCAAGTATTTACAGTTTTGGTCCCTCCTAGTTACACGTGTAACTAGGGTTTCTTAAAGTTTCATAAAGTGTCAATTTTGGTCCCTATAGTATGCGGCTAGTATTAGGGTTTATCATAAGTTACATTTATGCCCCCTAGGGCTTGTTTAGGTTTCGGCTTTAGGCAGGTTTAGTCCCTAGGGTTGCTTAGTGTTTTATTAAGTTTAGTAACTTGACACTTTTAGTCCCTAAGGTTAATATTATGTCACGGCTTGTGTCCAAAGTAGTCCTTAGGCTTTCCAAAGTTTACACAACTTACCCTAATATTTTAGTAATCTCTTTTTAGTCCTTTTTAACTTTACAAAGTTTCGGATATGTTAAAAACACACCCTTGGACTCTCGGCATATTTTTAAAAGTGGATTAAAGTTTATGTTTTTGAAATACCAAGTTCTATACTTATTCATTTAGACCCCTTTTACTTACTAAAATTTTCATTTTAGTCCGAAAGTATTATTTATGCCATTTTTAACCCGAAAGTTTATATATATACTATTTTAGCCCAAAGCTTCTTAGATCTATCATTTAAATCCAAAACAATCATAGATCTATATTTTTAACATGTAACTTTATAAAATCATATTTTTGACACTAAAAGTCTTACAAAACATTTATTTAATAAACATAATTGTTTATCTAGGAAAAGTATTATAGTGAGCTTAAACTAGTCTTATGAGGCCTAGTAGTGATCTTAATATTTTAAGGCACCTAATAACATGAAGCTAATATTTCTAGTTATATCTAAATATTTCAAGATCACTCAAAATCATAATATGAGCTTAAAGCTCACGTCCAATAATTTGCATGGTTAGGTTTTCATGATTTTATAAGTTAAACAAGGTCATGTTGATATGTTCTTCAAGGTTGACAGGTTTTTACATCAAGTTTTGTCATATATAAAAATGAGCCGTGGGTTTTACTTAGGTTTTTAGGGTTTCCATACTTGTTTAAATGTTAACTTTACCAAAATAAACATGTACACATCAATATATATAAAGGTAATGTATTAGAAAAGATAGGTTTTAACTTGGACTTACTTGTTTAGTTAGGTTTAGGGATGATATGAGAATAGATAGAAACAAGTGACAAGCTTTCAACAATGGAGGTCTAGGAAGATGCAAACATGCCGTGGGCTTCAAGGAGTCTTCTAGGGTTCTTGTTCTTGCTTCAATGATCAAGGTTTCTTGTAGGTTGAGCCTAGGATTAATCTTTAGGTTGTAGAAGACATAGTATAGGAGTAGTAATAAAGCTTGAAGGTTTGAAAATGGTGGTGAATGAGGTTTAGCCGTAGGTTTTAGAGAGAGAGAGTGAAGGTGATGGAGTTCAAGTGAAATGTGTTGTGTGTTGTGTGTTTGTTTCGGCCTATAACAAAGAAAGAGAAAGATCAAATGTGATCTTGGTACCTAGTACCTTGTATCTTTCCAAGATATACTTGGATTCACTTGGATACTCTTTTCAAATACACACATGCACAAATCTAGCAATTCTTTTCCTTTCCTTTTTATGATGTAGCCGTGTGGTTTTGGTAAGTCAAAGGGGGGACAAGTTCTTACATGGCATAGTAGAATGCATGGGGTTTGAGTGTGTAAGTGTCTAAGTATGCTTTGTGTAAGCAAAAGCATGCTTAGTTGTAAGTAAAGTAAGGCTTATGCATGTATAAGTATAGGGTATTAGTGGAGTGTATGATTACACTAGGTTACTTGTAACTAGTTAAATCAAATGATGGTAGTGCATGCATGCATACATACACACGTTTTAATATAGGCATGGGAAGGGTTTTGGGTAAATTTTGCCAAGTGTTGTATGATAATAATAGTCATTGTATATTATTATAGGTACTTATTGTGTTGTAGGTATTTTTGTTGAAGCTTTTAGATAACTTAGTGAAAGTGTATTATTAAATACATTACTAAAATTAATTTACTTTATTGAAGTAAATAGGTGACAATGTAAAATAATATACATTGTTTTTAAAGTGTTTAGGCATTTAATCCTTTTAAGTATTATATCTAAATATGTACATATAAAAATAATTCAAGTACTTAATAAAATAAATTAAGTAAGGTTACAGTTTTATCTCAAATATGTACTGAGGTGATGAATTTCATTATTCAATCAAGGGGCCAGTCAATTGCCAAGGTTGTCAACAAATGACTAAAGGTTCATGTGTTATTTAATCAAGTGGCCAGTCAATTGCCAAGGTAGTCACCAAATGACTAAAGGTTCATATGCTATTCAATCAAGTGGCCAGTCAATTGCCAAGGTAGTCAATAATGACTAAAGGTTCATATATATATAAAATAAATATGAAAGGTAGTATGCAATAGGTATATGATAATTAATAATTCATATAAAAGTGAAATTATGTAAATTCCAAATATAAATAGTACTACAGTTGACAAAGTCAATGAGGGTAAAAACAGAGGTTTTACAGCACCATCCCGTTATTTTAGCTTTGCCCTCAAAGCTTAAGATGAAGCCATTGGTCAGGTGAACAAGTGTGGATACTTGGTCTTGAACGAGTCTTCTCGTTCCCAAGTGAACTCAGGGCCTCTCCTAGAGTTCCAACGTACTTTGACCAACGGGATGTGACTGCGTTTCAACTTCTTAACTATCCTCTCCATGATTTCTACTGGTTCCTCTACAAACTGGAGTTTGTCGTCAATTTGAGCTCCTTCCAATGGCATAGCCAATGGTTCTTCAGCATAGCACTTCTTTAGGTTAGAAACATGAAAGGTAGAGTGTACCCTACTCAGTTGCTGGGGCAACTCTAAACGATACGCTACTTCCCCGATCCTGGCTATTACTTTGAAAGGGCCAAACATAACGTGGATCCAGTTTCCCACGTTTGCCAAAACATACAACACCCTTCCAAGGTGATACCTTGAGCATAACACGGTCACCTACTTCAAATTGCATAGGTTTGCGTTTCAGGTCCGCGTAGCTCTTTTGTCGATCGCGAGCAGCTTGAATTCTTTGTCTGATGAGGACGATCTTGTCAGTAGTCTCCTGGATTAACTCGGGTCCAGTGAGCTGAAATTCACCTACTTCTGCCCAGCACACAGGCGAACGGCATTTGCGACCGTACAGTGCTTCAAAAGGGGCAGCCTTAATGCTAGCATGATAACTGTTGTTGTAGGAGAATTCCACTAAAGGAATATGGTCAACCCATCCATTTCCAAAATCAATCACACATGCTCGTAGCATGTCCTCTAGAGTCTGGATGGTTCGTTCACTTTGACCATCAGTCTGTGGATGATAAGCAGTGCTCATATCCAAATTGGTACCTAAGGCTCGTTGAAAAGCCTTCCAAAAGTTTGACGTGAACCTACCATCTCGATCACAGATTATCGACACTGGTATTCCATGTTTGGTCACAATCTCCTTCAGGTACGTCTTCGCTAGTTTGGCAAGGGGATCATTCTCCCTAATCGGAAGGAAATGAGCGGACTTGGTGAGTCGATCGACGGTTACCCATATAGTATCGTAACCATGTGACGACTTTGGGAGTTTGGTAACAAAGTCCATAGTGATATTTTCCCATTTCCATTCCGGTATCTTGGGTTGTACAAGTAAACCCGATGGTCTCTGGTGTTCAGCTTTGACACGAGCACAGGTCAAACATTTCTGAACGTAGGTGGCAATGTTGGCTTTAATATTCGGCCACCAATATAAATTCTTCATATCCTGATACATCTTTTCAGATCCAGGATGTATAGAATATTTAGACTTATGAGATTCGTGCATGATCAAGTTCCTCAAATCTCCATAACAAGGTAACCAACTTCGTCCGTGAAGGCATAGGGTTCCGTCTGCTCTAGGTTCTAACTTTTCTTTGCTAAGATTAGTTCTGAGCATTCCTCGACATCTTCCTTCACGATGTTTTCAGGCAATTGGGCTTGAGTCTGAGCTTCTAAAATTTGTTTGGGTAGATCCAAACTGATTGTCATCACCAATGCCCGAACTCTCATAGGAGGGTCCGTTTCCTTACGACTTAAAGCAACAGCAACCACGTTTGCTTTTCCCGGGTGGTATTTGATCTTGCAGTCGTAGTCACTCAGTAACTCAATCCAACGGCGTTGTCTCATGTTCAACTCCTTCTGATCCAATAAGTGTTGCAAACTTTTGTGGTCAGTATGCACTGTACAATTTGTTCCGTATAGGTAATGTCTCCAGATTTTGAGAGCAAAAACTACGGATCTAAGTTCTATATCATGAGTGGTATAATTCTTCTCGTGCTTCTTCAATTGCCTTGAAGCGTAGGCAATCACTTTCATCCCCTGCATCAATACGGCTCCTAAGCCTTTGTGTGAGGCATCACAGTATACAACGAAATCATCGTTGCCTTCAGGCAAGGCCAGTATAGGTGCACTGCATAACTTCTGCTTGATCAGTTGGAAAGCTGATTCTTCCTTCTCTCCCCATTCGAACTTTGTTCCCTTCTGTGTA
Organism: Glebionis coronaria; assembly: GCA_025667525.1. Taxonomy (NCBI): domain Eukaryota; kingdom Viridiplantae; phylum Streptophyta; class Magnoliopsida; order Asterales; family Asteraceae; genus Glebionis; species Glebionis coronaria. Next base: position 143,339 of record JANFOE010000157.1, read on the forward strand.
AGTTTGGTCATCAGTTTGGCTATCTTGGAAAAATCTTCAATGAATCTACGGTAGTATCCGGCAAGGCCTAGAAATTGGCGGATCTCCGTTGGTGATTTAGGAGATACCCAATCTTTGACATATTCGACCTTTGCTGGATCCAAATGAATACCGTCACAATCGATGACATGACCAAGGAATTGCACTCTAGGAATCCAAAATTCACATTTAGAGAATTTGGCATAGAGCTGCTCCTCCTTGAGTACCTTTATTACTTGTACAAGATGTCCCCCATGTTCTTGTTCGTTCTTGGAATAAATGAGTATGTCATCGATGAAGACTATCATGAATTTATCCAGGTAGGGTCTGCACACACGGTTCATAAGGTCCATGAAAATAGCTGGTGCATTGGTCAACCCAAATGGCATAACCTGGAATTCGTAATGGCCGTAACGGGTTCTAAAAGCTGTCTTTGGAATATCTTCCTCCCTGACTCGTAGCTGGTGGTATCCAGATCTCAAGTCAATCTTGGAGTACACACTTGATCCTTGCAGTTGGTCAAATAGGTCGTCAATGCGAGGAAGCGGATAACGATTCTTCACAGTTAACTTATTCAGCTCTCTATAATCGATGCACATTCGAAAAGAACCATCTTTCTTTTTGACAAATAACACAGGAGCTCCCCATGGTGAGGAACTGGGTCGTATGAATCCTTTGTCAGACAGTTCTTGAAGTTGTTCAGCTAATTCCTTCATCTATGATGGTGCCAACTGGTATGGAGCTTTAGCTACAGGTGCTGCTCCGAGAATCAAATCAATTTGAAATTCCACTCGTCGATTCGGTGGTAAGCCTGGCAACTCATCAGGAAAGACTTCTGGAAAATCTCGGACAATGGGTACGTCCTTGATTTGCTTCTTCTCGGGTTTTTCTTCTTCATCTGTTCGAGAAATATGGGCCAAGAAGATAGGACATCCTCTCAAAAAATATTTCTGAGCTTTGGTACAAGAGACAACACTAAGTCTAGTGTCAGCGAGGTCGGTGTTACCGTCACCTCGAATGATTAGAGTTTCGTTTCCCCATGGAATACGGACTAACTTCTCGTCACCAACAATGACTGCGCGGTATCTTGCTAACCAGTCCATGCCGATAATAATATCAAATCTACCAAGGTTTACAGGGATAAGGTCAATGTTGAACGGGTGTTTGGAAAGATTTAAGGTGCAACCTCTAATGATAGTGTCAGCATCTACAATTTTACCGTCAGCTAATTCTACAGAGTAACGGTGATCTAAGCTTGTAGGGACAACTTCTAGTACTTGACTAAATTCAGTGGATATAAAACTTCGGTCTGCTCCAGTATCAAATAAGACAGATGCATAACGATTGTTCAATAGAAACGTACCAGTTACGACATTTGAATCGGGGTTGGCTTTTACATTGCCGACCACGTACACTCTAGATGAAGCTCCTCCACTATTCTTGTTCTGGCTTGCCCGCTTAGGGCAACCTGGTCTCGTGTGTCCTGGTGCTCCACACTCGTAGCACACAACTCCCTTCTTGGGTCCATTGTTGTTTCCTCCAGTAGCATTGCGGTTCCCCTGCTGTCCATTCCTGTTCCCAGGGCATTGTACCCACCCCTGTTGTTGTAGCTTCCAGTGTTTTGAGTGGGTCGGGCCTGGGTGACAGCATTAACTCGACAGGTTTTAGCAAAGTGACCTACTTGTCCACATCTGTAGCAGGTCTGGCAAGGGCTATCAAAAGTATGATGATAGTTGCACTTTGAGCACAAAGGTTTGGTGCCTCCGTACGAGTTAGTTCCTGCAGTAGTAGCACTGTAAACTTGCCCAGCATTCTGCTTCTTAGGATGTTGTTGGTGCTGATAGCGGAAGTGCTCGTCTGCCTTTCGCTTGTTGTCAGTCTTCCTCTCAGATAGGGTACGGACTCTTTTGTTTATCAACTCAGTAGCGAACTCAATGGCACTCTCGACGGTAGTAGGTCGAGATGCGAGCACGCTGTCTTGAATGGCGTCTGGGAGTCCACCTACGTACTTCTCAATCTTTTCATCCTCCTCTACAAACATCCTGACGCACATTAGTGTCAACTCTTGGAACCTTTGGTTGTACGCAGTGATGTCATTGTTCTTGCATCTGAGATCCCATAACTCGATCTCCAGCTTCTTCATTTCTCCCCTTGGGCAGTATTTCTCAGTCATCCTCTCTTTCAACTCAGTCCAGTTGAGAGCATAGGCAGCATCGTGTCCAAGAGTAGCAACAACAGAGTTCCACCAAGTAAGAGCACTCTCAAGTAGGGTGCAGGCAGAAAACTTCACTTTGTTCTCTTCTGCACAATCACTGATGCGAAATACCGTTTCCATCCTCTCAAACCACTGCATCAGTTCCACCACTCCTTCTTTGCCCTTGTAATAGGAAGGTTTACATTTCAAGAAGTCGGGGTAAGAGAAACCCCTGGTGGTCTGATTATTCCGGCGGTTGTTGGAATTTTGACTGTCGTCTACGTTCCTGCTGGCAGCCATCGCAGATGCGATGCCTTGGTCAATCATTTCCCTTAATTGGGCAGCAGTGACGTTTTGGGTAGTCTCGGCATTGACGGGGTTCGTTCTAGTGTTTACCATTTTTCTATAATTATACAAAAAAATGAAATCATTAGTTCAAGGTGTTAGCACAGTTTTATATAATTACACGAAAAGGAATTTCATGCATATACTTTGCAACAAATTGGATAACCTGTTTAAAGTTCACAATATAATACAGTACGGATATAACAAAAGCTAATGAGTACATGCCATAAGTCTAGAATAGGAATACAGTACAAAATGCACAACCTAATCCAAGACAGAGCACAACCCGCCTGTCTGGGATGGTGGTACATGAAATCTAAAGTACATCATCTATGAATCCCTAATCTAAATAGTACAGTACAGGAATACAACTGACTAAAGAAAATTACAATACAAGAGATCCTATATCATGATACCCGGGGTGCAACCCTAATAGCTTATCATGATGTACAAAAGATCTAGCACATCTAATCTACTGATGCCTAACTGACTCCTCGGATACGGCTGGCGCCACAGGCGAAGATGAGACAGCCGGTGCCTGCATGGCATCCTGCATCGCGGTCATAGCAGTCATGGTCTCTCTGAGCAGTCGGAGTGCCTCACGGAACTGGTCTCTGAGAGTCTGCTGAACTCCCCGGAGATGAGCGGTCTCTGACGTCAACCCCTGATGGCGGACATCCTGGAGGTCGAAGAATATGGCAAGAGTCTGCTCCATGGTCATAAGGGCGGTGTGAGTCTCTGTCTGCTGACTCTGTAGTAGGTAGATCTACTCTCGAAGGAACTCGTTCTCATCCAGCAACCACTAGAGAGAATGATAAGTAGTCGACCACACTCCTCGGGCAGCGTGTGCCTCTGAGCTCACGGTCCACGATAAAAGGTCCTGGCGCTGCTGTAGAACAGTGCGCTCAGTCTGTCCGGCCGCTAGCAGAGCAAGAATGTCTGCTACGTCCTGGGCCTGGCGTGCGGCAAGTGCCGTGATCTGGGCCTGGACAGGATCAGCATGTCTGGCCCGGGAGCCCTTACCAATCTCAAAGGTGGAATCGAGAGGTGCCTCGTACCTCCTCTTACGAGGTGGTAGAGACTCGGGTGCATGCTCCCGTAGTACAGTCACGAGGGGTACAGGTGGTGTAACAGTAGGAGGCTAGACCTCTTCCCCAGCGGGGGAAACAGGTGGTGAAGAAATAAGCGCCTCAATGGATGCAGCGTCGACAGATGCGTGACTATTGCCGGAGTCACTAGCAGATAACCATCCACACAAGACGGTCGTCGGAGATACGACAGCAGGTGTATCAGTAGGCGAAGTCATGATAAATCTGAAAGTAATATAGTTTTAATTGATATAAGTATAAACTTACTCAAGTTAAAATTTTTGAGAAATATAATTTAAAAGTATATAATAATGCCATTTAATAATCAATGCACAGACAATCACACAATTGATGTATGCTCTACGGTCTATATGCTTAACTATTCTAGTCCCGAAAATCCCAAAAGATTTTTAAAGCTGTTATAGTTCAGATTATATAAAAACTTTATTTTTATATTTATTTTAAACTTGGTTCTGATTCTCTATAACTATCGCTCTGATACCATTTCTGTGACACCCCCAAATTGAGTCAACGCAGCGGAAAATAATATCTGGGTGTCACGTAGGTGGATCAACAGCAAACAGAATATAGAGCAACAGATAAAAGATTATCCTTACATTTATTACATGATTGAAAGTGCAAATAGTATTACAGTAGTCTTTAACATTGTCTGAAAGTTTGAATTTATTCCCAATTTATAAAACCCCAGATGAGCTCTATAAATGCAATCTATCATGATGCTTGACTTCATGCACACCATTACCTGCTTCAGTTACCTGAGAAAACATGCTTAGAAAGTCAACATAAAGTTGGTGAATTCACAAGTTTAATTAAGTTAAGTTTGGATAGTAGATATTCTTAGAAGTAGTAATGCACAAAGCAATAATACTTAAAAGTGATTACATTTTCATATTGCCCGAAACTGAAACTTGACAGTTAAGTCCTTAACAGATAAGGACCCTTCGCCTTATAAGGCACCCAGAACAAAAAAGTGCTGACATGTGAAACATCTGTTGTCCCGGCCGAGGCACAGTGAGCATGACTCACCCAGATGGGGACGGTCATTCCCAAATAGATCTATTATAACATTCAGGTAATTCAATAATTCTAACAGTTTTGGATGCACGGGTCATGCTGTTCATCTACAATAGGCATGGTAATCAAAGGTTTCACAGTTCAATCTATGTCCATAAAACCAAATATGTTGCATGTTTTCTTCCCCATTAAAAGATTTAAAGTTTGTCAATATATAAAGTGGGGCCATGAACTCACCTCAGTAGTACAACAATAAGTCAGAAGATAAATCTGATAAGGATGCTCACGATACAGTCAACGACCTAAATAATTATAAGGTCTCAGTAATTGCATTAACATAATACATAAAGGTTCCAGAATCAATCTGTACATGTTTAAACGGGTTTAAGTATTTAATTACAATACTTGTAATTTGTTCGTCGTAGTACAAGTTCTATTAGTATTTATTTTAGGTATAAAATAAATAATAAGGTTGAATTAATTAATTCACTTAATTAATATTTTGTACTTTCGTTGTTTATAAAACACTTTAAGTATTCATATAGGATGGTTTTATATACGTTTAAAGTGATAGGAAAATAAATATAATTAATATATTTATTTTATAAGTTAACCATTTACAATTTATATTTAATATATAAATAAGGTTTATAAATGTATAACATTTATTTAAAATCCAAGTTTACATAAGATTTACATTTATTAAGTTATAGGTTTGAAAAATAACAATTGTTACATTTATTTAAGTTTTACGTTTAAATAATGACTTAAAATATATAAGATTTTAAGGTTCGTAATAATTGTATAAAAATACGTTTTTGTCCTTTTAAATAAACGGATACTCGCGATTAAATTACTTTTATACCCCTAGGGTTTCTAAATCTTTCAAGTATTTACAGTTTTGGTCCCTCCTAGTTACACGTGTAACTAGGGTTTCTTAAAGTTTCATAAAGTGTCAATTTTCGTCCCTATAGTATGCGGCTAGTATTAGGGTTTATCATAAGTTACATTTATGCCACCTAGGGCTTGTTTAGGTTTCGGCTTTAGGCAGGTTTAGTCCCTAGGGTTGCTTAGTGTTTTATTAAGTTTAGTAACTTGACACTTTTAGTCCCTAAGGTTAATATTTTGTCACGGCTTGTGTCCAAAGTAGTCCTTAGGCTTTCCAAAGTTTACACAACTTACCCTAATATTTTAGTAATCTCTTTTTAGTCCTTTTTAACTTTACAAAGTTTCGGATATGTTCAAAACACACCCTTGGACTCTCGGCATATTTTTAAAAGTGGATTAAAGTTTATGTTTTTGAAATACCAAGTTCTACACTTATTCATTTAGACCCCTTTTACTTACTAAAATTTACATTTTAGTCCGAAAGTATTATTTATGCCATATTTAACCCGAAAGTTTATATATATACTATTTTTGCCCAAAACTTCTTAGATCTATCATTTAAATCCAAAACAATCATAGATCTATATTTTTAACATGTAACTTTATAAAATCATATTTTTGACACTAAAAGTCTTACAAAACATTTATTTAATAAACATAATTGTTTATCTAGGAAAAGTATTATAGTGAGCTTAAACTAGTCTTATGAGGCCTAGTAGTGATCTTAATATTTTAAGGCACCTAATAACATGAAGCTAATATTTCTAGTTATATCTAAATATTTCAAGATCACTCAAAATCATAATATGAGCTTAAAGCTCACGTCCAATAATTTGCATGGTTAGGTTTTCATGATTTTATAAGTTAAACAAGGTCATGTTGATATGTTCTTCAAGGTTGACAAGTTTTTACATCAAGTTTTGTCATATATAAAAATGAGCCGTGGGTTTTACTTAGGTTTTTAGGGTTTCCATACTTGTTTAAATGTTAACTTTACCAAAATAAACATGTACACATCAATATATATAAAGGTAATGTATTAGAAAAGATAGGTTTTAACTTGGACTTACTTGTTTAGTTAGGTTTAGGGATGATATGAGAATAGATAGAAACAAGTGACAAGCTTTCAACAATGGAGGTCTATGAAGATGCAAACATGCCGTGGGCTTCAAGGAGTCTTCTAGGGTTCTTGTTCTTGCTTCAATGATCAAGGTTTCTTGTAGGTTGAGCCTAGGATTAATCTTTAGGTTGTAGAAGACATAGTATAGGAGTAGTAGTAAAGCATGAAGGTTTGAAAATGGTGGTGAATGGGGTTTAGCCGTAGGTTTTAGAGAGAGAGAGTGAAGGTGATGGAGTTCAAGTGAAATGTGTTGTGTGTTGTGTGTTTGTTTCGGCCTATAACAAAGAAAGAGAAAGATCAAATGTGATCTTGGTACCTAGTACCTTGTATCTTTCCAAGATATACTTGGATTCACTTGGATACTCTTTTCAAATACACACATGCACAAATCTAGCAATTCTTTTCCTTTCCTTTTTGTGATATAGCCGTGTGGTTTTGGTAAGTCAAAGGGGGGACAAGTTCTTACATGGCATAGTAGAATGCATGGGGTTTGAGTGTGTAAGTGTCTAAGTATGCTTTGTGTAAGCAAAAGCATGGTTAGTTGTAAGTAAAGTAAGGCTTATGCATGTATAAGTATAGGGTATTAGTGGAGTGTATGATTACACTAGGTTACTTGTAACTAGTTAAATCAAATGATGGTAGTGCATGCATGCATACATACACACGTTTTAATATAGGCATGGGAAGGGTTTTGGGTAAATTTTGCCAAGTGTTGTATGATAATAATAGTCATTGTATATTATTATAGGTACTTATTGTGTTGTAGGTATTTTTGTTGAAGCCTTTAGATAACTTAGTAAAAGTGTATTATTAAATACATTACTAAAATTAATTTACTTTATTAAAGTAAATAGGTGACAATGTAAAATAATATACATTGTTTTTAAAGTGTTTAGGCATTTAATCCTTTTAAGTATTATATGTAAATATGTACATATAAAAATAATTCAAGTACTTAATAAAATAAATTAAGTAAGTTTACAGTTTTATCTCAAATATGTACTGAGGTGATGAATTTCATTATTCAATCAAGGGTCCAGTCAATTGCCAAGGTAGTCAACAAATGACTAAAGGTTCATGTGTTATTCAATCAAGTGGCCAGTCAATTGCCAAGGTAGTCAACAAATGACTAAAGGTTCATATGCTATTCAATCAAGTGGCCAGTCAATTGCCAAGGTAGTCAATAATGACTAAAGGTTCATATATATATAAAATAAATATGAAAGGTAGTATGACAATAGGTATATGATAATTAATAATTCATATAAAAGTAAAATTATGTAAATTCCAAATATAAATAGTACTATAGTTGACAAAGTCAATTAGGGTAAAAACAGAGGTTTTACATCAATGATGCCACGAGAAAAGATCACTTTCCTCTTCCTTTCATGGATCAAATGCTCGAGCGTCTAGCGGGTAATGACTATTACTGCTTCTTAGACGGTTTTTCCGGGTATTTTCAAATTCCCATCGATCCCAAAGACCAAGAAAAAACCACATTCACTTGTCCCTACAGAACATTTGCTTACAAACGCATGCCTTTTGGTTTATGTAATGCTCCTGGGACGTTCCAAAGGTGTATGATGGCTATCTTCCATGACATGGTGGAAGACACTATGGAAGTATTCATGGATGATTTCTCGGTTTATGGCGATTCTTTCTCTGCTTGCCTTGCCAATTTAGAATGTATGCTTAAGCGGTGTGAAGACACTCGCCTTGTTCTTAATTGGGAAAAATGCCATTTCATGGTAAAAGAGGGCATCGTGCTAGGACACAAGATCTCCAAAGCCGGTCTTGAAGTAGACCGTACTAAAGTTGATGTTATCGCTAAGTTGCCTCCACCTTCAACCGTGAAGGGTGTGAGAAGTTTTCTCGGTCATGCGGGCTTTTACCGTCGATTCATCAAAGATTTTTCTCAAATCGCTCGCCCGATGACCCACCTCTTGGAGAAAGATACTCCTTTTATCTTTTCCACAGAGTGTCTTGAAGCCTTCAATTTGCTTAAGGATAAGCTAACTAAGGCACCCGTCTTGGTTACCCCTAATTGGGAGCTGCCTTTCGAGTTGATGTGTGATGCTAGTGACTTTGCTATTGGAGCGGTTCTGGGCCAAAGAGTGAACAAACACTTCCAACCAATCCATTACGCTAGCAAGACAATGACTAGGGCTCAATTGCATTACACGACAACCGAAAAAGAGCTTTTAGCTGTTGTCTATGCCTTTGAAAAGTTCCGCCCCTATCTTCTCCTTTCCACCACAATCGTTTACACCGATCATTCCGCGTTGAAGTACTTGTTGACTAAACAAGATTCCAAGCCAAGACTTCTTCGTTGGGTTTGCTACTCCAAGAATTTAAAATCGAAATTCGCGATAAAAAAGGAGCTGAAAACCTAGCCGCGGATCATCTCAGTAGACTTGAGGAACCTTACCAAGGGGATCATCCGAACAAAGAAATCAATGATTCTTTTCTCTTGGAGACCTTAATGTCTATCAACTCGACTGCTGATGAAACCCCGTGGTTTGCGGACATTGCAAACTACTTGGCGGGTGGAATTCTCGTTGACGGGTTAACATCCCAGCAAAAGAAAAAGTTTTTCAAAGACATTAAGACTTACTTTTGGGATGACCCGTATCTTTTCAAACAATGTGCTTATTTGATCATTCGCCGATGTGTTGATGGACTGGCAGCTTTAGAAATCCTTGATGCTTGCCACAAAGGACCCACCGGTGGTCACTTTGGTCCCAACTACACCGCCAAAAAAGTGTTTGACTCGGGATTTTATTGGCCCACCATCTACCGTGATGCTCACGAGATGGTTAAACGATGTGATGCTTGCCAAAAACAAGGCAAGATCACACATAAAGACGAGATGCCTCAGAATTTCATTCAAGAATATGAAATCTTTGATGTTTGGGGTATCGACTTTATGGGGCCATTCCCTTCTTCTAAAGGAAACAAATGCATCCTTGTAGCCGTTGACTACGTCTCCAAATGGGTTGAAGCCAAAGCTTTACCCACTAATGACGCAAGGGTGGTTTGTAACTTTTTGAAATCGCTATTCGCTAGACTCGGTGTGCCTCGTGCCATTATTAGTGATCGCGAGACTCATTTTTGCAACGACCAATTTGCTAGAGTCATGGCTAAGTATGGTGTAAATCATCGTCTTTCCACCGCTTACCACCCACAAACTAATGGCCAGGCTGAAATATCCAACCGAGGATTAAAGCGAATTCTCGAAAGAACCGTGGGAGAGCATCGTGCCTTATGGGCTGATAAACTTGATGATGCTTTGTGGGCTTTTCGTACCGCATACAAGACTCCGATTGGTTGTACACCATATCGTCTCGTGTACGGGAAAGCATGCCACCTCCCCATTGAGTTGGAGCACAAGGCTTACTGGGCCTTGAAGTGGGCTAATTTTGATATCAACAAAGCCGGTGACCTACGCAAGATCCAACTCAATGAGCTGAATGAACTCCGTAATGAGGCTTATGAAAATTCTTTGCTCTGTAAGGAGAAGACTAAGCTCATTCACGACTCTAAGATTAAGAACCGAGAGTTCCAATTTGGAGACAAAGTTTTACTCTTTAACTCTCAGTTGAAAATCTTTTCGGGCAAGCTAAAATCTCGTTGGTCCGGCCCATTCACCATTGCCCAAATTTTTCCATATGGTACTCTCGAGCTCGCTCAACCTAATGGACCTAATTTTAAGGTGAATGGCCAACGAGTGAAGTTGTACTTTGGTGAGGACATCTCTCAGGAGATGATTCCATCCCTCACCACGTTCCCCATGAACTAATTTTGGGTCGAGTCAGGCTCGTGACTCGGTTATAAAAAACAAGCGCTCCTCGGGAGGCAACCCGAGTATCTATCCTTTTCTGTTTTAACCTCCTAAGTGTAGGGGGACCTACATAGGTGTTTGTATTTGTGTGGTGATGTGATTACAGGGATGAATGCACTTTTGGAACCTTTGAAGAACCGTGCTTCCGTGTTATCCGAAATCCGGTTCTATCTCTCAACTATCGTGATTCAATTTTCTTCATACTCACATTGTGAAATTGATCACTTTAGTCGTCTCTTCCTTAGCTTGATTTAACCAACGTGCACAATGTCATAAGTGTAGGGGAGACTTTTCCCACATGCTTAAACATTGAGGACAATGTTTATCTTAAGTGTAGGGGGACTTCTATCGAAGTTTTAAGTGGACTTTTCCATGAAAATGCCTTCATTTAACCAGAAAATCATCTTTTTCAACATTTTTCAAACTTTTTATTAACTTTGGCCATTTAGTCGTAATTTTTAAATTTTTATCGTTGCTTCCATATGTATATATCCCGCAATAAAGTCAAAAATATTAATAAAGTGGTGTAGCTAGTTTTGAAATCTTTGATATATTAGGCCCGTTGCGATTATTTTGACTCAACCCGAATAGAATAATCCAAGTTTATTCTAGCTAGTATCCTTAACCATGTAGACCTTAATTGGTTTATTAGGCTAAGTATCCACGAGTCTCATTACTTGATATTTTAAATTGTGGAGAACAAGAAATGATAGAGTCAATTATAAGTCGGTATTCTTGCAGAAGCTCACTTGGTGTAATTATTTGCCTATTCTCCCATCACTTGCTAATAAATTATCTGCCATAAGTAAGGTCGTACGATTTGAAAAGTTACTTAGCTTCTAGCCCAAGATCGTTTAAAAGTTGCTCGGTGATGATAAGAGTTCATAGCCAAGGCATAACTTATGAAGCGGGGCGCGAAGATTGGTGAGTCCGAAAAGGCCCTAACAAGGCATGAGGAATCAATTTTATTGCTGAAGATCCAAAGTGATGTGAAAAGCATTATTCCCAAAATCAATATGAAGGATCAAGACTCTCGACGAAAAGCAATCAACTCCCATAAAGATCATGGAGAAGTCTATCCGAAAAGACCCTAACAAGGTATGAGGATAAATAGATCCAAGTCTGAAAAGGAGGCGGATCGTTGTATCTGAAAATCCCAATTAGAGATTGAAGAATAATCATGAAGTCGTGGTCAACAAAGTTGGAGTACCCCTTAAAAGTCTCCAAGTGAAGAAACTCTATTAACGATGAGAAGACCATTATCTCAAGAACGTCTCTCAAGATATGAAGTATGAAGTACATGCCAAATATCGGCCCGAGAAAGGTCTCAAATCGTGAACCAAGTTATGCCAAGATATGAACTTTTTGATATCCCGAGAAGCAGTTTTAAGAGATTTTGTCCTTTAGCTAACTATTGATCAAATCGTCCTACTTTGCTTTCAGCCTAATAAACTATCGAAATAAGTCCAAAAATGCATCTTCATGATCATTCTAAGACAAAAATAAAATATAAGAGATACCCCTAGGAATAAGGGAGTTTAAGCATATAATTAAGCCATGTGAGTAAGTGTTTGATTTGCTAACTTATAATAACAATGATCTCGTTTTTAAGCTTAGTTTGGGGAACGTGAAACTTGAGGGTGATGAATCGTCGCAACACCAAAGCCCTAATGTAAGTCCTTTATCTCTTTGCAAGTTATTTCCATCCTTTTGTTTACTTTAGAGATTTTATTTCTCTTAGTACTATAATTTTTGTTTAGTAGTATATTAATAAGGCCAAGGTTGGTTGATTATGAGAAAAGTGTAAATTTGCTTTATCGCTAAGCATTGCATGAGGGCATGGCAATGGTTAAGTGTAGGGGATTTGATAGGTGTGAAAACACCCATCCTTTTACCACTTAATTCTGGCTAAAACGAGACCAAAACACGTATTTAATATCATTTGTTTGGAATCATGCGTGGTTTTTGTGTTTATCGTGTTTTCAGAGTCAACCGGATGAATATTGAAGAAAACATGGGATTGCACGGGTTTTATCAAGGAAAAAGACTCAAGACGAAGTCTATTGTCCAAGAGATGCAAAAGATTTGAAGTCATTGTGCCTATTTGAAGATTTATCGAAGAATAGAGCCAAAGATGGAAGATTCATATATGTCGAAGAACTCGAGTCTATTAAACAAAAGATTATAAGACGAGTTGGAATTATTCACCGACACTTCTCAAAATCCAAAGTCGGAAACGTTTATTTAAAGAAACGTGAAGACTAAAGAAGAAAGAAGAAAAGAAGCCCAAACAAAGCCCACATCACACGCCTATATATATTACTCTACTTCACAAATTTGGAGCACTTAGTTAGTCTTAGTTTTTAGTTTTTCATTTCTCTAGTTCTAGAGAGAGAAAGTACCAAACTTTCTCTCACTAAACTTTTTCTTTGTTTTCATCTTTCAAATTTAAGCTTTCTTTAATCTTTGTACTTTGAGTTTCATTAATCTCATTCAAGTTAAGCTTTTAAGTTCTTTAATCTTCTTCTACTTTTCTTATTTCACCTAAATCCTTGATCCGATTGTTTAATTTCATACGCTTTGGATTTGCGGATGAGTTTGTGATCAAGGTTTAATCTTTCTTGTTTCTTTTTAAGCTCTCATACGTATAAGCTATAGGCCTTCCATGCTTATTGGCTTATCTCTTGTTTAAGCTTATTGTTTTCGGATTTGATCAAGTTTTTAGTCATTCAAAAGCTTCGTTTATAAAGTTTATGATTTCGCGTTTTTAAAAGTTGTCAAATTTTAGCTTTTTTGAGTTATTTAAAGTCCCGGTTAAAGTAGCTTATTGTATATGCTTATTGAAATTTCAGCTTTTCACCATTTTCGGATTGGTTTTGCACTTCATCGCAATATTGGGGTTTCGTATATTCCGACGGTTTCCTTGGTTTAGATCGCAATAACCCTTAAGGGTTTTACTTTGCGATCGGGTGGTCTTTACCCCTTATTCCGATCTGGATTGCGATCGCTTATTGCGATCGCACATTCCGACGGGACTAAGGTTCCTTTTTAAGTAGAAACTCTGGCCATTTTTAGTTTGCAACTTTCCGATAGTAAGCCATTGCGACAGAAGTGCTTATAAGATTCCGATCTGACTTTCTGATCTAGAATATTCCGATAGAACTGCATTGCGACAGACCATATTCCGACAGCTTGCATTTTGTATTCCGATGGATTGTTTTGGCATTTATTCCGATGGCACATTCCGATCTAGGATTCCGATGGACCAGTTTTAATTATATTCCGATAGCTTAAGATTTTAAAGTTTTAAAGTTTTAGCAAAGTTTTTAAATGTTAGTTTAATTGAGTTTTCAAAGTATTTTTCTAATCTCTTCTTTACGTTTTCAAGCATTTAGTTTTCAATCTATTTTAATCTTTCAAAGCATTTACTATTCGACACTTACTTATTAGTTATTAGTTTAAAATAGATAAACAAACCAACACCTTTTTATTAACCAAGAACAAATCATTCCACTTAGAGTTGTGATCAATTCGAGGAGATTCCGAGAGAAATATAGAACCCCAATGGAAATCAATGTATCAATGAACTCACCCCCACATCGTGACCTACCCCTAACCCCAGCTATGATTGCTGTTATTGAAGCAGCACAACCCCAACCAGACCCACAACCCTAAATTGACCCAATACCTGAACCATTACCTTCACCACAACACATGCAACTTGACCAAGAACCTTTCGACGCTGACACATTAAATGTTTGCGTTGACATGCCTATTCCACACGTTGACACAAATCCTTCACAGACCCAAACACCCCTAAACCAACCCACATCCACCCAATCCACATCATCTTCACCCCCAACACAATATAGGTTGCAAAAACGCCAAAGCACTACTGGAGTGTTCTCCTCTAGTGGTCCTAGCCATGTAGCAGAGAGAACCACCACCACAAGTGTGGTTGGTTCTATGGATGAGGCTGGGACTATTGGTTCTGGCTTAGAAGCTGGCCAAGACAGTCCTACCATAATTAAGACCTCATCCATGCCCAATGAATCTAACTTGGGAGGTCAAATACCCATTTTAGAAGAGGGCAAATTGGAACCAATGACATTGATGGAATTGACGGCTGTCTGCATAAGCTTGCAAAAGCAAAATGCAGACTTGGTACATATTGTCAGTACACAAGGCCTTGAACTCAAGCAATTGAGGGAGAGGATTGTTATCTTGGAGAATGCTAGCACAAGGAGAGGGATGGAGGAATCTTCCAAAGGGGAGGATGAGAAAATAAATGTGAGTGATAAGGGCTCTCATGATGGTGAATCTTTGGGTGTTGCTGAGGCCCTAACAAGTTTGAAGAAACAGACAGGTTTTGATACGTCTCTAGTCTCTCCTACAAACTTAAATTTGTCATTTACAACCATGTTGGAGGAAATCACAAGAGGCGCTGAGACAGGTACTTTGGGCGTTGACAAGACAGATTTGAACGCTGACATGAGTAACTTGGGCGCTGACAAAGCAAAATTGGGTGTTGACAGACCTGCAGATGAGGCTGATGTATTCCAGTCATCTTCCATCATCAAAGATGTTTCTTCACAGGTATTACCATCTACCATACCAACAGTTGATCCATTAGATAAGGGTAAGGGTATTATGGTAGAGGAAGTTGTTCCAAAGAATGCAGCACAAATTGAGTTTGATAGAAGGTTGGCTGCACAAATTATGGAACAAGAAAGAAAGAATGTGGGTGAATCACCTGTTGTTGCCACTTCAGAAGAGCAAGAAGGAAGTGATGAAGCCAGTTCATACTCAAGTGTAATGATCATAGAACAACAAGAAAGACTTGAGTATGGTGATGAGTTGGAAAAAGAGAAGTTGAATGAGTTGAAATTGCAGGTTGATTTTGATATGCCAGAAGTTGTTCAGATGTACCATGCTTGGGAAGATAGGTGTATGGATAATCCACATTTGACCATTTCAGATAAGATATGGGGTTTGGAGATTCTTCTCAGAGTACAAATGGATTGCAAGGTCATTCTGAAACACAAAGCAAGCAATGATCTCTCAAATTTGAAAAGGGATAGAATGGAATTGTACTACATGCTACTCAGATGTCATGGAACAGGATGGACTCATAAGAAATTGATTGGTTTGACATTTGAAGAGTTGGAGTGTAGAGCTTATCCCATTTGGGTTAGAGTGCAGGAAGAAAATACTCTAAGACTTCTTTCTGATGAAAGAAAAGAAGAACTTGCAGAGGAAATGGAGCTTAAGAAGGCAATGTTTGTTCCCAGACCTGTGAAAAAGGGAGTCCCTCTTGAGTTTCCGAAAGATATGGATCCATTACATGCAAGTGAAGCTGTTATAAGAAAGAGCCTCAAGCTCTCACCATTAGAAGCTTCAGATATGGTACAAGTGTTACCACTTGATTCTAGAAACCCTATTATAAGCTATGAAGAGGATGAATGTGGGTTTTGGAAGATTGGCAGGTATGGAAAAGAGGTTCACACTTTTACCACTCTTATATCTTTGTTTGCAAGTTGTGATATAGAAGACTTGGTAGACCTATGGAGGTTGTTATAGGCCAAGTATGAGACTGAAGCTCCCACTTCAGTCAACGCAATAAAACTGTGGTCAACATTCAAGAGAATATGTGGACCAAGAGATGAAGATCCTGCTATTTGGAAGGATCTTGAAGATGATCTTAG
Source organism: Glebionis coronaria (assembly GCA_025667525.1). NCBI lineage: Eukaryota > Viridiplantae > Streptophyta > Magnoliopsida > Asterales > Asteraceae > Glebionis > Glebionis coronaria. The sequence continues at coordinate 159,573 of JANFOE010000157.1, forward strand.
TGGTCTTCAATGGAGATTGTATTCAGGTGCTGGAGTTTATTATTTGAGTTCTACAAAGTTTGCTGAGTATCTACTTGTAGATGGTTAGTATTTCATGTCCAAGGAAGTCTTGGAGAAAATGAAGAATACTCAGCTGGAAATTTATTATTCAAGTGACGTGGCCAAAGATTTGATCAGATTTATTTATTACCAATATGAGAAGGTTTGTAAGATTCCTCCTAGTCCTTAACGTTTATTTAGAAACTTGATTACTAGAGTAGATATCAAGTTTAGGGGAGGATTGTTGGGAATAAATTATAGCCAGTCTACTTGAGCGCTAACAAGAGTAAAACAAGCGTTGATAGGAAGAAAACAAACGCTGACAGATCAAACGTTGACAAGAAGAAGTCAAGCTTTGACACATTGAAGACAAGCACTGATGGAAGGATATGATCTACGCGTTTATTATGTTCTAGATTACTTCTAGTAAAGATAGGAACAACAATGTATTTTCTATATTTATCTTTACCTAGAATAGTTGATACGTAGATTATTGTACAAGGCTTCTTATGTCTATAAAATAAGACCTTTAGGTTAATGTTCAATAATAAGTTTTCATACGTTAAACACTTTCATTGTAAGCAAGTTTGATATCATTAATCAAAGTGAAAGTTTGTTTACATCTTGTGTGTTCTTGTTTAAGTGTTAATTCCGCATAACACTTAGATTGTCATATACATATACAAAGGTTTCTCTAAGTGTATTACTTGATCTAATCTCGTATACATAAAGCTAAATCGATCTAAGTTTGGGATCAACAATGAAAAGGAAAATGGCTGAGCAATACGCTTAGTGCACGGATGTACAAATAAAGCATGAAAAATATAAGCATATAAGCATATAACAACGGAAGAAACTAAGTCCTGGATAACCCGGTTAAGTCTTAGTAAAACTGGTTTTATAGTTTGAAAAGCCTTATGTTTATCTTGTAAAAACTGTTTAACATATTTTACCATTCGCCAATATAGGTCATGAAAATCAACGTGCATGAATACTTGGAGGGGTGACGTGTTATGCAAATTAGAGGGGCTGCCTCTAATTTAATATACTCGTTTTGGGTAGGAGGGATCAACTCCTTGTGAAGGATGCAAGGCACACACCACATTCACACTGATTAATCTGCTAAAAAACATGTAACTAGGATGCACCCATACGCCCCACATGATAAATATAATAATATGGCCAAAAGCTGAAGGGACGCCACGAGCAATCACTCCGCCGTGGGGAATTCATAACACCAGTGCCTCTAGTGTTATGGTTATGGTACCTCCATAACTAGGTGAAACTAGTCATGCATGTATATGGCTTTAGGTATTATAATTAAACATAAGCAATCAAACATATAAACTTATATTCTGTCTATTCTGATTAAGTATTACTTATATTTCATGTATTATTATACTTGTTGTGTAATAATAAGTAACTTTCTAAAAATAGCAGGTTTCCTAAAATAGAAAGTTTCCAAAAATAGAAATTTACCAAAAATAGAAAGTTTCCAAATATAGAAAGTTTCTAAAAATAGAAAGTTTCCAAAAATAGAAAGTTTCCAAGAATAGAATTACTGCTTAAAATAGATAAGTTTCTAAAAACAGAAAGTTTCCATAAATAGATTAGCTGCCTTAATTAAATAAGTTTCTAAAAATAGAAAGTTTCCATAAATAGATATAAGCTGGTTAAATAAGGTACTTATATAAGCTTAAGTGTTTTCTGATTATTATTCTAAGTCATGTAGTTATAAAGTATAGTTTATTAATTATTACATGTAAATTAAATAAACTATAGGTTAAAATTATCTAATTAAATATAACATGATTTTAATTAAATAAAGGTAAAGTACTTAGGTTAAAACATGTATTATTAACTATTAATAATATTACCTAAGTCGTGTTAATTAATTAATTATAGTCACGGTTTTAAATAATTAATTAATTATAAAGTTTAATTAAATATAAATATTTAGGTTAAAATTCATGAACTAATAATTAAATTTATAACCTAAGTCATGTACATTAAATTAATCATGTCATATTTTTATTAATTTAATTTAAGTCTAAAACATAACTAGTGAAAATCATAAACCTTGAAAAAAATGATTCATGAACCGGACCCGTGACTAAAAACCATGAACCGGACCCGTAACCAACACCATACCCCGACCAAGGTCGGGGTTCCCTTTGGTTTTGCTGCTGCCGTGACCCCATCACCACCATACCGAGACCATATGGTCTCGGTGGTGTGTAATAAGCCAAGCCGAGACCCCTAAGGGCTCGTTTAGGCGTCGGCTAGACCACAAACACCCCTAAAACCCTTGTTTGATTTACCCCATGATCATTAACATGTTTAAATAATTGTTTTTAATTAGTTAATTAAAAACATCATGATTTTATGTGATTAGTTAAATCAGAACATAAAAGAAAAGGGTTAAAAAGTTATACCGTATACGTGAAACAAATAAGGATGAACACACACGATTCCTTGCACAATTTCTAAGATCAAAATCAACCCGAAACACCCTTGTGGTGTCCTTGAATCCGGCGGCCAAAGAGAGAAAGAAGAAAAGGGATTTTTAGGGTTTTAGTTATTTTCTTATTTTGTGATAAATGAAAATATCTTTTCCATATTTTGCATGTTTAGTAAAATTATATGGGCTTGGACCATTTCTTTGGTGTAGCCGCGGGTAGGGGCCCCACTTGGGGTAACCCGTACCTTTTCTCGAGTCTAAATATTATAGTGTGTTCTCGTGTTTTATCGTGTTCGTGATTTACGTGTTCTAATTAGTTTTCGATCATGACTTAATATATTTATTCATTTTCGTGATAAATATATATATGTAATTAATATTAGCTCGTGATTAATTTACGTTCATGATTTCATGATCGCATGTTCGTGATTATAATTATTATTGGAATAATTATCGTGTGTTCATACGTAATAAATACTTATCGTGTTCTAACACGTACTTAATACTTGAAATTCTTATACGTGAAACGTAACGTACTATAAAAGGAAAGTTCTAATCATGTACATACGATCTTAAGGGCACTATTCATGGTAAAAGCATGGGGGTTTTACAGCATTATTGGGATTTGACCTCGTAATCACCATTTGTCTATAATCATATACAAAATGAGATTATTAGTTCAAACGTTAGTAAAGTTTATATATTATTTGCACGAGGAAACTTATGCACTGATTTCATAACAAATTTGGATAACCTGTTAAGATCTCGTAATATAATACATTGCACAGCAGATATAATAAAGAAAGTGATTACATGTTATTTCCATGAGAAATTTAAAAGTCATCTAGCATAACACAACCTAAGTCATACGCCGGCCGGGCCTAATCCAAAGTAATGATACACACAGTCTTTAAAACATCATATCCCAAAGTTACATGTCCCAAAAGAAAAGAAAAGATAAGTACAAGATTACATCATCAAAAGCTAAAAAAGAGATAAAATTACCAAGGCCCTATGTCATGATAGCCGGGATGCTACCTGTAAGCTTATCATGATGTACAAGAAGTCTAGTACGTCTATACTAATCCTGCCTGGATGGTCCACTAGATGATGTCGGGGCTGACGGTGTGGATGGAGCTGGTGGGGCTGCAGAATTCCTCCTGGTGTTCCACAAAGTCCAAACTCTCGTTCGGCTCTCCTTGAGCGTACGGAGTGCCGACAGTAGCTGGTTCCGGATCCTATCGACGACCCCTCGTAGATAATCCATCTCCCCAGTAACCCCATCATTTCAGACAGTGGCGAGATCAAAGAAAATGGATAATGATTGCTCTTGAGCGGCAAGAGTAGTATGGGTCTGATGCTGCAGACCCTCCATGACCTGAATGCGCTGGTGGATGCGGTAGTTCTCCTCCAATAACCACTTCAGTGCCTCGTCCGTCCTTGCCTGGATGCCCTTAGTGGTCTAGGAGTCTCCCCTCATAGTGCGAAAAAAGTGTCGATACGATCATAGATGACAACATGGCTTTGTTGACTGACTGCCAACTGGCTGCGGAGATCGGATATCTCTCGCTCATGGCGTGCAACCAGTGCAGAGATCTGAGCCTGGACGAAATCAACACAGCCTGCCCCGGAGCCTTCCCCGGTCTCATTAGTGGAGACGCATGTGGGCCCGGAGAAATAGCCAGATGCTAAGGATGGAGGCATGGAAGATGGTAGGCTAGGAGGGACCCGATACTCCTCCATAGAGGTTGGGGCCAGTGTGACTGATGTTGAGATAGAAAAAGGGTCCTCTGGGAGTACAACTTTGATGGCTGGGTCATCTCTAAATCTGAGGCGGACAACCATCCACACTTTGTCGATCGTGGGGATGAACAAACAACTAGAGTAGGAGCTACTACGGGTAGAAGAGTCAATGATGCAGTAGGCGGAGTCATGATGCTCTGAAATAGTATTATTTTAAGTTTGAAGTGAGTATAAGCTTACAAACAAAGAACAATATTATTTTAGATTACATGCTTTATGAAATTTATCCCTTTTAAACAATTATTATAATGTTTTAAGGTTAAAAATATTAATACTTATATATATATATATATATATATATATATATATATATATATATATATATATATATATATATATATATATATATATATATATATATATATATATATATATATATATATATATATATATATATATATATATATATATATATATATATATATATATATCATTTAATTAATTCATTTATCAATTTGTATGTGCGAAGTTGGGTGGAATATTGCCTATATTCTTATTTCAGTATTTTACTATGTAGTGTAAAATTTTCAAGTTTGGCACGTCTAACATTATTCATAGCAATAACTCACTAAACAGTATTAATAATCAAGTTTAGTAAATATATATATACAATTAGTTCACATAGCATAAAATGCCCTAAGATCTATATGCTTAAACAATACGGTCCCAAAATAAAATCCTAAAAAGATTTTTATAAGTTATAGTCCAGTTTTAAATAAAAGAAAAATCATTTTATTTTTATTTTATTTAAAAATTTATCTGGTTCTCTATAACTAATACTATGATACCATTCTCTTTGACACCCCGGGTAGGGTCAAAATATGCGGAAATATCCACGGAGATGTCACTAGGGTGGATCGATAACATATAGTCCATAGAGCATAAGATAAAAAGTTAGTCAAATTAGATTACATGTTTATTTAAACAAATAAATAAAAATTTGTCTTAAACATGGTGAAGAGTGATTGTTTATGTTTCCCAAATAGAACCCCTGACGAGTCCTATGATGCAGATTTCTAAGATACTCGAGACCATACACACACCACGTACTAACTTCATATTCCTGTGCAAAACACACTAAAGGGGGTCAACATAAAGTTGGTGAATTTACAAATTTTAACAATTAATTAGTTTGGACATTCATTAATCATAGAAGTAATAATGCACAAAACATTCTTACTAAAATGTAGATATCATTTTTTTATTATTAGAAACTGAAGCTTAACCTCCGTAGTCCTCAACAGATGATGACGTAGTGTCTTACAAAAAGACACCCATTCCAGTTCTAACATGGTATACGTCTGTTGTCCCGGCCAAGGCACAATGAGCATGACTCACCCTGACGGGGATGGTCAATCCCTAATAGATCTATTTATAACATTCGGGCGATTTACAACAATTTAACAGTTTCAATAATAATCAATCATAGTCAAGTTTATACAATCCAGTTGTGTCCATTATGTGTTTGCATATTTTCTTTCCCAGAAGGGAAAGTATTATCAAAAGTTTATATGAGGCTGTAAACTCACCTGGGAGTAGGCAATAGTTGTTTAATATGAATATCCAATTAAAGGTCACGCCGAAATTATGCCTAATCAGATAGTACAGTCTTAATAGATAGTACAAAGAACATATATGTATGCTTATACATATTTTAGTCAATTCATTTATGCTACGGTATTTATCTAAATAGCCGTACTTCAAGTATCATCAATATTCATTTAACTTATCTATATAATTTTCATTTCTAAGTAAACATAAATGGTTTAACTATTAATATCAGTTAGTATACATGTATTTACAATAATCATTCAACTTACAATTAACTTTCTTATTTAAGTAGACATATAATGTCTTACTTAAAATATTAATTTGCGTTCTCTGTTCAAGTGTTATAATCACTCATTTACTATTATTAAATAAACATAAAGATTTTCTTAATATTAGTTCACATTTGTAGTTTATGTATTATACTCATTCATTTAAACTTTAATATTAAGTTTCATATTTTAAGTAGGATGTAAGATGTTCTACTTAAATATTAATATACAATTTATCCAACGTTCTTATAAATTCTAGTTTCTAAAAGTATCTAAGTTTATGTATAAGTAATACATATTCATAGTAATACATATTTATAGTTGTTTATACAATTATTTCCTAAAGTAAATATAAATATTTTATTATATAAAAAAATATAATATTTTATTTAACTTTAAAAATTTCCATAAACTATTTTAATATAAAATAATTTAAACTTAAAATTTATACCTTAATTCTTATGGTCTAAGTAATTTAATTATGTTTTATTATAACTAAAATAGGTTTTAGGGTTAGGGCTTGTTAATGTTTCGAACTATGGCAAAACTAGTCCCTCTATACTTTTAAACAATATAACTTTCGGATTTATACATATTTAGTACCTAGGGCTTGTTAAAGTTTCGGCTTATTGCAGATTTAGTCCCCCTAGTTATATCTAGGTTTTGTAACTTTACTAAAATTACAAAAACAGCCCCTAGGGCTTCTTTAAGTTTCGACAAATTACAAGATTAGTCCTTAGGGTTATAAAATGTCAAAATAACTTTTAGAAACTTCCCAAAATGGTCCCTATGGTTTAATTTACCACGAATAGTATTATTAAACCCTAGAAATTTGGATATTTACATTTTCAGTCCTTGTGTTTACTAGTTTATCAAAACAAGTTTCATAAGTTACGGTTTTAGTCCTTAAGTTTCATAAGTTGTCATTTTTATCCAAAAAGTTTTTATAAGTTATACTTTATTATAAAAACTTTTGTTTTAACATTCAAACTTTATATGGGCTCATTAAATGGGCTAAACATCTAATGGGCTATTTTAGTGGGCTTAAATATATTTCAAGTCCACTAATTTATTTAAATGGGCCTTTAAATCATTTATTGGGCTTAATACACCTTTAAGCCCTTTAATTAGTTAAATGGGCCAAAGTGTAATCTTAAGTCCATTTAAGTTACTAAGATTTATCAAATGGGCTTATTGGGGTCCATTAAGTTCTAGATTATCATTTCATGGACTTAATTAGTCCATTAACATTACTTTACATTTTATGTAAGTTTTAACTTAGGATTTTCTTATAAGCTTATTATGAGCTTGTTAATATTTAGTTTTAAATCTAAATAGATGAATAAAACTTAAAATTTGTTTTATGTGTTATACCAATCTAGATCTAGGTGTGTTATAAGGTTACAAGTAAGTCATAAGTCCTAGTAGGAGCTTATATCCCACGGCTAATATTAGTTATAGCTTATTAAGATAAGTCAAGTCTCATTTTAAGGTTGCATGTAATTCATAAGTGTTACAAAAATAGATCTAATATGTACACATCAAGAAAATAAGTCACAAGTCCAAAATAAGATCTGAACTATGTCTAGACCTAAAAATCAAACATAGATCCATGTACACTCATATATAGCTCACGACTATATTTTTAGATCTTGGTATTTCCAAGATGAACACTTTAGCTAATCTTTAAGTCTTGTAAATACTTATAAAAACACATCATGATTATCTAGGTTACATGCATGTTCCCAAGGCTACTATTATTCCAAGAAAACAATGTATAGCCCACGGCTATATTGTTTTCTCTCAATATTCCTATAAGATCTACTAGCTTATTTCATGTGTATCATGTTAAGTTAACATTTATCACTAGATCTAGGTTTATATAAGGATGCATGTACATCTAACCCATTTTAGGTCTTGTGTAACCCACGGCTAAATTTATACACATAAGTTGTATTTGTGGTTCTTAACATTCCATATAACATGTTACATTTCATATTCCATTATTCAAAACTTAGGAAACAAATCATATAGTCACCACTTAATTTAGCCGTGACCTTTAAGGTCATGGTTTTCATGATCTTTAAGTTGCACAAATTCATTTCATGAGATCTATGGTTATTGGTTAACCAAAGTCCCTTAAACAAGATTTGTAACTCATGCAATGTTTAGATATATAAAAGGTTTCATATGGTTTTTAAATAAAGTTTTAAACATAACACATAAGTCATAAGTTTCTTATTAAAAAGGTTTTAAATCGTGTACATGATTTGCATAAATATGTCGTGACCTATAAGGGTCATAGCTTTATCAAATCTTGATGTTAACGTGTTATTTACTTGTGTTTAGATGTATGATGATGCATGCATGGAAAAATGAAAGATTATGATGTGTATACCTTTCTTGCCTAAAAGTACCAAGAATGATCTAGATGAACAAAGAGGTTTGAGATCTACTCAAGGTGATGAAGAAAACCCTAATACAAACCAAGCCGTGGCCTTGATGATTTAGCTAGGGCTTGTTTGTAGTGATTCCAAGAAAATGATACTACTAATGATTTGTAGTAAAGATAAGACAAGGATCTTGGTGGATTTAATACTTGGTTTTGGATGTATATGGCTTTAAGCCGTATGATTTGAGATCGAAAAGGGTGAGAGAACAAGATTGGATTTCATGTGTGTGAGAATATGTGTGTGTTTCGGCTTAAAGAGGAGAGAGGGAAAGGAATGGAAAAAGGTATGATTTACCTTGGTAAGACATATCATGCCAAGTGTCCCCCTTTGCCTTTCCAAGGCAACTATTCTTCTTCCACACAAGCCTATGCCGTGTGAAACACACCAAAGAGGGGAAAAGGATGGGCTTTGGTGATGGGCTTATGTTGGGCTTAACACAAAAGAGTACATGATCTTGGGCTAGTCCAAGAAGGTTTAGGGATGCCCATAATATGCATACATATATACACGACTATATATACAGGGTGTATCATATTTTCCAATTTTTGTTAAGTGTTGTTTAATCAAATGTGGGTTATGCATTTTTACTACTTGTTTTATGTACATAGGTTACATAGTCAAACTTATTGTAATAAGTATGTATGTAACAATATATGTGCACATTGGAAAAGTTCACACATGACTTATAGAAATGTAATACATGAGTTTATGTTCTAAGATTTAATGGGTGAAATTTCATTACATAAAATCATGGTAAAATCATGGATTTACAGTTATTCTTGGAAAATCACCATTAGGGCTTGGTTCATTGTGCGGCTTCGTTTCCCGTGTTCATTTTTGCTTGTTTCTTGTGATCTTTTGTCATTTTCTCAACATCCGTACCTAAAATACACATGTATCAAACACAAGCATATATTTGGCATTTTTCATGATATTTAATGCATTTTAAGCCCATTTTGGACGATGAGACTATGTATAAAAGCAGTCTCATCAGTACCTCCATGCGGGTGAGATTTGAGGCCGCCCTAGATCACGTCGAATCTTTAAAGAGGAAGAACGGCCGCAGGGAGAAAATTATTGAAGAAAATGAATCCATGATTGCGACCCTCTAGTCCCAACTCGCCACCGCTGAGGCAACCATCAAAGAACAAGCCGCGCATGCCAACGCCCAAAAAAAAATGTGTTGCCGAGCTTGAAGCCCAACTTGAGGCTTCAAAAGCTAAGGTAAGTATCTGTACCGTATCATACCCACGTCCATATTATATTTGATTTATTCTAACCTTAGTATATCACACATAGGTGGCTGCCGCAGAAGCTTTGGCGAAGACCTCCACTGACCAGGTATTTACCCTCTTGAAGGAGCTTAAAGATATACAGACATTGGTCCAGGGCGAGGAGATTTTGAAAGATGAGCTGGCTAAGGAATGGACCGTGCTGGAACAGGTGATGGAGGCTTCTGTGCAAAAGGATGTGGAGTTGGACGCCGTTACCACATATCGTGATGAGGTGTTGTGCCCCCAACTACTAGCAGCCATTGCCGGTCGTAGGTGGATGGTGGGCCATGGGGCGCGCCTAGCTGTTATGAAAGTGATGGAGGCTCCTCAATTTATGCAGCAATTTGCAGATCTTCTATCGGATGACATCGACCATGGTCGTCATGAAGGTATGGTCATGGCTGCAGAGCTGATAAGCAAGAAGCAGAATTATACTAAGCATGCCTACTTCAACCCCGGGGCCGCAAAGAAGATGACTACATCCATGGCTGCTATGAGGGATTTGGAGTATCCTTTCTTGGCCGAGCTTGAGTCTACAAAGGATGCGTCCAACAGGGAGATCATGAAAAAACTAAGTCTAGGAGCATGCTCGCATGGTGAGAGAGACTCCCGGACTCATTTCACACATTCCCCCAGCCAACTTACTCTTCCCATTTATGAAGATGTCACCAGGATCGTGGTTGGTGAGCAGACATTAAGTGAGGCGTTGGAGGCGAACGCGGATCGGACTCTCAATAGGAAAGACCATGGTGAAGCATCATCTCGAATAGCTGAAGAGCAGAGAGAGATAGGTAAGTTTCCACCCCCCCCCCCCATGTAGGGCGTTCCTTCATTGCTGTAATTTCTGAACATTATAATTTGTAACTATTATTCGTCCGTGGATGTCCACGACACTTTTTTGTAACACTTTATCTAAACACTTAGAGTATTATGTGTATGGTTCCGTGGTAATCACGGCAGTTTTGATTGTCGGAAACTTGTTTATATTCTTTTGAGTTTGTGTATCTGTGTTGCATGACATGTCACGGCTTATCAAGAATAAAACTAAGTCTATATTTTACTAGACGTGCAGCGTGTGTCTTTATCATGTCCGGCACTATGTAAGTACGGCATGCGGAAACTTATTACAACATCTTGTAAATAAGGTGTCTAGCAAGGATACATGATCCGTGTCACTGGGGTTGCATCCCTCTTATGCGACAAGTTGAATTATTAGGTTTACTTAATCCTCTTACCCCGCCTGGGAGCGAATAGTACATGTACGGTTTGAATGAATGCATATGAATAAGAAATAGCATATTATGGAGATAACAAATAAATCTAAAAGACATAAGACAATAATTTGCACAAGAAAAGACCGTGGAGCGAGCTAGGCACTACGGGATTTTATTAGAACGTTTTATGATTTTTTGACAGAATTAAAATCCTAAGACAAATAGAACCTAGAAAGCATGAAAACAAAAAATACATGGATCTTCATTGAAGTTGACCACAGCGAAGTGTCCATGCGGAGGTTGTAGCCCTTTCAGAGGTAGCATCTTCTAAGGTTGCAAATATTCCATGTATGATCCAGGTCACGGCCATCCATATCACGCAACTTGTACGCGCCTAGTCCCAAAGCTTTCGTGACCTCATACGGCCCTTCCCACTTTGGACGCAGCTTCCCAATGTTCTCCGCGCGACTTGCCTTGTTAGCAGGATAAACAAAATCCCCCGGTTGGAAGGAAACACCCTTGACTTTGAGATCGTAATAAGATTTCATATGTGCCTGAGACTTGGCCCCATTGATGGCTGCTATCTCTCGTTTCTCCTATAACAAGTCTAGATTGACCCAGAGTTGCTCATCGTTCGTGACGACGTTAACCTCCGCAGTGCGAATTGTTGGCATCCCAATTTCTGCTTGGATAACGGCCTCAGTTTCGTAGGCCAGCGCGAATGGAGTGTCCCCATTGGCTGTTTTGATGATTGTCCTATGTGCTCATAGGACATGCGGCAGTTCATCTACCCACTTAGCACTTCGTTCATCCAGGCGTGCTTTGATACCTTCACTGAGGCTTCTTTTTGCCCGCTCTACGAGACCATTAGTCTGTGGGTGCTTAACTGATGCGAAACGCCGTGTTATGATCAACGCCGCACACCAATCCTTAAATCGATTATCCGCGAATTTTTTTCCGTTAACCGAGGTAATCTCGCCTGGCAAACCAAAACGACACACAATATTTTCCCAAACAAACTTTTTTACCTGCTTTTCGTAATCGTTTTTACCGCCTTAGCATCTATCCAGCGTGTAAAATAGTCCATTGTGACGATCAAGAACTTAACGCCTCCTGCGGCAACAGGAAAAGGTCCTGCGATATCGATCCCCCGCTTATACAATGGCCATGGGGATGTGATGGGTGTTACTTCCTGCTGTGGAGGTCGCGGTACTGGCCTGTGTACTTGGCAATCACTGCATTTACGAATCATGTCCCGTGCATCCCGATGCATAGTCGGCCTATAGTACCCTATGCGTAAAGCTCGTGCCACTACTAATCTGGGGCCTGCGTGCATACCGCACGACCCTTCATGTATTTCACTAATCACATAGCTAGCCTGGCGCGGCCTGACACATCGTAACCACGGCTGTAGGAAGGAACGCTTGTACAGAACACCCTCTCGGAGTTCAAAATGCTGCGACTTCCTTTTGATATGTCGTGCCGCCTTCTCATCCTCTGGAAGGGTTTCGTCAGTTAGATAGCTGATGATCGGGGTCATCCATGTAGATCCCTCTCCATAATCCTTGGTGGGTGCTTGAAGTAATTCCATCATAGTTCGATTTTCCATGGTTGGTTATTCTTCTACGATAGGTTCGTCAATATGAGACTCCTCACTAGAAAGGTTAGGTGTGGTCTCCTTTCGGTTTTTCGTTTACGTGCACGTCTTGCTTGATTACGAGTAAGCATAAACGTCAGGTTCAACATGGGGATGAGCAAAGAAGATTCTTTTTGGTGTTTTTAATTTTTCTAATTTTTTGTGGTTTTTGATTGTTTTTACTTTTTTTGATTTTGGTGAATGTATTAAGTAGACAAAATCTACAAATCTCTCCTCAAATTAAATCTCTTGATTAAAGGAGGCTCAAGGAATGAAAACGATCACGTGAAGTGAACGCCTTCGATGACTTTAGAACATTGGTGGAACACCAAAACGTTCAATATATGTTTTTCTCATACGTGACTTTAGAAAAAAAATTGAAAAAAAGTTCGTCGAAAGTATATACATGTGCCCCTCGATAGAAAGATGATTTAATTCTCGTTGCAATATTGTATTTTTTTCGTTTGACGATTTACCGTTTGTGAGATACTTAATTTTTAAAAAAGTGGTGGGAAGTAGGTTTTTTTAAAAATGAATAATTATGGTTAGTTAAATAGGTTTATGCATAAATCTTAACTCTTAGAGTTTATATCATATTAAAACAACAACCATAATCAACAGGATTTAAAAAATCTTTAGCAGGTTAATTTATCTAATAAAATAGCATCATTGTCATAAAATACTTACTTTTTTCTTACATATTTGATCGAAGCAATAAATTATTGCTACTATTTCATTTGTGTAAGAGGGCATGGAGTGGCAACGGTGTGGCTCCGCGTTGCCCTACGTGGCTTCGCGTGGAAGACGTCGTGGCTGTAGCCACGGGCGTGGAAGGCAGAAACAAAACAAAAACATTTACAATTTACCCCCTCCCACACTTTATTAAATCAACCTTTTTGTTTAGAGTATTTTCGAAACACCCCCTAACGGCTACTTTCCCCCTCACACACATATTTGAATTTTTTTGAAAAACTTATGCAGCCAACAGCTACTTTTTTGAATTTAAAAATATAGTTTTTTTAAAATACTGTAGCTGATGAGATGGCATTTGTACATGATCTCATCGTTCTTTTCGGGCTTTAAATGCATTAAATTGTCATAAAATACCATATATATGCTTGTATTTCTTTACTTGTGTGTTTTAGGTATGGATATCGTGAAAAAGACAAAAGATCACAAGAAACAAGGAAAAACGGACACGAGAAACGAAGCCGTACAAAGAACCGGGCCCTAGTTCATGAATTACCTTTTGCAAAAGTTTGGTGGCCAAAGTGTGAAAGTGAAAAGTTTATTTACAAAGGAAATGAAGTTTTTGGCTGATTAAACACGTTTTACCATTCTTGCCAAAACACCAGGACTTATTATGTCATTTCCCTAAGTTCAAACTAAACAAACACGCGCCAAACACCTTTTTCCCTACAAAACGGATCAAACTAGTTACTGTTAACCATGAAGAACCCATGATTTACCTTCACTTAAACAAAGGGTAAATCCAAATTAACCTTACTCACACTTGATTCACACATGCAGAAACTCATCCCACACCCAAAACCCTCACTCCCACTCACCAAAGGGTCCCACCATTCAAGATGTCCACCCATCACATCACAACTTAACCTCCAAGGAATGCCAGGTGTCAAAATCAACAGCCCACACTCAATGCTTAACTAGAAAGCTAAAATGGACGATTTGGATGCATTTGGACAGCTCAATATCAAAATTCGTCTAGAAGATTCAAGGGCATTTTAGGGACTTCATAGCTAGGGTTTTCTCATTGTAATCTCAGCCTTTGTGGTCTATATAAGGAATCCTCAACTTGTGAGAGAGCCTTGTTCAAGTTTTACCTTTTAAACATTGTAATTCCTTTTTAAATTTTATAAAAGTCGGTATTTTGAGAAAATTGTAATTCCTTTTTATGTTTTTGAAATTTGGTGTTGTTTAAGGGTAATTCTGAGTTCCATTATATGTTATAAGTGTGCTTGAATCTTGTGGTTCAAGGACGTTTATGTTTGGTAAGGTTTTCAAGTTTGAAAAAATCTTGAAAAGTGGTTTCTGATTTTGCTATTTTGCTTGTACTAATCCTTAACCAAAAGCTATAAGCTCTTACAAGCTTGTTTACACCAAGCTTGTGAAGGGATTGGAGCATTTGGTTGGGCTGTTTGTTCATTGTGTTGAAGAAATCAAGCCCTTGAGTTTCTGCTTTGAAACATCAACCAACGCAGTCATTCATCTTTCTTGTTGAAGTACCTTGGTCTTGTTCTAGTTGTTGAACAAGGTCCAAGGAGCATTGCTGGTCCTCCTAGGATGTTGTGGAGGACAGGTATAAGATCTTGTTAAGATTCCTCTAAAAAATCACTTGTTATGGTCTGTTTTATGTTTTGCTATGTGATTTGGTGATTTTGTGTTTGTGCTTTGTGTTTTATGGTTGGTATCTGTTAGTTGTCACCTAGTGTAGCTATTTGATCATTAAAATCAGTAGGTTGTTTGAAGGATTAAGAAATTTGTTTGAAAAGTGCTTATTAAAGGATTGTTTGGGATTACTGGTTCATAAGGCCTTGTGGCCTTGTGCCCTTGGTTCTTAGGGTTTGGGAAGTCTAAACGTCTTAATATACAAGTTTTAGTCATTGGTTAAGTTTCTGAAAGTTTGGAAAAGAGATTTCAAGTTTTGCAAAAATCTGATAAAAGGTATTTTGAAATTGGGCAAACACATCAGATCCAATAACTTCTTTGTTTGTTGGATCTAAGGTCTGAAATCAGGTTTGAGAATAGTTTAGGTGATAAGCTATCTATTGGTTATCTGGTTGTTGAATTTGGTGGCTTATTGAGTGTGCTATAGCTTATCAAAGTTGGCTGAAGTGGTCATTTGCATCAGCAAAGTGACCACCTCATTTGGTGCTTGCATTTGTTTATGTGCCTTGTGTTTGGCTTATAAGCTAACTGGATTATTAAGCCCTTATTGCCAAAATTTGTCATCAAAAGGTCAACTGACCTCTTGATTCACAAGGACTCCTCCTTGAGTTCTTCATAAAAGTTGCTTATAACAAGCCCTTATACCATCTCTGATCATTTGGTGAACTTTGGAGTACTTTGACTTTTGGTCAAATAAGCACAAATTGGCTTATTTTTTAGAACTGCTTATTGGTACATGCAACAACTTGGTTTTTGTAATATAACTCATTTTTCTTGGCTTAATAACAAGTCTGGAAGGTTACAAGTCATTTGGTTAAGCGTTTGCTAGGAAACTACCTTATTTGGATTTTTCAGCCAGCTTATTGGTTCACACAGCTTATTCTACTTGGCTTTTTGATATTTTCTTGATTGATTATTCTTAGTTAAGCTATTTATGAGCTTTTGCAACAAACTAGAGCTTCTAAAACCCCCTAGAACTCTAACCCGGCTATTTTGTCGTTTAGTGGATTTTTATTTTGCTTATTTCTGGCTTATTGAGTGAGCTTTTTTAAAATTTCTTTTTACAGATCTCTTAGGCATCTCAAAAGAAGATTGTGTGTTTAAGCATAGCTTATGGCATTGGCTTATTGCTTAATGGGCTTATTGTCCCAATAAGAATAAGCTGTTTGTTATTTAAGCTGTGATAAGCTCAGAATCAGCCTTTGGGCCTTCAGAATTTTGTGCTTAGAATTAAATTTTGAGTCAGATAGGGCTTTTTCAGGTCATTTGGGCCTAGTTTGACTTTTTGGGCTAAAAAGCCCATTAGTGTTGACTGTTTTTTATTTTAGCCCATTTGGGGGCCCATTAGGGTTATTTTGGTAATTTCACTTTCATTTTCTGATTATTTAGGTTAAAATATACTAGTTTGCAAGTTTTTAGAATATTTTATAATTTTTGAATTTTTAATATTATTTTAATATTATTTTATTATTTTTTTCAAATTTCACATTTTTGCATTTTTTATATTTTACTTAGTTTTAATACATTAAAATAGGATTTTTACAACTCTTAGATTAATTTTATCATCATTAGATAAATTTTTATAATTATTTTAATTTTTAATAGTTTTTAAATCATTTTAAATAGTTTTTCTTAGTTTTAAAATTTCTAAAAATAGGTTTTAATCTTCTTAGGTCATTTTAGAGGTTTACCAATTGAAAAGTCTTTATTTGGGCTTTTTGATAATTAATTTTATTTTTAGGGCTTTAATTAGCATTTAAAAAATAATATTTAATTAATTAAAAGGTTTGAAAAAGTTTTGATCATTGGTAAACTCTTAGTTTATTTATTTTATTTTCGGTAAATTTTTAGGAATTTTTAGAATTAATTTTTATTTTTGTACTTTTTACGGTTTTACGTTTAGTCGTAGTAGTAATTAATTTCACGTCTTCGTCATTCTCTTTTCTCATCCCCTTCTTTCAAATATTAATCTCAAACCAATTACGAATTATTCACACACATATACCTCCTTGGGAAACGAACTTCATTGGGGTCATTTATACACGGTTTTCCTAAACCGTCGTATTCAATACTTTCCCTATTTACCTCCTTTTTCTAAAGGTGTGCTAAAACTCTACAATCATTTTGGTGCCGCTGCCGGGGAGGTGTGTCGTGATTAATTTGTCTTGTTGTTTTTAATATTAACCATAAATAGTATTTGTATTAGTAGAAATCTACTAATACGTATTATCGGTTTTTTGGTTTTTCTTGTGAAATTATTATTACTATATTGTATTAAGTATCACAATGAATTCAAAATATCTCCAAAAGTGTGAAAACACAACCTTAATTGGGATTTGATCTCCTAATTATTGTATTCGAATCTTAAACAAAAGAAAAGGGCAAAAATAGATAAATACTTTCGTGAAGCTCGATTTTGAAAAATACAAACAATAAGGTGGGTATAATGCGGGTATTATAAAATATACCCTAAGGAAAAAGCCTCTTAAGTGCTTCGCGCCGCCTCGTTTCCCCGCTTGCTTGTGAGTATTTTGAGATTGAAGGCTAATCGAGGGTTTTGCCGCCCAAAGTATTATTACGTATCATATATATTTGCTTGGTTTTCTTTGTGATTAAACCCTCTTGAACAATTTGGTTTTCACCAAAGTTCTAAAGTCATTCAAAGGCGTTCACTCCACTTGATCGTTTTCATTCTTTTGAGGCTTCTTTAATCAAGAGTTTGATTCGAGGAGAGATTTGGTAGATTGTTGTCTACGAAAATACACCAAATCTAAAAAAATTAAAAACAATCAAAAACACAAAAAAATTAAAAATTCACAAAACACCCAAAAAGAATCTTCTTTGCTCACCTCCCATTCTACGTGAAGTTTATGCTAACTCGTAGTCAAGCAAAACGAGCTCGTAAACGTCGTCAAAATCAAGGAAATCAAGAGACGTTGATTGAAGAACAAACTCCAATTGTTGAACCTATTGTAGAACAAGAAGTCGTCATGGCTAATCGTACTATGATGGAGTTGCTTCAAACACCCACCGAGGCTTTTGGAGAGGCCATTGTGATTCCCGCTATCCTTGCGGAGAATTTCGAGATTAAGACGGGTTTAATGTCAATGTTGCAAGCTAATAAGTTTAGAGGTCATGAGAAAGACAACCCGCATTACCACATAAGGAATTTTAATCGTCTCACCGCTACTAGCAAGTTTAAGGATGTTCCACGTGACGCCATTAAGATGATGTTTTTCCATACTCATTAGATGGACCCGCTAAAATTTGGCTTGAGAAAGAACCGCCAAATTCGATTTTGACATGGGGTGATCTCGTTTCTAAGTTTGTGAACAAATTTTTTCCACCATCTAAAACAACACATTTGAAAAATAAGATTTCAAGATTTGTACAACGAAATAATCAAATTTTTTCAATGGCATGGGAACGATTTAAGGAAATGATACATGAATGTCCACACCATGATTTTTTGGAATTACATCAAGTTGATACTTTTTATAATGGGCTTAATGATCATGAACGAGATTATTTGAATGTCTCCGCGGGTGGTAATTTTTTGTGCAAAACGACCGATGAGGCTTTAAAGATTATCGAGAATAGATCTAAGGTTTACAACCCTCGTAACACACCGATTGTTTCCATTATGGGTTCGTCATCGTCGTCATCGTCTCGTAGCATTAATGCCTTACATGATGAAGCTAATGAGGAAAATCGGTTTTTCGATAGGTTTTCAAATCTTATGACTCATTGGAAAGCAGAAGATTCTTTGAATTCCACTTCGGTTAAAGCGGTCGATAAGAGTTGTTTGTCTTGTGGTGGAGCTCATGATCTTTCCGAGTGCATTACCGCCGGTGGTAACACTTCGAGTGCTTACGTAGCAACGGGAACATATAACCAAAACGGCCAAGGTTCCCGCTCAAATCAAGCTCCACCAAATTAAAATGCTAATAACTATCGAAACAACAATCAAGGTGGTAATTATCAAGGCAATTCGCGTAACTACAACAAAGGGAATTATCAAAGTGGGAATGGACAAGTTACTAATCAAAACCAAAACCGTGATTTTCAAAACACTACACAAGGTTTTCAAAATGCTCACACTAAAAATCTTCAAGGAGAATTTTTGGATTATGCTAAAGCAAATGATGCTAAATTTGATAACATGCAACGTGAGATGATTAGCTTAAGATCCGAGTTGAAAAACGAGCTTAAAAACGAACTTGCTAATGAACTTAAGACTCATGCAAATAAAATGGAAGGAAATGTTCAACGTCTTCAACAAAATCAACAAAAGATGAAACAAGGACAACATGAGATTAAGCAAGAATTGTTAAAAGTGGATTTAAGGCAATCAAAATTTGAGGACCGAATGGCAAAAATGTTTGAAGCAATCATGTGTAAACCCTCTTCCTCGGGGGGTCTTCCTAGTGATACCATTGCAAACCCGAAGGGATAAATGAAGGTTATTACTACACGAAGTGGTAAAACTTTCAAGGAACCAATCTCTCGTCCAAGTACTTCAACGGAGAAGGAAATCGAGAAAGAGCCCGAGGTGATGGTCGAAAAGGAGCATATCACAAGCCCACGAAGTACCGCTCATACCACACCTACGATTGAACTAATACCAATCATGGAACCCGAGTTTCCAAGGCCGTTGTGTTGATCCCAAACTTAGATCGATTTAGCTTTATGTATACGAGATTAGATCAAGTAATACACTTAGAGAAAACTTTGTATATGCTTATGAATTTAAGTGTTATGCAGAATTTAACACTTAACCAAGAACACACAATGATATAAACAAACTTTCACTTTGATTATCAATATCAAACTTGCTTACAATGAAAGTAGTTTACGAATGAAAACTTATATGAAACATTAACCTAAAGGTCTTCTTTTATAGACATAAGAAGCCTTGTACAATAATCGACGTATCAGCTATTCTAGGTAAAGATATATATAGAAAATACAATGTTGTTCCTATCTTTACTAGAAGTAATCTAGAATACAATAAACGCGTAGAGTATATCTTCCCATCAGTGCTTGTCTTCAATGTGTCAACGCTTGACTTTATTTTGTCAACGCTTGAGCTGTCAGCGCTTGTTTTGTTCTTGTCAACTCTTGTATTACTCTTGTCAGCGCTCAAGTAATCTGGCCTTAATTTATTCCCAACAATCCTCCCCTAAACTTGATATCCACTCTTATGATCAAGTTTCTGAATAAGCATTAAGGACTAGGAGGAATCTTACAAACCTTCTCATACTGATAATGAATAAATCTAATCAAATATTTTGCCACGTCACTTGAATAATCTATTTCCAGCTGAGTGTCCTTCATCTTCTCCAAAATAGCTTTGGATATGAAATATTGACCATCCACAAGTAGATACTCAGCAAACTTTGTAGAACTCAAATTGTAAACACCAGCAGCTGAATATAACCTCTATTGAAGACCACTGAGGTCATCTTCAAGATCCTTCCAAACAGCAGGATCCCCATCTTTTGGTCCACACATTCTTTTGAATGTGGACCAAAGTTTTATTCCATTAGCTGAAGTTGGTGCTTCAGCCTCATACTTGGTCTCCAGCAATCTCCATAGATCAACCAAGTCTTCTCTATCACAACTTGCAAATAAAGATATGAGAGTGGTAAAAGTGTGTACCTCTTTACCATATTTGCCAATCTTCCAAAACCCACATTCATCTTCTTCATAGCTCACAACTGGGTTCCTGGAATCTAATGGTAACACTTGCACCATATCTGAAGCTTCTAAAGGTGAGAGCTTAAGGCTCTTTCTGATGACAGCTTCACTTGGATATAGTGGATCCATATCTTTGGGAAACTCAAGAGAAATTACCTTCTTCACTGGCCTGGGAACAAACATAGCTTTCTTGAGTTCCATTTCTTCTGCAAGTTCCTCCTTTCTTTCATCTGAAAGAAGTTTGAGAGTGTTTGCTTCCTGCACTCTCACCCAAATGGGATAAGCCCTGCTTTCCAACTCATCAAATGTCAAAGCCCTCAACTTCTGATAAGTCCATCCAACTCCATGACATTTGAGCAACATAAAGTATAGCTCCCTTCTATCCCTTTTCAACTCTGAAAGAATATTACTTTCCTTGTGTTTCAAAATTACCTGGCAATCCTTTTGAACTCTAAGAAGAATCTCCAAACCCCATATTTGATCTGAAATGGTCAAGTCTGGATTCTCCATGCATCTTTCTTCCCAAGCATTGTACATTTGAACCACCTCTGGCATGTCAAAGTCAACCTGCAATTTCAACTCTCTCAGCTTCTCCTTAGCCAACTCATCACCATACTCAAGTCTTTCTGGTTCTATAATCATCACACTTGAGTCTGAGCTAGCTCCATCACTTCCTTCTTCTGAAGTCACAACAAATGGTGACTCTTTCTCCTCCTTTTTATCCTGTTCCATGATTTGTGCAGCTAATCTTCTATCAAACTCCACTTGAGCTGCATCCTTTGGAACAATCTCTTCTACCAATATACCCTTACCCTTATCTGATGATGCAATGGTTGGTAAGGTAGATGGTGATACCTGTGCAGAAACCTCCTTGATGATAGATGATGACTGGGATACATCACCTTCATGTGCAGGTCTGTCAACGCCCAATTTTGTCCTATCAGCGCCCAAAATATTTCTGTCAGCGTCCAACTCTTCCTTGTCAACGCCCAAATATTTCCCCTCAGCGCCTTGTGTAACCTCTCTCAACATAGCTGTAAATGATAAATTTAAGTTGGTAGGAGAGACTAAGGATGTATCAAAACCTGTTTGTTTCTTCAAAGTTGTAAGGGCCTCAGCAACATCCATTGATTGACCATCATGACTGCCCTTATCACTCATATTTATTGGATCTTCCTCCCCTTTGGAAGATTCCTCCATACCCCTCCTTGCACTAGCATTCTCCAAAACAACAATCCTCCCCCTCAATTGCTTGAGTTCAAGGCCTTGAGAGCTGACAACTTGTACTAAGTCTGCATTTTGCTTTTGCAAGCTCATGCAGACTGCCGTCAATTCCATAAGAGTCATTGGTTCTATTCTGCCCTCTTCTGAAATGGGAATTTGACCTCCCAAGTCAGATTCATTGGGCAAGGATGAGGACTTAATGATGGTGGGACTGCCTTGGCCAGCATCTAAGCCAGAACCAATAGTCCCAACCTCATCCATGTCACCAGCCACACTTGTGGTGGTGGTTCTCTCTGCTACATGGCTAGGACCACCAGAGGAGAACACTCCAGTAGTCCTTTGGCGTTTCATCAACCTATATTCAGGGGGTGTGGAAGATGGTGTGGAAGAATGGGTGGATGTGGGTTGGTTAAGGGGTGTTTGGGTTTGTGAAGGTTGTGTGTCAGCGTTGGAAATAGGCACATCAACGCCAACATTGAATGTGTCAGCGTTGAAGGAAACTTGGTCAAGTTGCATATGTTCAGGTGAAGGTAATGGTTCAGGAATTGGATCAAGTTCTGGTTGGGGGTCAATTTGTGGTTGGGGGTCTGGTTGGGGTTGTGCTGCTGCAATAACAGCAAGCATAGCTGGGGTTAAAGGTAGGTCACGATGGGGTGGTGAATTCATCTTCATAAAAATAGCTTTCTTTTGCTCAGGGATCTTATAAAAATCATTATGATCCCTTGAGCAGTAACCTTGGACATCAAAAACCATTTGTAGAAAACGGGGATAAGCTAAAGTCATTTTGTTCCCCTTGTTTTTACACATGCCCTCAAAAATCATTTTAGAATAATTAAATTTTTGCCCTGTTGCAATGCACACAATAGCACTTGCAATGGATCTATTGATCTCATTGTGTGCAGTGCATTTGGGACTCAAACATTAAAGGAGGACATGTATGAGGTACTTCCAGGCTGGGGGAAATTCCTGCTTATGATACTTGTTTAAGGTACCTTCATCAGAAAAAGGATATCCCAAACCCCTAAGCCCTTGTTCTATTTCATTAATGGGAAGAGTGGCTATACCATCAGCATCATCAAGATGCAAGGCTTGGCGTACCAAAGCCTCAGTAACCACCCAAGGTCTCCCATGAACAATAGAAGTCAATGTAGTCACTCTATTAACTGTTGAGGAACTGACAGTGTTCCAAAACTGTTAATATGTGTGACTGGTATGAGTGGTGCATGAGAAAGAGCATACCTTAAAGGGGATGCGTTCAAATACGCCACCATTTGTGTGTATTGGGGAAACAGAGCATCATCAGCTTCAAGATACGCAATCATGTTGTGTTGAGATCTGAACCCCAATTCCAATTCTGATGGTTTAAACTTGGGTGCCATAGATGAAAGCTGTTAATTTTAAGAGAAGAAGATGAAGTTGATAAGAGAAAATTGTTTTAGACAAGAATTATAGATACCCTGTTTAAAAATAGGAGCCAAATTTATAGGAGAAGAAAATGCATGTGATTGGCCCAAAAATAGGCAAGTATTTTCAAAACATAATCATGAAAATATTGAAAAAGTATAAGTTTATCTCATGCATTAAATGAGAGGTAACAACTCCCAAAATTACGGCCTAAAAATATGTCAAAAAGTAACAACTGGGTAGGTCCCATTGAGTGTCAACGGTCAAAAATAACCTATCAACGCCCAACGGCTATAATCTTGTCAACGTTTGCCTATAGCCATGTCAGCGTTCAATTTGGTTACAACAACGCTTGGAAAATTCTTGTCAGCGTCCAAAAATAAAAATGTTTTAAAAATGAAAAATGACCTAAACAAGTAAATTATCCTAGAGAAGATAACCGAAAGCTGATAATTATTATAGGGCGGCAAGCACTGTCCAGTTATGCACACTTGATTAAGCAAGATAGACATAACAGTCCTCTAGTGTCCCTTGCTAACCAAAACTCTTAACAACCAAGTTACCTTACAAAATTCCTTGTTACTCCTAGGTAAATCCCATAACAAAATTATTCCCAAGTCTCCCAACAGACCACAACCAATTCTAGGCCAAAAATGTCTTGGCAGCATGCATAGTATATCAACTTTGCATGCTACAGTGCCTAATGATTTAGTAAAACTAACTCATACTCACCTGTGGACACAATCTAGAATTGTGATAAGAGTATCATATGGATACCCAAACATCCTAAAGGTTCCTAATACCTCCCCTTAAATTATGATACAAAAGTTTGCTAAAATCATGCATGAACATAAAAAATTTATGTCAAGATAGGAATGAAACATTCCAACCATCATCCATAAATAAAAACTTGTCCAAATGCTTCTCCATTGATCCATAAGCAACTCTGTATCCAATGGTATACTGCTAACACCATCTGCACATTTAGATTGAAAACCACAAAACTAACATTGTTGCTGACAACGCCCCGATAACACATGACAGCGTTGAGGGAAGCTTTGTCAGCGTTAGACAATTATATTGCTGACAACGTTGCAAAAACACTTATCAGTGTTCAAGCAACCTTTGTCAGTGTTAGAAAAATATAGTGGAAAATCTAAAGCATCAATAAGACCAATAACAATGCATCATCCTGTACATACTTTTACAAAAAGACTCCAAAACACATATTATGTGAGATTGACCATTCCAATACTTGTTACCAAGTATTGAAATCTCCCAGCATCAAAAGGTTTAGTTAGTAAATCTGACACATTTTCCTCAGTGTCAACCCTATCTGGTTGTATTAAACCTTTCTCAAAGCAATCTCTTATAAAATGGTGTCAGATTTCTATGTGTTTAGTTTTATAATGATGTACAGGATTCTTAATGATGCATAAAGTACTGTTATTGTCAACAAATATCTTGGTATGCATGAAATTATACCCATAGTCCAACAGATGGTTCTGAATCCACAAAACTTGGCCACAACAAGCAGCTGTAGCCACATACTCAGCTTCAGTTGTAGAATTAGCCACCACTGTTTGTTTCTTGCATTGCCAAGAGATCAACCTGCTCCCACGAAACTGACATCCACCAGTTGTGGATTTCCTATCAAATTTGTCACCTCCATAATCAGTATCTGAATATGCAATCAGCTCCAATGGTGAATCCTTTGGGTACCACAAACCAAGACCAGGATAGCATCTTAGATACCTAAAGATCCTCTTCACAACATAAATGTGACATTCTTTGGGAGTCACTTGATGGCGTGCATAAGCACACACAACAAACATGATGTCAGGTCTGGAGGCAGTAAGATACATCAAGGATCCAATCATGGATCTATAGTGCCTGACATCAACATCTTTCCCATCTCCAATCTTTCCCCAAGGGTGTTCTCTATCCATAGGAGTAGTAGCCCTCTTTTCATGTGGAGAAAAGCCAAACTTCTTCAAGATCTCAGCAACATATTTATCCTGGGAGATGAAGATACCATCTTCTTTCTGCTGAACTTGTAAACCAAGAAAGAAGTTCATCTCCCCCATAGCACTCATCTTGAATTTGTCTGTCATAAGCTTGGAGAAATCCTCACTCATCTTTGGATCAGTAGACCCAAAAATGATATCATCAACATAGACCTGCACAAGCAACACATCCTTTCCTTTCTTCTTTGTAAATAGTGTTTGATCTATGGTGCCCCTCTTGAATCCATTGTCCACCAAATAGGTAGACAAAGTACCATACCATGCTCTAGGGGC
The DNA here is from genome assembly GCA_025667525.1 of Glebionis coronaria. NCBI lineage: Eukaryota > Viridiplantae > Streptophyta > Magnoliopsida > Asterales > Asteraceae > Glebionis > Glebionis coronaria. Next base: position 185,310 of record JANFOE010000157.1, read on the forward strand.
TTGATGAAGGCCATACATAGCCTTTTTGACTCTATACACTTTATCTGGATGCTCTGGATCCTCAAAACCAGGAGGTTGCATTACATATACTTCCTCCACAATAGTGCCATAGAGAAAGGCACTCTTGACATCCATTTGATAGACAATGAAGCCCATGCAGGATGCATAGGCTAGAAAAATCCTTATAGCTTCAATCCTTGCAACTGGTGCAAAGACTTCCTCATAGTCTATCCCCTCCTCTTGTGTATATCCATGAGCCACTAACCTTGCCTTGTTTCTGACCACAATGCCTCTTTCATCTCTTTTGTTCCTTAGAACCCATCTTGTCCCTATAGGTCTGACATGTCTGGGACAATCAACCAGCTCCCAAACATCCTGAATTGCAAATTGATGAAGCTCATCATGCATTGCTTCCACCCAACTTGGTTCTTTGAGAGCATCAAATTTTTTCTTGGGTTCCTGTTGTGACAGAAAACAGGCAAACAAACATGCTTGCACAAGAGAGTATCAACCTTCTTGTGTATATTGGCAATAAACCCACCAAGACCTTGATGAGATCTTCTAGTCTGAACTAGAGTCATAATATCACCAATGATCTGGGAAGTGGGGTGATTCTTCATTGTGGAAGTGAGAACCCCTCCTTCAAAAAGTCTGGTGTCCTCAACCTCATGCTCCATGTTGCCAGTACCTTCTTCATCAGACTCTCTTTCATCAACATGAGGATGAACCTCTTCATATATATTGGAAGGTTCACCTTGTTCAAAAATGGAAGAGAAAAGATGTGAAGAATTGTTGTCAACGCCTGAACCTTGTTTGTCAACGCTTGGGCTAACAACGCTTGAACTGTTGTTGTCAACGTCTGAGCCATCAACGTCTGAATTTGTCTTGTCAGTGCTAGATTTGCCTTTGTCAGCGCCTGAAGGACCATGCATGTTTGTATCTGGTGGTGCTTGGAAACCACCATTATCTTGTCCAGCAGCAGCAGCAGCAGCAAAAGCATCTGTCCAAATGGGAATGGTAACATATTCTTGGATAGGAGATGTCTTTTCTACTTGTGATCCAACCTTTTCATGAACCTGAGTACCTGAAACATCAACAACTTGTTCCTCCATAACATTTGAAGTTACCTTCACAATCTCTGGATTAGTGACAGGCATATAATTTAAAGTTCTAGATAAAGGTTCCAAGTCAAACAACCAATTAGGACCTCTTTCAGGATCACTAGGCTTATTTTCTAAAAACCTAACATGTACTCTTTCAAGTATACGTTTTTCTTCTTTAAGATAAACCCTATATCCCTTGCTTTGCACTGAATACCCCATGAAGTAACCCTCATCACCTTTTGCACTAAATTTCCCTAAGGCATCACTAGTGTCTAACACTACTACATGACAACCAAAAGGTCTGAGAAAACCAATATTAGGTTTTCTACCCCAAAGTAACTCATAAGGTGTTTTGTTCTGAATCTTGTTAACCAATGCTCTATTTTGCACATAACAAGCTGTATTGACAGCCTCAGCCCAAAAGGCTATAGGAAAGTGAGCATCAGCCAACATTGTTCTGGCTGCTTCAATTAGGGTTCTATTTTTCCTTTTAGCAACCCCATTTTGTTGTGGGGTTCTAGCAATACTAAATTGCCTTGTAATTCCTTTCCTGGCACAAAAATCATCTAGCTTCTTATTCCTAAATTCTCCACCCTTATCACTCCTAAGCATTTTAACCTCATTGCCAGACCTCTTCTCAATCTGAGTGATAAAATCAATTAGAACATCAGTTGTGTCACTCTTCATAGCTAGAAAGAATGTCCAAGTAAACCTAGAAAAGTCATCTGTGATGACAAAGCAATATGACTTACCATTCAAACTTTCTATATTGGTTGGACCAAAGAGGTCCATGTGTAGCATATGAAGAGGTCTAGAACTAGTGTGCACCTGTTTGGACTTGAATGAGACCTTGTGTTGCTTGCCTTTAAGACATGCAACACAAGAGTGGTCATTGTGGAAGGCCTTCTCAGGCAAACCATCAACTAAACCAAGCCTCACAAGTCTATTTATATTTTTAAAATTTATGTTCCCTAGTCTCCTGTGCCACAAATTACTCTCATCTACTGAGGCCTTAGCAAAAAAACAAGAAATATTATTATTCATTTTAATCCCATTCAAATTAACATTATATATGTCCTTATGCCTAGGTGTTCTATACTCAATATATTTCTCATCAGGGATCTTAAAATCCTTGCTTAACACCAAACACTCAGTATCAGTAAACAAAACTTTATTTTGGTTATCACAAACTTGTGATACACTAAAAAGGTTGTAATCAAGTTCTTTTACCAGGAAGACGTTCTCAAAACGCAAATTCTTGGTGAGAAGGGTTCCTTTGCCTGTGATAGTACCATATCCGCCTCCAAAGTAAACCTTATCACCATCTTTAATGGGAATGAAGTTTGTCAGATAGTCTTCCTTCCCTGTCATGTGCCTTGAGCATCTACTATCCCAATATCCATAATCATTGACCTGTCTTTGAATGCCCTGCACATAAAGAAAACAAATTAGTTTTCTTTGGGAACCCAAGTCTTAAAAGACTTGGATTCATCTGGTTGTTCAATAAGAACAGACTTAGTTCTCATAACAACCCCATTCTCATCCTTCTTAGGATGAAATACCCAGTTAACCCCAATAGGTTTTGTAATGACCTTTGAAATGTAATTAAATCTATTGCAAGTCATTGAAATCCCATTATCATTAGGGTTTTGATCTTTCTTGGGTCTCCATGTTAAGCTTGAAGAAGCTTTAGAAACCTTACCTTGTGGTTGCAAATATTTAGGTCTGATCACGTTTATGTCAGCGTTAGAATTTGTCCTGTCAACGTTGAAATTACCCTTGTTAGCGTTGAACCTAGGGTTTGCTACAGAAACCCATTGCCTACTTGACGAGGTGTTTGTCTTTTGAAATGGTCTTTGTCCATGAGTGTTAGACCCTCTAGTAAAGAATGGGGCAGGTCTAATCACTTGTGGACTTTGCTCCACACAAGGTTTGCGTCTGACAACGTTTGACTTCCTAACAACGTTGACTTTGTTCCTGTCAGCGCTGAAATTGTTCCTGTCAGCGCTGGCTTTGGGAGCGTTGACACACTTGTATGCCAAGTGCGAAAAGCTACCACAAGTGTAACAAGCTTTTCTAGATACAACTTTAGGTCTAGAAGAAAAGAAGTCTGTTCCTTGATTGCTAACTTGGCTCTTGGTTGACCTAGTATTCCTATACATCTCTGCATATTTAATGCTAGGTTTTCTATCAATGTTTGAGCCAAGATTAACAACTTTACCAGTGAGTGGGTTAGTAACCTTAATGGGTGTTGACTCATTTGGACTTTCACATAGTAAGCCACCCTTAACAAATAAAGTAGGGTTAGCTTTCTTCCATTCATTCAGGTCAGTCAACTTTTGTTGATACTCTTCAACTGGAGTGACAACTCTTGGTGGAGGATTGAATTCCTCCTCTTGGAGCTCTGGCAAACCAGTCCAAGATAGGTCCTTTTGTTGGACACCATAGAAGTCACCAGCTGGTGGTGGAACCAAAGAGTAATCATTCATCCCAATCCCAGTCATGTCCTTAGGATCCCTTTGTTTACCCACACATTCTCCTAGGGTTTGGGTGGCTCTATCAAATCTTTGAATTTTAAGGCCAACATTATCTTTATTCTTAATAGCCTCATCTAACTTAGCCTGTATCTCACCATTAACCCTTTCCATGATGTTTCTAATATCCATACTAGCATCTAACTCATGTTTTAAGATATTGATTTTTTCTTTTAAGTCAAATTCCATTTTCTTATATTCAGAAACGGTTTTCTCAGTTTCAGTGAGAGCTAGTTGGTAATTAGACAGTTTACATCTTTTAGTGCTCATATCATCTAATACTCTTAACACCTCTTTGTTAAGTCTTTCAGTATTTAACCTACAACCTTTGCTACAAAAAGCGTCATCATATACCTCATTATCAGATGAAGAGGAGGAGTGTGCCATGAGAGCATATTCAACATGCTCTTCTTCTTCAATATCAGCAACCAAAGCTTTATCCTCTTCAACATTCTTAGCCAGATAGCTCCAATCCCATCCCATACCATTAATTCCTTGAACTACAACCATGGCTTTGGAATCCTGAGCTTTAACAACATGACTTGAGGGTTTACCAGCATCAGATCTTCTAGGAGATCTGCATTCCCTCATGATGTGACCCATACGGTGACAGTTGTAGCATTCAACTTTGGATTTGTCAAATCCAGCTGTGTCTTTAGCATTGAAGGTCATTTTCTTCTTAAACCTTCTGTTCCACCTGTTTGCTCTTATACTAGCAAGAGCCATGTTCCACTTGATGTCCATCTCTTCCAAGTGCTCATCACTTATCTGCTCAAGGTCCTCATATGTAATCACTGAACCATTGGGCAAAGAAGCAATGTAAGCACAAACAGTATCCAAGTCTAAACCAGCAGGTTTAACTCTTGGGGAGTCACACTTAAATGTGTCAGCGTCTGAATAGGAGACGTTGACAGGACTTGTTCCAGCGCTGACATATGATGATCCAGTAACTGGATGCATGTAAGAGTCCTTCTGGTTGAATTGACCTTCACTATGAGAGAAGAAGGCCATGTTACTGTTGGTAGACTTGCTTCTATGCTCTAAAAGAGTTTCATCTTCCAACAGCCTTAGTTTGTTGTAGATGTCATCAAACGAGGAGCTCTTGTAAGTATTGTTGGCAAGAATAGATCTTGCCTCAATCTTCCATGCCTCACCAAGACTTTTAAGAAAGGTAGCCTTAATGTCAACATCACCAACTTGTGTCCCCATGAAGGACAACTTGCTTGTAATGTCAAGCAGTCTGCTTCTCACACTACTCAGTTTCTCATTGGGTTGAGCTTTGAAGACAGCATAATCATGCATGAGTTGCTTTTTCTTTTCTTCCTTAGTGTCTGCATTGCCACCATATGCAACTTCAAGAGCTGCCCAAAGATCCCTAGCAGATTCATAGCCTCTATATTTATGCTGGTTTTCTTGTCCCAAAGAGACTTTCAGAATATTTAGGGCTTTCATGTCAACCCTTTTCTTTGCTATGTCATCAGCAGCCACAGCTCTACCATCTCCAGGTTTTTCCCTCTTATCCTCTTCAGAACATCAAGCAACAGCTTCTCTTTGAGCAATAACATTAGCAATCTTTTGAGCCTTATTGAATGTGTTTCCATATTCAATAATCTCCCAGAGTGTATAGTCATAGATCCCCATATATTGTTCAAAGTTGAACTTTCATAAGTCAAAGTTGGTTGCATCAAGCATGGGAATCTTGATGTTTGGTAAAGCTGAGGAGGAGGAGGTTATTGCTTCAGACATGATGTTGTTAGGGTTTCTGAGAAAATTAGGGTTTTGGTGATTCTTTTAGGGTTCTAGTGTTCTTTAAGATCAAAAGTTCCTCAACAAGCTCTGATACCACTTGTTGATCCGAAACTTAGATCGATTTAGCTTTATGTATACGAGATTAGATCAAGTAATACATTTAGAGAAACCTTTGTATATGCTTATGAATTTAAGTGTTATGCGGAATTTAACACTTAACCAAGAACACACAATGATATAAACAAACTTTCACTTTGATTATCAATATCAAACTTGCTTACAGTGAAAGTAGTTTACGAATGAAAACTTATATGAAACATTAACCTAAAGGTCTTCTTTTATAGACATAAGAAGCCTTGTACAATAATCTACGTATCAGCTATTTTAGGTAAAGATAAATATAGAAAATACAATGTTGTTCCTATCTTTACTAGAATTAATCTAGAATGCAATAAACGCGTAGAGTATATCTTCCCATCAGTGCTTGTCTTCAATGTGTCAACGCTTGACTTTATTTTGTCAACGCTTGAGCTGTCAGCGCTTGTTTTGTTCTTGTCAACGCTTGTATTAATCTTGTCAGCGCTCAAGTGATCTGGCCTTAATTTATTCCCAACACGTTGCCTAATGTCCAACCCACACCCCCTTTACCTTACCCTTCGAGACGAAACAAAGAGAAATTGCAAGAACGTAACAAACAACAAATCGAGCTTTTTATAAAAATGTTTCAACAAGTACATTTTGATGTGAGTTTAGACGACGCGTTGTTATATATGCCTCATTTCGCTTCCACTTTTAAAAGTATGATGAGCGATAAGGAAAAGCTTTCAAAGCTTGCTAATTGTTCTTCGGTTTATCTTAACCGCATACCGGAAAAAGTTGGTGACCCCGGAAAGTTTCTCATTCCTTGTGACATACAAGATATGATAGAATGCTTCGCCTTGGCCGATCTTGGTGCGAGCATTAATTTGATGCCATTTTCCATTTGGAAATCGCTTTCGCTTCCGGCTCTTACTCCTTTGAACATGTCTATCGAGATGGCCGATCATTCTACAATTTTAGCATGTGGGGTAGCCGAGGATGTTTTCGTGAAAGTGGGGAAGTTCTATTATCCCGTTGATTTTATAGTAGTTGACATCCCCGTGGATCCTCAAGTTCCTCTAATTTTAGGTCGTCCATTTTTAGACACCTCGAGATCGCTTATCGACATTCATGCAAGAACTATCACTTTGAGATTCAACGAAGAGGAACTTGTTATAAAGCTACTCAAAACTCAAAAACTTCTCATGTTTATGCAATCGCTACCATCAATCACATTGACTTAGTTGATGTGGTTTGCGATGAGTTTTCACAAGAAGTGTTAGGTTTTACTGATAGCTCGTCAAGTGGCAATCCCACTATTTTGGATCCGATTCTTGCTAATTCTACACCAAATCTCACTCCATTCCAAGGAGGCGATTTTACTTCAAATGAAATCGACAATGAAGATGAGGTGATTATTAGTGATGATACTTATATTCCACCATTTCTTACGCCGATGGAAGTTATGATTGTTGAGCAAAAATCTTCAATCGAGGAACTGCCTATCCTTGAATTGAAAGATCTTCCTTCTCACCTTGAATACGCATTCTTGGAAGGTGATGACAAGTTACCAGTTATTATTGCAAGAGGTCTTGCTAATGATGAAAAAACCGAGCTCTTGAAAGTTCTTAAGGCTCCTAAAGGGGCAATTGCGTGGAAAATTTCCGACAGTAAGGGTATTGACCCAAAATTTTGTACTCACAAGATTTTAATGGAGGAGGACTACAAACCGCAATTCAAAGTCAAAGAAGGGTAAACCCCAAAATTCACGATGTCATCAAAAAGGAAGTTCTAAAACTCCTTGATGCGGGAATGATTTATCCTATCTCTGATAGCCCATGGGTGAGCCCAATCCATTGTGTCCCTAAAAAGAGAGGAATGACTGTTGTGCCTAATGAAAACAACGAGTTAAATATCACTCTTGTTGTGACCGGTTGGAGGGTGTGTATTTACTACCGAAAGTTAAATGACGCCACTCATAAAGACCACTTTCCTTTGCCCTTCACGGATCAAATGTTGGAGCGACTCGCGGGAAATGAATTCTATTGCTTTTTAGATGGTTTTTCCGGTTACATTCGAATCCCTATCGACCCTCGTGATCAAGAGAAGACTACGTTTACGTGTCCTTATGGAACGTTTGCTTATCGTAGGATGCCTTTCGGACTTTGTAATGCACCGGGTACGTTTCAACGGTGTATGATGGCCATTTTTCACGATATGATCGAGAAGTCGATGGAAGTGTTTATGGATGACTTTTCGGTATTTGGCAATTTGTTCACGTCATGTTTATCTAATCTCGAGCAAATGTTAAAATGTTGTGAAGAAACCAATCTTGTGCTTAATTGGTAAAAATGTCATCTTATGTGTAAACAAGGAATCGTCTTAGGACATAAGGTCTCCAAAGCGGGGATTGAGGTCGATAAAGCTAAGGTAGACGTAATCGCCAAGTTACCTCATCCCAAAACCGTTAAGGGAGTTAGGAGTTTCCTAGGCCACGCGGGCTTTTATCGTCGTTTCATCAAACACTATTCGAAAATCTCTCGACCTATGTCACACCTTCTTGAGAAGGATGCTCCTTTTAACTTCAATGAGGATTGTGTTAGAGCTTTCGAAACTCTCAAAAGGAAACTTACCGAAGCTCCCATTCTTGTTGCTCCTAATTGGGAATTTCCCTTTGAAATCATGTGCGATGCAACTGATTATGCTATAGGGGCCGTCTTAGGGCAACGTTATGAAAAGCATTTCCGTCCTATCCATTATGCTAGTAAGATGATGACCGAGGCTCAATTAAAGTACACCACAACGGAAAAGGAACTCCTTGCCGTGGTCTATGCTTTTGAGAAATTCTGACCTTATCTCGTTTTAACGAAAAGCATCGTGTATACCGACCATTCGGCTATCAAGTATCTCTTAGCTAAGAAAGATGCTAAGCTGAGATTGCTTCGTTGGATGCTCCTCCTCCAAGAATTTGATGTCACCGTGCTTGACAAAAAAGGAGCCGAGAATCTAGCAGCAGATCATCTCTATCGTCTAGAAGATCCTCACAAAGATGTTTTCGAGAACAAGGAAATCATCGAAACATTCCCTCTCGAGACTCTCAGTGTAGTGAATTCTAAAGACACCACCCCATGGTTTTTCGACATTGCAAATTACCATGCGGGGAATTTCATAATCAAGGGTATGACGACACAACAAAAGCGAAAATTCTTTCGTGACGTCAAGTTCTATTTTTGGGATGACCCTTATCTCTTTCGGGTTTGTGCGGATCAACTCGTTCGACGTTGTGTTTTTGGTGCCTAAGATTCTAACATCCTTAGAGCTTGTCACGAGGGACCCACGGGTGGTCACCATGGTGCTAATCTCACGGCTAAGAAAGTGTTCGATGCCGGCTTCTTTTGGCTTTCTATCTATCGTGATGCACACGCACTTGTGAAGTCGTGTGATTCGTGCCAACGTCAAGGAAAATCGTCTCAACGTGATGAAATGCCGCAAAACATAATTCATGTGTGTGAGATTTTCTACATTTGGGGCATAGACTTTATTGGGTCGTTCCCATCGTCTCATGGTAACAAGTATATCCTCGTCGCGGTCGACTACCTTTCTAAGTGGGTGGAAGCTAAGCCTTTACCTACTAATGATGCTCGTGTGGTAGTGAAGTTTTTGAAGCAACTATTCACTCGGTTCAGAACCCCTCGGGCTATTATAAGCGATCGTGGAACCCATTTTTGTAATGACCAATTTGAGAAGGTCTTAAAGAAATATGGAGTTACTCATCGACTTTCTACGGCTTATTACCCGCAAACGAGTAGGCAAGTCGAGGTTTCGAACCGAGCTTTGAAGAGGATTTTAGAAAGGTCGATTGGAGAAAACCGTGCTACATGGTCCGACAAACTCGATGACGCTTTATGGGCCTTTAGGACCGCTTATAAGACACCTATCGGTTGTACTCCTTATAAGTTAGTATATGGGAAGACTTGTCATTTGCCCATTGAATTAGAGCACAAGGCATATTGGGCCCTTAAGCATGCAAACATTGACTTGAATACCGCGGAAGATCACCAAAAAATACAACTGAATGAATTGGATGAACTAAGAGACAATGCTTATGAAAATTCATTAATTTTCAAAGAAAATACTAAAAAGTTTCATGATGGAAAGAATAAAAACCGGGTTTTTAACGTTGGTGATCAAGTGTTACTTTTTAACTCTAGACTAAAGATATTTTCCGGGAAATTGAAATCTCGTTGGTCGGGTCCTTTCACCGTTACACAAGTGTTTCCTTATGGGACCATCGAGCTAGCTCAAGATGATGGTCCTAACTTCAAGGTGAATGGACATAGGCTTAAGCACTACTTTGGTGGGGAAATTCCTTCAATGGTTGACCTCGACCAAGTCACCTTCCCCAATGATAATTAGCATTGAGGGGATCGAGTCGAGCTCATGACTCGGTAATCAAAAACGAGGTGCCTCGTGGGGGAGATCCCATGCTTATCCTTTTATGCTTTCTAATAAATAATGACAGGGGATTTGTGCCCTTCCAACTCGTTGTCTCGTGGTTGTTTATGATTATGTTATCTAGATCATCATCATCATCTACGATTGAAGAATCTCGTATTCGTTTACGTGAGCCTCCATCGTTTGCTTGAAGAAGTTTTTCACGAATCCATGACATATCCTTTATTGTTCTAACAATTATCTTTTAGCATACTTAATAAACGACTTTAGATATATTGTTGATCATCCTTTCCATGCTAGATCCTAAGCATTCGATTCTTCGTCTCTAGTATGGGGGTGCTCCACCTTTAGACTCGAAACGTTGAGGACAATGTTTACTTTTAGTATGGGGGGTGAATAGGTACTTGCTTTGCTACACCCTCACTCTTTCCAACTTTCAATGTTTTGTTTTGTTTTGTTGCTAATAAGGCTAAAAATGGCCAAATATTAAAAATTTTCTTAGTTTTAATAAAGTGTTTTTAAGACACGAATGTATATTTTCCGATGGGTAGAATAAGAGCTAATTTTTGACTTGATGGGAATTTGGAGCCCTTTACATTCCTTAACCCGCTCAACTCAAGTTTTGCTAGACTTTTATATAAGGAACTTTAAAACGCGAAAGTCTTAGCTCATTCGGGTTAAGAACAAGAACTTTTCGCAAGTTCCTATAATTGATCCTAGAAAGTCACTTATCAAGGAAACTATAAAATGCATTCTCTAAACTTGAAAAGGTCCAAGAAAGTGCAAGATCCTATAGGTGGCTTGAAAACCCAGAACTTTGATTTGATATAGTCTTAATGAAAGCTAATCCAAATTTGGCTTAATTTTGACTTGCATGGCTAAGTATTCACGAGTCTCTTTAATTAGAGGTCTTTATATAGTGAAGAACAAGATATGATAGAGTTAGACAAGTGATCATGCTAAACATAGAACATAAAAATGTTCTTTCAAAAACTCATATGTTTTTAATTGTGGCTTTTTCTTCCCATAACATCAATGCATTAGGAATAAAAATAATTGCAATAAGTAAGGTCGTACGATTTGAAAGGTTACTTAGCTTCTAGCACAAGATCGTTTAAAAGTTACTCAGGGTTGAATAGAGTTCATAGCCAAGGCATAAATTATTGAAGCGGGACGCAAAGATTGGTAAAGATCCAAAAAGGCCCTAACAAGGCATGAGGAGCTCTATTTTTGCTAAAGATCCAAGATGATGTGATGTATCATTATTCCTAAATTAATATGAAGGATCGAGACACACGACGAAAAGCAATTACTCCCCTAAAGATCATGGAGAAAGTCTATCCAAAAAGACCCTTACAAGGTATGAGGATAAATAAATCCAAGTCCGAAAAGGAGGCGGATCGTTGTATATCAAAGTCCAAAATAAAGATTGAAGAAAAATGATGAAGTCGTGGTCCAAATATGAAGAAGCTCTCAAAAACGTCAAGTGAAAAAAAATTCCAAAATATGAAGAGAAGACCATAATTTCAAGAACGTCTTCCCAAGATTTGAAGTATGAAGTACATGCCAAATATCGGTCCGAGAAAGGTCTCAAATCGTGAAACGAGTTATGCCAAGATATGAACTTAAGGAGATACACGAGAAGCTGTTTTAAAAGATTTTTTTCCTTCGGCTAACTATCGATTAAATCGTGCTACTTTGCTTTCGGACTAATGAATACTCAAATAAGTCAATATGAATCACTTGTGATCCATGACAAATAGTTAAAAAATGCTAGTAACCCATTTCCTTTTATAATAACTAGGATTGCGGGGAGAAAAAGTATTAAACAATTTGGACGTATGAGTAGTGTTAGCATTGTGACTTGTACCAACAATGATCTCGTTTTTGCACTTAGCATGGAATGTATGACAATCAAGGATGACGAAATTTACTCTATGGGACATTTACTTGTTTCTGTTCATTGACCCTAAAAGTCACATTCGTGATGAAAATCATACATTATGTCTTTACACATCTTCGTAGTATTATTGCAAGTCATTTACTTTTCAATAAATGTTAATAAAATTGAATTTGGTGATGCTTAGATACTTTATTCTAGCATTGCGTGAGGGTACGTCAATGGCTTAGTATGGGGGAGTGATGAGATGGCATTTGTACATGATCTCATCGTTCTTTTCAGGCTTTAAATGCATTAAAATGTCATAAAATACCATATATATGCTTGTATTTCTTTACTTGTGTGTTTTAGGTATGGATATCGTGAAAAAGAAAAAAGATCACAAGAAACAAGGAAAAACGGACACGAGAAACGAAGCCGTACAAAGAACCGGGCCCTAGTTCATAAATTATGTGACAATCCGTCAATTTATGGTTGATATTTTATTCTCGAATATTATTTAAAAACATTATTTTAATGTTATAACTAGCTCATAACCCGTGTTCAACACGGGCATTTAAAGTAAACTTGAGTAAATAGTTCAAGTTAAAAAGAATTATGCCTGAAATACAATCCATTAGAAATTCATGAACTTTTTGTAAAAATGAATAATCTAACACCCATTGGAACCATCTTTGCAACAATAGCATATCAAATACGTTCTGTCCCATACCACTTCATCACCTCGTTGCCTTTTTGGTGTTCACTTTTGGTCAAAATTCTATTCTCTTCTTTGCTATTACATTGTCCCTCCCCACTAAGCAGAAAAAAAAACTGGACACCCAATTATGACCGACTTCCAGCGGTTAAGGTAGGTAGCCAATTCTTGTGATAACACAACAAAATATTCTGCAAGCCATCACATACTGTACATATACACTGGTTTTCTTGCAAACAGCAAAAGCAACATATGTACAATTAACTCATTCCATCATAAGTCAAATAAATCATTTTCATTAATTTGGTCCATGGCTAGTTGCAGCACTTCACCTGGAAAAAACAATGCATGCATTCTGGTAAAACTGGACTTTTAAAAGCTGATCCCTTCATCAACCACTTAAACACTTGATAGACAAACAAAATTTGAAATAAAACAAGAAACTGAGTCAAAAGAGGAAGGTCAGAACTCATAATTAGGCCAGTGCAATCCTAAGAATAAAAAGAGTAGTAAAAAGGCTCACTATCAGTCTATCGTTCACATGACAAAAGCAAAATCAAGTTAGGAAAGCCTAAAAATCTCAGTACCAACAAATAGGAAAATACATCAGATGGCTTCAATCTCTTAATATGGTCATAACAACGCATCCATTAAGGTGAGGAATGGAGTGTCTCTGACCGGTTCACATAATGACCGGTTACTTAACAGCAACACCATTTATTCATTTTTGTAGTAGAGCATGCTACAACTTATCATACCATGAAACATATATAAAGCCTACTATTTCAGATAGTTTTGCAACTCCAAGAAAAAGTATAATAGAATTGGAAACCAACTTCATTTTCCTTTACGAAGTTAATTTCTCCTCAATCCTATAACTTAACTTGATATGTAATCTGTTCTCCTCAATCCTATAACTTAACTTGATATGTAATCTGACGAACTTAGCATTTAATAAAAGGAAAAACTGCAACAAAATAAGTTTGTGAATGTTGTACATTAGTTCCTAAGCTTAGAAGTTTCAATCCAATGATTATCTAAGCGCTTAGGGGTTCTATGGAATCATATTAGCAGTTTCTAATGTAGTTCAAATTGACCTATGAAAAAGAACACATTATAAATAGGGATGAGCATTTCGACCCGAATCCGAACCGGAACCGTACCGATTCCCGGATCCCGTTCGGTACGATACCGGAACTATGAAATAAGGTGAAAAAAAATATGAGACCACTAAGTCAGTACGAGACCGGTACCAAATCGGTAATTCCGGACAAAACGGAAAAATCCCGATTTCCCGGTACCGGTACCGATATCTGAATCCCGTTCGGTACGGGATTGGTACATAAATTTTTAGATCCGGGAAAAAATCAGGAGCACCAAATCGGGACGGGATTGGTACCGAGTTCATCCTTAACTATAAACCTTATAATGTAAGCTTTAAACATGTAACATGTCGAACACGTACATAAAAATAGTTTAGGACTGTATAGATTAGAGGTTTCAACTCATTTAATTAAGTGCAATGATATACAGCTCCATATGCTCCAAAATTATTGTACAATGATAAAACTATCACTAAAATGAAAAGATGGTTTGAAGTCACCCTAGTAGTCTTGAAGCAAAAAACCTTATTTCTTGAAGCAATAACAAAAAAACACACTTTTACTTGCATAGAGAAATTAACAACAGAGATGATAATGTGCACAAAAAAAGAATAGTGTAATGTTCAGCAAGTCAATTGCTCAAAATAATTTGTCTCCAATAGTAAAGAACTTTCTAAAGTAACAAAGATCAAGAAAGTAATAAATGTAATTTCTTTACAAGATATACAAACTGAAGCCGCTCCCTGCAAAATGCACAAGTTAGAGCAGAACAATTAAAAGCAAAAGAGCATAATTGCAGACTAAAACATAAATTTCACTCTATGTAATGTCACTAATTCTACTTTGTATTAAAAACTATGAAGAATATCATAAAGCTCCAATTACACTACATGTATATAACTCCAACATCCAGAAGAAATGATACAATTCAATGAGGCATTTTACACAGCCACCTCATGGAGATGTTACCAATTTGCTGCTTCACAAAATAGCTATTGGTGCCAAAACATTTTTTAACAGAAAACTTTCTAATACCCATAGACCAGAATTCAAAATCATAAAAGGAAAAATGGTTATACCCTAAATATTTTTTCCTTGTGGCATGTCATTGCACTTGCTTAGCATTTATCAAACACAAAATTGAATATAGATAAGAAAAATCTGTTTACTATCTAAAACATCATCTAATAATAATTACTTTTTGCATCGAAAATGCTCTAAGTGAACATAGAGTAAACAAAAAATGGGCGATTCATAGTACTTAAGCCTCGTATACATGAAGTTATGAGCATAAAAGTTACATATGAAAATTCACTCACATATACATTTACACTATAGAAGGAAATCGGTTTGTTTCTTTTTCTTATATATGAAGTTGTGAGCATAAAAGTTACACGAAACGTGAAGCATAAAAAATTAACCTTGCCAGTAGCAAGACCAAAACTCCAAGCTTGTCAACCTCCGCATAATCTGAAAAAACGAATCCACCTATTCTTAAAGCACCAATAATCGAAGAACCAACAAATTACTTTTGTGAACACCTAATGTTAACAAAAATTGCAAACCCGAGACATTAGTTAACAAATCAAACAAATATATAAATTAGTTAACAAAAATTTAAACTTTACCATAAGCACGCCTCAGTAGCTTTCCTTACATTTCGACGATATCCTCCGTGTACTATCAAATCTTGAAGTGCCCTAATAATAAACATAAACAAACACACGTCAAAACTCAAAGTAGCTTATGGTAAGTTTATAGTTGTTAGAAGCTTTATAAAACACTCTTACAAGTTACAATCTATGTCAGTTTGTTCACTAAATCTAGGTGACCATATGTTGTGTCCTTTTAATCTTATAAAAAAAACTACCATTCAAGCGTTTCATCAAACACCTATATGTAAAACTTGAAAAATATGTAAACATATGGATTACCAAAATCACGGCAGACACGTACCTTGAATAACACGAGACAAATCACACCATTCATTTAGATGAAGTGAGAAACTTCTTGAGGGCATGATAATAGTAGAGATTTGGTTCAAAATTAGAATCCCCATAGCAAAGAAAAGAGAAGTACTATGACAAATAGTAGAGATTTGGTTCAAAATTTGAATTCTTGATAAGTGAACCATGGACAGTAGTGGAAGCAATGTTAGAAAATCAGATATCGAGAAAAGGAATTTGGAATCTGAAATCTTGGATGGTGAGCAATCAATTAAAAAAAGAACCCAATTACAGTAGTATCGTGTTAAAGAAGAATACGATGTAGTAATTTTTTTGAATAAAATCTTTAATGGATTATGACATCATCCAAACACAATTTGACATCCTAACTGAACGACACATCAGCAAAATGATGTCAGCACAAAGTGTGTTTTAATAGAATGTATAGATATGAACTCACATATTTTTGGGAAGAAATTTGGATTTACATCTTGAAGTAGCGTCGACTACGTTTAAACCGGAGGATTCAACGTTACGTGCTTACGTTTACATACACCGTCTTTGGTGACAGTCCGACATTTCAGAAAATGAATTTATCCGTGAATATTATTTTGGAGTTTTAAATTTGTGTTAGTTCATAAACTCACAAATTTACGAGAAGAGATTAGGACTTACGATTTTATTTTAACGTCCTTTACGACTAAACCGGAAACCTTAGGATTAAGTATTTACGTTTTCGAACTTCGTTTTTGATGAGACAATTTTTATTGGATTCGTTTTGTGACGTTGATTCATAATTTATAAAAACGTTTTTCGTAAAACGACCCGAGGGCACGCAAATCGAGGAAACTAGAATCGAGGAGTACCCGTAAATAAATGGGGATGAGACAAGTTACACTTGTCCCACCCCCCACTACAAACCGTCCATACTTAGCCACACAAACATTTGGTGTCAAGTTTTGAGAGAAAGTGGAAGACACTTGTCCACTTTAGCTTACTAGTTAAGCTTACCATGAACTAAAACCATCAAACCTTCACATACCTCCCATTTACAACATGAAAAACCACACCAAGCTCTCTCTCTCTAGCCTAAACATGCCGTCCCATTTCTCCCTTAAACATCAAATTTGATCAAAAATTTACCATGGAATCTTATGTTATTTACACATAAGATGAAGCTCTTTTTGAAACCCTATTGATTGGTGGTGCTTATAACATCCAAGGAGGAGTTTTCATGGAGTAGGAGGGCTGATTTTCCACAAGGTTCTCATGAAGAGTGATGGTCTTGAAGATGGTCTTGGTGCATCATAAGTTTCTCCACCCAAAACCATGTCAAACTCATAACCTACATCAAGTTGGTGGTATAAAGATTGTCCTCCTCATCTTCTTGTTATTTTGATTATGTAAACATGTATTTTATTTCCTATTGTATATGTATATGATGATTATATGATGATAAAAATGTTATGTGGGGATTTGTTGTTGATAATCATGGATAAAAAGGTGAAAAACCATATGAAACAAGGTTAAAATCTTGATTAATTTACATGACTGTATAAAACAGTAAATAAACATGTTATGAACTGATGAAATAATGAAGTAGGATCCATTTACAGTAAGCTAAATGTCTTGTACACATGTGAGAGTTGGCCATGCAATGGAATCAAAATAATGAGTGAGATATGATCAAAACAAGTTTAGGGTATAAATCTGAAGTTACTGTTTTGGACGATTTTTAGAAAATATTTAAAGGATGATTCAACAGTAGCTATAGAAGAGTTAAATGTAGCACATATCATGCAGTTTATGTGATAAAAATTTGAGCTTCTATCTCCATATAGAACTCAAGATATGGCAGTTTTGGTGAAAGTGAAGTTAAAAATCAGATTTTGAAAAATAAAGTATAATACTATTATATAAGCACTCAAAATTATATTGTATAAAATGTAAAGTTAAAACCCACTAACTTATGGATTTTATTTATATAAATATGTAAAAGGTTAAATAAAGGTACATTTTATAAAAATGGTAACTTGTTATGTTTTATAAGATATAAAACTGTAAACATGATTTTTATGACTTTTTCGGCTATTGCCGTAAAATTAACGTTTTTATTAAATAAAACTTAGATGGTTGGACCCGTCTAATGAAAACTTTATAAAACTTATATACTGATATATAGACATGTATAACAAGTAAAAACCGATAAAAACCCGAACTATAGGACAAACGGACATTAACGAGCTAAGTAAACACATTGGGCTAATAATTGGACTAAATAAGTTAAACACTCATAAAAAAGAACTTATTGGGCTTAACCCATTTGGGCCCAACATGGGAAGTATACATACTGATAAAATAAGTATAACAAGGATTAAAACAAGTTAAGGAACTTATAATAAGTTTATTGGACTTAAAACACGTAAATGGGTAAAACTAGTAAACTAGTATAAAAGTTATCGACGTATAACACTAAAATGAGTAAACGAGAATATGTAAACCCACTTGATCATCATATATATATAATCATCATATGTATACATAATTGATATTTTTATAAAGTCATTGGACAAACGTCTAAGACCGATTAATATTTATATAGGTTTCCGTGATTGAAGCACGTACCGTACGTCCGAATTGCCGACAACCCGCTTTCCCACATCAACGTGAGTTCATAGCCTCGCACTCTTTTAAATGTTTTATAAATGTTTTTTAAACCCGCGAGGGAGATAACATGTTAGTTTTTATAAAATTAGGACACCATTTGTCCCGATTATTTGTTTATTGATTTTGGACCCGAATGATTGAATGACCCGATTGTATGACCCGATAAATGATTAAAGGACCCGATAGATGAAATTAAATGGATTATTAAAGTTAGGTTATGTCACTAAAAGTCCCATTAGCATGAATTGTGAACTACCAGGAGTTGGTAGACGCTTATGCATTTAATAGTACTATTTGGGGACGATCACCCCAGTTCGTGCCTTGACGGTTGATCCCCGTCGTGCCACATTGATTGGTAAGCGAATTTATGTATGAGAAGATTTCCATAGCGTGACCTTTGTGACGACACGCTACTCTAGATGGGAAAAATTGGTATCGGGTTAGCTACCCGTTTTGGTTTAGTAAGGTAACAATGTCATGCGGCTTATAATAA
This sequence comes from Glebionis coronaria, assembly GCA_025667525.1. NCBI lineage: Eukaryota > Viridiplantae > Streptophyta > Magnoliopsida > Asterales > Asteraceae > Glebionis > Glebionis coronaria. Next base: position 204,035 of record JANFOE010000157.1, read on the forward strand.
TCCAAATCACCGAAATACTATTAGACGCTTCGAATTACGATGTATTGCCTGACTAGCAATACAGGGTCATACTACTGATATTATGTTCGTGTTTTGGTTTTCATAACCATATTCATATAACGGTTTTTATTTGATTTTATACAACGTCATAAGACGTATTGTATGATGTTTTTACGACATTGGCTCGTATAATGATTTTAAGGCAAATGCCTATATTATGATTTTCAATAAGGATTTGTATAAAAATGATTTTGGCTATTTCATGGCCTATCAAAATGATTTGTACAAAATGATTTTCAGTAATACTTTTATACTGATATTATATTGATGGAATTTATTAAACTCTATGAATTCACTCGGCGTTATCGCTGACCTTTTATTTTAACATGTCTTATCTCAGGTACTTGAAGGTAATTCTCAGGAAGACGACAAGAATTCATGGCCCGCACTTAAACTATATTTTCCATTCAAATACTTTGTAAAACTTTGTATGAATTAATATGACTTGGGACCGATGTAACTTTGATATTTATGAATGGAAATGATTTATTATTAAACGACGCAATTTTTATGCGTTGTCTATGATGTGAGTAATGTGCTATCCCGTAACACCAACGAGTCTTCCGCTGTATTGAGTTGTATAAATTTGGGGGTGTTACAGTTTGGTACCAGAGCTCTCGTTATAGAGAATGAAAGATTTTTAAAACCAAGGTTTTGTATAAAACATTTCAAAATCTTTTAACTACAAACATTTTTCTAAAAATGTCTAAAAATCTTTTGACTATAACGGTGCCGAAGAATTCCCGAGTTACCGACAAGGCCAGACTGAGAAGTGTTATTTTAATATATATATAACTTGGATTATATATATATATATATGATGTAATTTTATTACATGATTGTTTGATGATTATTTTGATATTTATACGAGGTATTTATACGACGTAGATTGTCACAAGAAACCCTAAATTCCCCTAGTAAATTAATCGAAGCTATTCTCGTAGGAATTCTAGCTATCCTAGATCTAAAACCAAGTTGTGGATATTTATGATCCCAACAAATGGTTGACATTCGTAGAAATGTAGATATTAGTTGATTGTGATATTCAAAAAGAATTGGCGAGATTGAATCTGATATTGATGTCATGACGATCTTTCCTTATAGAGTGGAGTTTGACAAAACGTTATCACCTGGAAAGATGTCATCTGATTCGTTGTCATCCAATTCTTAAATTTGAAATCGAAAGGGTGAATGTTGCACTTGAGGCTGTAATTGGAACCATTACCCAAAAGCCTCATGCCACTAGTACCTTTCCGAGAAGTCTAGTTGAATGATCAAGTCATTTCATATTAATGACTCATTTGATAATTGTTGTTGTAAGAGCTAATAGGATTGGAAATTAAGTGTTGATTTATATTGAGATTGTATTGCCTTTACAAGGCCGAAGAATAAGATTGAAAGTATTGGAGATTGAGGTAGGATATCGAATTGAGTATCAAATTGGTTAAAGTAAAATTTAACCCATATGGAATAAGAAATTGTTAAGAGGAAATTGTTAAGTTTTGTGATTGAATTATAAGGTTTTAATTGATTGTTAGTTTGTGTTAAGGGTTGTTCCTAGGCCATTGTCCACTGACGAGGATGCCCAGTGTCCAAGAAATAAATTGAAGAAACCTTCTTCTAAATTGGGACCGATGGATCTTCCGGGACATGTGGAACACCTAATGACTCTTGTAGATTAGTATTCATTATGGTATCTTTTAAGAATCCCTAACTTAACTGAGATATCAGTTGGTAGGATGAGTTCTGAGAATTATATGACATAGTGACACGTAATGTGTTACGGTACAATTTGACTTGTTTGTGATTAATGAAAAGACTACCTTTGATTGCTAAATTCTACATATATCGATGTTATCTATCCTTTATTGCTTCATCCTAATGTTCACATTAGTGATGCAACCATTGAACAAGTACTCATCTCGATTTGAGTTACGTTGTGGATTATTCTCTTTGTATTCCTGAGTGCCATCGAAGTCATGAACCTCATGATTGTTTGGCTAAGCTCATTTCCTATCATATCGTAGTTAGTTCTTGGTAAACGACTCTTCATCACTCTTTTGCAAGATCGTTCATTGTTTTTATAAAGTTAAAACGGTATCCTTTGAGAAAATTTAATTTTCATCACAATAAGGATTATTCAAAGTGAGAATTATAAGTGATTGATATCAAAATGAAGTTGTTTATGAAAAGCTTTGGAAACTTAATTATTTCCATAACAAAGAAAATCTTTGTAAATATATTTTTGATTCTTATTTAAGAATTAAGCACGAAAATGTTTTTATTATAAACATGATGATAAAATTTTGACGAACTGAGTATTGCATCGTTAATCTTGAAATTGTATATAGTTGCGCGCCTACATACATGCAAGGCTGATTAGTAGTCACCATAAAACTGATTAATAAACACTACATTTTCTTTAAAGATTGTGAAAGATTAAATTTTATAAGATCGGCAAGAAGTGAAAAATAGGGACATAGTGTTAGGGACACCTACATATGTGCCTGTAGCATCTATTCTTCTGAGTCGAATTTACTCATCTGTGGAAATTGTCTTATTTGACAATTGACAATTCTTTCTTGTCCAATTCTCCCATAGTGAGATTCTTAGGAAAAAGTATCTTATTACTGAGTGTTGATACCCGACTGGATGTATCGACGTTCCTATCGTTTCTTTTGAATTGATTTCATTTGAATGACCTGGGTAACGATCCGAGGAGTTTTCGAATGCGTACTCAAATTATGAAAACATGGGATGTATTCCTATTCGTTAAATGTTTTCGTCGGTATCTGATTTGAAATTCTCTCGCATAGATTATGCGTTAACCTTATTCTTTTAAGGTTAGTTATGTCTCCATATATCCTTGAATTTGTGAAGGATTATGAATTATTATTAGTCTTTTGAGAAGTTCACATCTTATCAACAGCAATAAAACTGGAAAGTTGACAGTGCCAGTGGAATGGATTGATTAATTATGACATGACAAAATTGTCTTAATTGATGGGAACTCGAGTAGAATTCCCCTAAATGATAAGATGTTAATTATCAAAAGTGATCTAAATTATTCTTGACGGATGCCCGTATCCTGTATTTAGACTTGAGATTATACCGTGAATAGTTGCGAACTAGTTATAGATATTGTAATCTAGAAGAACATAATATGAATTTATTAAAAGATGTTTATGATATCTGAAACCTTAGGAAGTATTTATTGATGGATTACCTAGACTTTTGCCATTAAGGCAAGTTGAATTTGGTATTGATTATATTCCCGGTGCTGCACCTGTGGCCTGTGCACTGTATGTCAGCACCATCTGAATTTAAGGAATTACCGTTTAACTGAGAAAGTTGTCGGAGAATGATTTTATTATACCAAGCCTGTCATCCTGAAGAGCTATGGTGTTATCATTCCTTATATTTATAGATTACTGTGACTGAGTAAATTGACAATCGAAAACGATATCCATAACTCGAAATGGAAGAATTGTTCGATCATTTACAAGGTTCTAGCAAATTTGATCCACGGCATGGTTATCATCAACTTCGCATCTGCGAAGAAGATTATCTATTCCAATCATTACATCCCGAACTTGTGATGAATATTATGAGTTTCACGTGATGTCGTTTGGATTGACTAACACACATGTAGCATTCATAAATTTGATGAATCACGTGTGTAGGCTGTAAATTGATAAATTCATGCTTGCGATCATTAAGGACTATTTGTTTGTTAATACGAACAATAATGAGTTAATAATTATTTATAGACTGCCCTGAATTGGCCGAACAGTGTAAACCTGAACCTTGAATAATTAACACGTGATTAAAGACTTGAACCTTTACATGATTTGACTATGTGATTAAAAGGATAATGGAATATAAATTGACTCTTTAAAAATTAAGAGCCCTTTTAAGACTTTGAATTTTATCAAAAAGAAATGGAAATATGTTTTGACGAATATTTTAACAAAGGATTTATAAGGGACTATTCCCTTATACACAAACCATTTAACTAAACTTCTGTTTAGGGGTAAATGATTGTGTATACCTCAAGATAACTTAAGAAGGATTGAGTAAAACCATTTATACCATAACCTGAAAACTTAAAACGACAATTTTTTTTTTCTTTTTAACTAATAAAACTTTGACCAAAGCATAAACAAAGGTTTTTTCGAACATTTACGAATCTTATTAATTATTTTCGATAAATCAACGAAAATCTTGTTAATTAAACTCAAATTTTATTTTGAACATTTTATATAATTGGTCGAACTAAGAAATTTAAAACTTTTAGGTTTACGCTTCATAAAAATTGACTAATAATTATTTAATTAATTATGATAATTATCGACGCTTTAGACGCCGGATTGAGAAAAACTGATAAAAATGATAGATGAGACGAAACTGAAACTTAGAAAATATGAAGAAAAGTGAACATAATTACTGACGCATAATATAGAAAGAATATCTAAGTGAAATGTGGACATGATAATTATATCATCATGAGAAGTGAATATAGATACCGATGCAATATGTAGAAAAGATAAAGAACCAGTTAGGACATGTTCCTTAATAATGAAGGTGCAAAATAAATTGCCGAACAATTTAAAAATAGCCGATGATTCTAAAAAGGATAATATAGATAATAAAAAGTGGTTCGCGGCTAATGTGAACAATTAAAATTGAGAAGCCGATAGCGTTAAATGTATAAAAAAAAAGGGGCCACTGGTGGTTGCCTAAATATGGAGATTGTGAGATATAGTTATGTTGGAATTTGTAAGTATAAGTATTATATGTATGTCATTTCTGACTAAAAGTATCTTTGTCTGAAGAAGTTGTACTAATGGCAAATTATGAAGGCAGACATCGCCTCATACATTAGTAAACGTCTAGCTATTGCAAAGGTCATCATCTGAATTTGATTCGATTTGGGTCATCGTCGACAGACTAACCAAATCTGCTAATATCATTCCCGTTAATGATAAATGCAAAAGAGTTATGTAAACATAATATGCCTGTATCGAACATCTACATCAAGATCCTCGCTTCGCATCGAATTTCTAGAGATTTGCTCAGAAATCATTGAGAACGAACCTTGATGAGAGTACTATGTACCACCCCAATCGAAGGGACGAGGTAAAGAAACGATACAAAGTAATGTAAGTGCTGTTTTATGTTTGAATGATTGACCTTTGGTAATAGACCGTATAATCGTTTTCCTTTGGAGAGATTATCATTGATAATCATCATATTAGGATTGAGATCAAATCTTGTTAAGATCTAAATCTTAGAGCATCTGTAAGCAGGAGTTGAAATGAAGACATCCGACATACACCCATTGTGAGTTGGACATGTCTCTTAGGTTTAAGGTTTCCTATGATGGCGAACCTATCCTTGCAAAATACCAGACCCGCGAGATCTGAAATGAATATTGAAATTAGGATTTGATTATTGACTGCCGGTAGTGGGCAAGAGGTTATGTGAATGTGAAATGTAGATCTTGAAGTACCAAATGGGTAGCGAAGTTATGCCACAATTTTTAACCTTGGAAAAATGAATTCATGATCTGACAAATCATGGGATATAAGTCACCATTGTATGGGACTATTTAGATGATGTAAAAGTTGGGATTGGAAGGCATATAAGCTGGATCTACCCTAGGACTTCAAGAACCGCGTGAATTATGTTTCGTAAATCGCACTTGATGGAATATCTATCAAATGAAATTCTGATTATTCTTAATAGAGCTTAGATCAGTGAAAAGTTGCATTCATCAAAAACCCGTGAACATCATGGATAGAGAAAGTAAGTCAACATTAAGCCTGATTTTATTCCCGTAGTTATGTTTGATGAAACTCGCGTATTATAATGGATTACACTTGTGAGAAAAGACCGAATGTGGAGGAAATACCCACATGGCTTTAACTCTATAAGAAGCGAGTAGTAAGGTAAGATGATCTTTGAGGACAAAGATCCTGTTTAGGGGTAAATGCTGTGACAATCCGTCAATTTATGGTTGATATTTTATTCTCGAATATTATTTAAAAACATTATTTTAATGTTATAATATGAACTCACATATTTTTGGGAAGAAATTTGGATTTACATCTTGAAGTAGCGTCGACTACGTTTAAACCGGAGGATTCAACGTTACGTGCTTACGTTTACATACACCGTCTTTGGTAACAGTCCGATATTTCAGAAAATGAATTTATCCGTGAATATTATTTTGGAGTTTTAATTTTGTGTTAGTTCATAAACTCACAAATTTACGAGAAGAGATTAGGACTTACGATTTTATTTTAACGTCCTTTACGACTAAACCGGAAACCTTAGGATTACGTATTTACGTTTTCGAACTCCGTTTTTTATGAGACAATTTTTATTGGATTCGTTTTGTGACGTTGATTCATAATTTATAAAAACGTTTTTCGTAAAACGACCCGAGGGCACGCAAATCGAGGAAACTAGAATCGAGGAGTACCCGTAAATAAATGGGGATGAGACAAGTTACACTTGTCCCACCCCCCACTACAAACCGTCCATACTTAGCCACACAAACATTTGGTGTCAAGTTTTGAGAGAAAGTGGAAGACACTTGTCCACTTTAGCTTACTAGTTAAGCTTACCATGAACTAAAACCATCAAACCTTCACATACCTCCCATTTACAACATGCAAAACCACACCAAGCTCTCTCTCTAGCCTAAACATGCCGTCCCATTTCTCCCTTAAACATCAAATTTGATCAAAAATTTACCATGGAATCTTATGTTATTTACACATAAGATGAAGCTCTTTTTGAAACCTTATTGATTGGTTGTGCTTATAACATCCAAGGAGGAGTTTTCATGGAGTAGGAGGGCTGATTTTCCACAAGGTTCTCATGAAGAGTGATGGTCTTGAAGATGGTCTTGGTGCATCATAATTTTCTCCATCCAAAACCATGTCAAACTCATAACCTACATCAAGTTGGTGGTATAAAGATTGTCCTCCTCATCTTCTTGTTATTTTGATTATGTAAACATGTATTTTATTTCCTATTGTATATGTATATGATGATTATATGATGATAAAAATGTTATGTGGGGATTTGTTGTTGATAATCATGGATAAAAAGGTGAAAAACCATATGAAACAAGGTTAAAATCTTGATTAATTTACATGGCTGTATAAAACAGTAAAGAAACATGTTATGAACTGATGAAATAATGAAGTAGGATCCATTTATAGTAAGCTAAATTTCTTGTACACATGTGAGAGTTGGCCATGCAATGGAATCAAAATAATGAGTGAGATATGATCAAAACAAGTTTAGGGTATAAATCTGAAGTTACTGTTTTGGACGATTTTTAGAAAGTATTTAAAGGATGATTCAACAGTAGCTATAGAAGAGTTAAATGTAGCACATATCATGTAGTTAATGTGATAAAAATTTGAGCTTCTATCTCCATATAGAACTCAAGATATGGCAGTTTTGGTGAAAGTGAAGTTAAAAATCAGATTTTGAAAAATAAAGTATAATACTATTATATAAGCACTCAAAATTATATTGTATAAAATGTAAAGTTAAAACCCACTAACTTATGGATTTTATTTATATAAATATGTAAAAGGTTAAATAAAGTTACATTTTATAAAAATGGTAACTTGTTATGTTTTATAAGATATAAAACTATAAACATGATTTTTACGACTTTTTCGGCTATTGCCGTAAAATTAACGTTTTTATTAAATAAAACTTAGATGGTTGGACCCGTCTAATGAAAACTTTATAAAACTTATATACTGATATATAGACATGTATAACAAGTAAAAACCGATAAAAACCCGAACTATAGGACAAACGGACATTAACGAGCTAAGTAAACACATTGGGCTAATAATTGGACTAAATAAGTTAAACACTCATAAAAAAGAACTTATTGGGCTTAACCCATTTGGGCCCAACATGGGAAGTATACATACTGATAAAATAAGTATAAAAAGGATTAAAACAAGTTAAGGAACTTATAATAAGTTTATTGGACTTAAAACACGTAAATGGGTAAAACTAGTAAACTAGTATAAAAGTTATCGACGTATAACACTAAAATGAGTAAACGAGAATATGTAAACCCACTTGATCATCATATATATATAATCATCATATGTATACATAATTGATATTTTTATAAAGTCATTGGACAAACTTCTAAGACCGATTACTATTTATATAGGTTTCCGTGATTGAAGCACATACCGTACGTCCGAATTGCCGACAACCCGCTTTCCCACATCAACGTGAGTTCATAGCCTCGCACTCTTTTAAATGTTTTATAAATGTTTTATAAACCCGCGAGGGAGATAACATGTTAGTTTTTATGAAATTAGGACACCATTTGTCCCGATTATTTGTTTATAGATTTTGGACCCGAATGATTGAATGACCCGATTGTATGACCCGATAAATGATTAAAGGACCCGATAGATGAAATTAAATGGATTATTAAAGTTAGGTTATGTCACTAAAAGTCCCATTAGCATGAATTGTGAACTACCGGGAGTTGGTAGACGCTTATGCATTTAATAGTACTATTTGGGGACGATCACCCCAGTTCGTGCCTTGACGGTTGATCCCCGTCGTGCCACATTGATTGGTAAGCGAATTTATGTATGAGAAGATTTCCATAGCGTGACCTTTGTGACGACACGCTACTCTAGATGGGCAAAATTGGTATCGGGTTAGCTACCCGTTTTGGTTTAGTAAGGTAACAATGTCATGCGGCTTATAATAATCCAAATCACCGAAATACTATTAGACGCTTCGAATTACGATGTATTGCCTGACTAGCAATACAGGGTCATACTACTGATATTATGTTCATGTTTTGGTTTTCATAACCATATTCATATAACGGTTTTTATTTGATTTTATACAACGTCATAAGACGTATTGTATGATGTTTTTACGACATTGGCTCGTATAATGATTTTAAGGCAAATGCCTATATTATGATTTTCAATAAGGATTTGTATAAAAATGATTTTGGCTATTTCATGGCCTATCAAAATGATTTGTACAAAATGATTTTCAGTAATACTTTTATACTGATATTATATTGATGGAATTTATTAAACTCTATGAATTCACTCGGCGTTATCGCTGACCTTTTATTTTAACATGTCTTATCTCAGGTACTTGAAGGTAATTCTCGGGAAGACGACAAGAATTCATGGCCCGCACTTAAACTATATTTTCCATTCAAATACTTTGTAAAACTTTGTATGAATTAATATGACTTGGGACCGATGTAACTTTGATATTTATGAATGGAAATGATTTATTATTAAACGACGCGATTTTTATGCGTTGTCTATGATGTGAGTAATGTGCTATCCCGTAACACCAACGAGTCTTCCGCTGTATTGAGTTGTATAAATTTGGGGGTGTTACAAATTATCCAAGATAAATCCTTGAAGACTTGAAGATGTACAAGATTAATCTTCAAAATATGAACAAATGACACTTAAAACCCTTGTATATTCATAATTACAAGTTTGGTCCCTTAAGTTTGTCAAAATTACAAAATGGTCCTGACGCCTCGTAACCACGGCTGTAGGAAGGAACACATCGTAACCACAGCTGTAGGAAGGAACGCTTGTATATTCATATCGCACGACCCTTCATGTATTTCACTAATCACATAGCTAGCCTGGCGCGGCCTGACGTATCGTAACCACGGCTGTAGGAAGGAACGCTTGTACAGAACACCCTCTCAGAGTTCAAAATCCTGCGACTTCCTTTTGATATGCCATGCCGCCTTCTCATCCTTTGGAAGGGTTTCGTCAGTCAGATAGCTGATGATCGGGGTCATCCATGTAGGTCCCTCTCCATAATCCTTGGTGGGTGCTTGAAGTAATTCCATCATAGTTCTATTTTCCATGGTTGGTTCTTCTTCTACGATAGGTTCGTCAATATGAGTGATATTATGATTTTTGTATGGGTTCTTCTAAATTCTCTCGGTATCCTCTTGAATTGATATCGGCTCTAAGTGGAATGATTTGTTCTTGGTTAATGAAAAGGTGATGGTTTGTTTATCTATTTTAATCTAATAACAATTAATAAAGTGTCGAAGAGTAAACTTAAAGCTTTGAATGATTAAAGTAAAAAAACGAGTTTAAAAATAAATGATTAGAAACTTAACGATTATATGAGGAAAATAAATGAACACTTAATAAAAAACTAACACTTTGAACACTTTGTAAAAATATGACCTTAATTGAAAAGTCCTAAAAGAAAGTAAGAACGGAACAAAGCAAAACAAGTGAATCGGAATAACCCAAAAAGAGGTGTAATCAGAATGTATTCCGATCTAATGATCGGAATATGGAGGAAACTAGTGATCGGAATATGAGGAAAAGAGGGGCAATCGGAATACTTGAAAAACTTGTACAATCGGAATATGTGTAAAGGAGACAATCGGAATAATGAAATGAGTGCTAAACGGGTAAACTTACCGATCGGAATAATCAAAAACAAAACAATCGGAATATGTGATGTACAGTTTCAAATCGGAATAAGCCCAAACAAAGAACAATCGGAAAACCTAAACCCTTTTCCGATCGGGCGATCAGAATGAGGGTGGTGTGTTCGATCGGAATACTCGGTCGGAAAAGGGAATTACCCTTTCCGAAAACTATGCTAAACCGAAACTTAAGCAAGGGAAATAAGCTTATGGAATAAGCTAACTCCAAAACAAGCTCGAATTCAACAATAAGCGAATCAAATAAGCACTAAGAAAACTTTATCTAAGCTTAAAATAAACAACTTTTAAATCAAATCAATAAAAAGATGAACTTTTCATAAAAACTTTAAAAAGTAAATAAGCTAAATCAACAAATAAGCCAATAAGAACAAGGATCTTAAAGCTTATTCGTGTATAAACTTAAGGAAACATAAAAAGAAATCAACTTTTTAAGCACAAATGATTGATGAACAACACGGATCATACGAGATTTGTACCAAAATCAATCAAAATAAAAGAAAGGAAGGATGAGATTAAAGATTAAAAGATAAAAACTTGAACTTGATTAATGAAAAAGTAATACAAATGTTTTGATCTAGAAAGAGAAAAAGATGAAATCTAGTGAGAGAAAGTTTAGAACTTTCTCTCTCTAAAACTAGAGAGAATGAATAGCTACAAAACTACCTAAAAAGAACTAAGTGTTTATTTTTGTGAAGTAAAGCCCTTTATATAGGCGTGTCTTGTGGTGGTGGGCTTGTGATTGGGCTTTGGTTTGGGCTTCTTTTTCTTCTTTCTTCTTAAGTCTTCACGCTTCTTCAAATAAACGTTTCCGACTTAGATTTGAGAAGTGTCGGTGAATAATTCCAACTCGTCTTATAATCTTTTATTTAATAGACTCGAGTTCTTCGACATATATGAATCTTCCATCTTTGGCTCTATTCTTCGATAAATCTTCAAATAGGCACAATGACTTCAAATCTTTTGCATCTCTTGGACAATAGACTTCGTCTTGAGTCTTTTTCCTTGATAAAACCCGTGCAATCCCATGTTTTCTTCAATATTCATCCGGTTGACTCTGAAAACACAATAAACACAAAAACCACGCATAATTCCAAACAAATGATATTAAATACGTGTTTTGGTCTTGTTTTAGCCAGAAATAAGTGGTAAAAGGATGGGTGTTTTCACACCTATCAAATCCCCTACACTTAACCATTGCCATGCCCTCATGCAATGCTTAGTGACAAAGCACATTTACATTTTTCTCATAATCAATCAACCTTGGCCTTATTAATATACTACTAAACGAAAATGAAAGTACTAAGTGAAATTAAAATTTTAAAGTAAACAAAAGGATGGAAATAACTTGCAAAGAGATCAAGGACTTACATTAGGGCTTTGGTGCTGCGAAGATTTATCACCCTCAAGTTTCACGTTCCCCAAACTAAGCTTAAAAATGAGATCATTGTTATTATAAGTTAGCAAATCGAACACTTACACACCTGGCTTAATTAGATGCTTAAACCCCCTTATTCCTAGGTGTATCTCTTATATTTTATTTTTGTCTTAGAATGATCATGAAGATGCATTTTTGGACTTATTTCGATAGTTTATTTAGGCTGAAAGCAAAGTAGGACGATTTGATCAATAGTTAGCTGAAGGACAAAATCTCTTAAAACTGCATCTCGGGATATCAAAAAGTTCATATCTTGGCATAACTTGGTTCGCGATTTGAGACCTTTCTCGGGCCGATATTTGGCATGTACTTCATACTTCATATCTTGAGAGACGTTCTTGAGATAATGGTCTTCTCATTGTAATGGAGTTTCTTCACTTGGAGACTTTTGAGGGGTACTCCAACTTTGTTGACCACGACTTCATGATTATTTCTTCAATCTCTAATTGGGATTTCGAGATACAACGATCCGCCTCCTTTTCGGACTTGGATCTATTTATCCTCATACCTTGTTAGGGTCTTTTCGGATAGACTTCTCCATGATCTTTATGGGAGTTGATTGCTTTTCGTCGTGAGTCTTGATCCTTCATATTGATTTTAGGAATAATGTTCTTCACATCACTTTTGGATCTTCAGCAATAAAATGGAATCCTCATGCCTTGTTAGGGCCTTTTCGGACTCGCCAATCTTCGCGCCCCGCTTCATAAGTTATGCCTTGGCTATGAACTCTTATCATTACAGAGCAACTTTTAAACGATCTTGGGCTAGAAGCTAAGTAACTTTTCAAATCGTACGACCTTACTTATTGCAGATAAATTATTAGCAAGTGATGGGAGAATAGGCAAATAATTACACCAAGTGAGCTTGTGCAAGAATACCGACTTATAATTGACTCTATCATTTCTCGTTCTCCACAATTTAAAATCTCAAGTAATGAGACTCGTGGATACTTAGCCTAATAAACCAATTAAGGTCTACATGGTTAAGGATACTAGCTAGAGTGAACTTGGATAAGTAAACTCGGGTTGAGTCAAAATAATCGCAACAAGCCTAATATGTCAAAGAATTCTAAACTAGCTACACCACTTTATTAAAATTAGACTTTATTGCGGGATATATTAATATGAAAGCAAAGATAAAAATTTAAAAATTACGACTAAGTGGCCAAAGTTAATTAAAAATTTGAAAAAAATGTTGAAAAATATGATTTTCCGGTTAAATGAAGGCATTTTCATGGAAAAGTCCACTTAAAACTTCGATAGAAGTCCCCCCTACACTTAAGATAAACATTGTACTCAATGTTTAAGTATGTGGGAAAAGTCTCCCCTACACTTATGACATTGTGCACGTTGGTTAACTCAAGTTAAGAAAGAGACGACTAAAGTGATCAATTTCAAATGTGAGTATGAAGAAAATTAAATCACGATAGTTGAGAGATAGAACCGGATTTCGGATAACACGGGAGCACGGTTCTTCAGAGGTTCCAAGAGTGCACTTATCCCTGTAATCACATCACCACACAAAAACAAAGAACCTATACAGGTCCCCCTACACTTAGGAGGTAAAAACATAAAAGGATAGATACTCGGGCTGCCTCCCGAGGAGCGCTTGTTTTTGATAACCGAGTCACGAGCCTGACTTGACCTAAATTTAGTTCATGGGGAACGTGGTGAGGGATGGAATCATCTCCTGAGAGATGTCCTCACCAAAGTACAGCTTCAGACGCTGGCCATTCACCTTGAAATTGGGCCCATTTGGCTGAGAAAGCTCAATGGTCCCATATGGAAAGACTTTGGTGACGGTGAATGGACCAGACCAGCGGCTCTTCAACTTGCCAGAGAAGATCTTCAACCGAGAGTTAAAAAGTAAGACTTGATCACCAGCGTGGAACTCTCGGTTCTTGATTTTTGCGTCATGAAGGATCTTCGTCTTCTCTTTGTAGATCAGCGAGTTCTCATAAGCTTCATTCCTCAGTTCGTTAAGCTCGTTTAGTTGAATCTTGCGATGATCACCGGCTTTGTTGATGTCGAAGTTAGCCCACTTCAAGGCCCAGTGCGCCTTATGTTCCAGCTCGATGGGAAGGTGGCATGCTTTCCCGTACACAAGAAGATACGGTGTACAACTGATCGGGGTCTTATAAGCAGTACGGAAAGCCTGTAGAGCATCATCTAACTTATCAGCCCATGCGGCATGATGCTCTCCCATAGTACGTTCCAAAATTCGCTTCAATCCACGGTTGGATATCTCGTCTTGCCCATTGGTTTGGGGATGATAGGCGGTGGAAAGACGGTGATTGACACCATACTTAGCCATGACTCTTGCAAATTGATCATTGCAAAAATGAGTCCCGCGGTCACTGATAATAGCACGAGGAACGCCGAATCTAGCGAACAGCGATTTCAAAAAGTTACAAACCACCCTTGCGTCATTAGTGGGTAAAGCTTTGGCTTCAACCCATTTTGAAACGTAGTCAACGGCTACAAGGATGTATTTGTTTCCTTTAGATGAAAGGAATGGCCCCATAAAGTCGATACCCCAAACATCAAAGATTTCACATTCTTGTATGAAATTCTGAGGCATCTCGTCTTTATGTGTGATTGTGCCTTGTTTTTGACAAGCATCACAATGTTTAACCATATTGTGAGCGTCACGATATATGGTGGGCCAATAAAATCCCGAATCAAACACTTTTTTGGCGGTGTAGTTGGGACCAAAGTGACCACCGGTGGGTCCTTTGTGGCAAGCGTCAAGGATTTCTAAAGCTGACGGTCCATCAACACATCGGCGAATAATCAAGTCAGCACATTGTTTGAATAGGTAAGGGTCGTCCCAAAAGTAAGTCTTAATGTCGTTGAAGAACTTTTTCTTTTGTTGGGACGTCAACCCTTCCTTGAGAATTCCACCCGCCAAGTAGTTTGCAAAGTCCGCAAACCACGGGGTTTCATCAGAATTCGAATTTATAGACATTAAGGTCTCCAAGGGAAAAGAATCATTGATTTCTTTGTTCGGATGATCCCCTTGGTAAGGATCCTCAAGTCTGCTGAGATGATCCGCGGCTAGGTTTTCTACTCCTTTTTTATCGCGAATTTCGATTTTAAATTCTTGGAGTAGCAAAACCCAGCGAAGAAGTCTTGGTTTGGAATCTTGCTTTGTCAACAAGTACTTCAACGCGGAATGATCGGTGTAAACGATTGTGGTGGAAAGGACAAGATAGGGGCGAAATTTTTCAAAGGCATAGACAACAGCTAAAAGCTCTTTTTCGGTTGTTGTATAATGCAATTGTGCCCCCGTCATTGTCTTGCTAGCGTAATGGATTGGTTGGAAGTGTTTGTTCACTCTTTGTCCCAGAACCGCTCCAATAGCAAAATCACTAGCATCGCACATCAACTCAAAGGGAAGCTCCCAATTAGGGGTAACCAAGACGGGTGCCTTAGTAAGCTTATCCTTAAGCGAGGTGAAGGCTTCAAGACACTCTTTGGAAAAGATAAAAGGAGTATCTTTTTCCAAGAGGTGGGTCATCGGGCGAGCGATTTGAGAAAAATCTTTGATGAATCGACGGTAGAAGCCCGCATGACCCAGAAAACTTCTCACACCCTTCACGGTTGAAGGTGTAGGCAACTTAGCGATAACATCGACTTTAGCACGGTCTACTTCAAGACCGGCTTTGGAAATCTTGTGTCCTAGCACGATGCCTTCTTTTACCATGAAATGGCATTTTTCCCAATTTAGAACAAGGCGAGTGTCTTCGCACCGCTTAAGCATACGTTCCAAGTTGGTAAGGCAAGAAGAGAAAGAATCCCTAAAGACCGAGAAATCATCCATGAAGACTTCCATGTTTTGTTCAACCATGTCATGGAAGATAGCTAACATGCACCTTTGGAAAGTCCCGGGCGCATTACATAAGCCAAAAGGCATTCTTTTGTAAGCAAATGTGTCATAGGGACAAGTGAATGTTGTCTTCTCTTGATCTTGGGGATCGATGGGTATTTGAAAATAACCCGAGAAACCATCAAGAAAGCAGTAATATTCATTACCCGCTAAACGTTCAAGCATTTGGTCCATAAAAGGTAGAGGGAAATGATCCTTTCTCGTGGCATCATTGAGTTTGCGGTAATCTATACAAACTCTCCACCCAGTAACGAGACGAGTGGAAATCAACTCGTTGTGTTCATTGGGAACAACGGTTATTCCGCCCTTCATTGGACTAACCCATGGTGAATCCGAAATAGGGTAAATCATACCCGCATCAAGAAGTTTTATAACCTCTGTTTTGATGACTTCATGGATTTTTGGATTCACCCTTCGTTGGCTTTGAATTGTGGGCTTAAAGTCGTCCTCCATGAGAATTTTGTGTGTGCAGAAGTGAGGATCAATTCCGCGAATATCAGAGATTTTCCAAGCAATAGCCTTCTTATGATCTTTAAGCACGGCAATGAGGCGAGTTTTCTTCATCTTTCAAGTCCTTCGCGATAATGACGGGCGACTTCTTCTCTTCTTCAAGGAACACATACTCGAGATGGGGCGGCAACTCCTTAAGTTCTAAATCCGGAGGATTGTCGACGGGAGGCGTTTTCAAAGTCGGAGTATCGATAGCAATAACCGTGGGAGATGGAGGAGAAGGATTGTTTTCGTTGAGAAGATTTTCAAAGAAGTTCATGTCGTTATCCCCATCGGTGGGAGAATCATCATTAGCTAAGGTCACATCTCCCATGGTGGCTTCAAGATTGTTCCAAAACAAATCACTTTCTCCAAATAGAGACAGCGATGAATCAATAGAGGAAACCGTTTCAACATTGGGAAGAGAGGTAGGAATACTTTTACAAGCATCTTTGAAGTGTTCTTCACAAGCCTCATCAAGAACGTCAATACAATTAACACTCTCGTATGAATAAGGTTGTTTAGACAACTTTCCCATGTTGAAGACGATTTTATCGTCACCCACTCTCATGATAAGCTCACCGGCTTCAACATCGATGAGAGTGCGACCGGTCCTCAGGAATGGACGACCTATGATCAAGGGAACACGAGGGTCCATCTCGTAGTCGACGATGACGAAATCGGCAGGAAAAGTGAATTTGTCGACTCCTACAAAGACGTCTTCGGCTATCCCTACTGGGTAAGCAACCGTCCGGTTAGCTAATTCCAAAGTCATTTTGGTAGGGACTAGCTCAGGGAGAGATAATTGCTTCCAAACGCTTAGAGGCATTAGATTAATACTGGCACCTAGATCGGCTAGGGCCATGCAATTCTCTACTGCCGGGAAATTGCAAGGGATTAAGAAACGACCCGGATCACCAAGCTTGGTTGGCAATTTCCTTAAGAGCACTACAGAGCAATTCTCATTAAGTTGGGTGTTGGCGATATCGAGAAGCTTTTCCTTGTCACTCAGAAGATCTTTAAACATTTTCTCGTACTTAGGCATGTGAGCGAGAGCCTCAGCGAAGGAGATATTGAAATTCAGTTGTTTAAACATTTTAAGAAAGTTTGAAACCTGAATATCATCCTTGCTTTTGAGCTTCTCTTTCCTCAACCTAGATGGATAAGGTATATTGGAAGAAGAGGAAGGCTTTGGGAGAATAGGATCACTTACATCCTTGGGTGGAGGAGGGGTAGAAGGAATAGGTGGAGAAATTGGGGAAGGAGAAGGATGAGGAATAGGAGCAGGTGACTCGTTCTCCTTAGTCACAACCACCGATGGAGGTATAGGAAGCTCGGGTTCCTTGGTACCTTTTCCACTGTGAGTGGTGATTGCTTTCATCTCCCCTCTTGGATTCGCAACGGTGTTACTCGGAAGAGTACCCGAAGAAGAGGGTTGATTACCTTGGAAGAATCTAGCCATCATGTTCTTCAAGTCATTTGTTTGGCTATCCAACGTGTTTCTCATGTCGGCTCTCAAATCGTTCCCTTGTTTGACCAGGTCTGCTTTCAAGTTGCGCACTTCCTGTTGGAGATTATCCACGATCACATCGTTAGTCCTCATGTAGGTTTCAATGTCTTGATGTAATGCGGGGGTTTTGTTGGAAGGAACATTGTATGCGGGTGGTTGATAAGCAGGTTGTTGGTAAACTTGGTTGTTACGTTGAGGTGGTTGTTGCTGTTTATGAGGTGGTATGTAAGGTGTACGAGGTTGTTGTTGTTGTTGAGTAGGGCGATTAAGGTTTTGTTGTTGGTTTGGGTTGTTTGGAGGAAAACCGGGTGGTGAGAGGTAGTTGTTGGAGCGGTAGCTAAGCAAATTACGGTCACCTTGAGGTCTAGCTTGATAGGGAGGTTGAGGATAGGTGCCATAAGCTGCATTCACATTTTCAGCAGGGTAGTCTTGGGTGGCAGTACAAGTGGTGTAAGAGTGAGGACCACCGCATATCTCACATGGTTGGCTAACAGCATTGACTTGAGCGTTTTTAGCGTTGTTGCTGTTGTTGTTGCTGACGGTGTGGGTAACAAGCGATTCAAGAAGCGTAGTGATTTTGTCTAGTCGCTTGTCGCTGTCACTAGTGCTAGCACTAGCGACATTGGTCCGAACACTCTTGGTTTGCACACGAGACTTATTCTCAATGATATCCCAAGCAGCATTGGAAGTCTTAGCCAAAAGATTACCCCCCGAGGCACTGTTTAGTGAATCTTGGTCACTCATGCTTAAACCATTGAAAAATGTATTAATTTGATGTACTTTGGTAAAACCATGTTGTGGGTATTTTCTTAGAAGATCGTTAAAACGATCCCAAGATTCACTGAACGACTCATCGTACTTTTGTTCAAAATTTATGATTTCATTCCGCAAAGCGGTTGTACGAGAGGGTGGGAAAAAGTAATTAATAAACTTGGTTTCCAAATCCGTCCACGAGAGAATACTCTGTGGCGGTTCCTTAGCAAGCCAATGCCGGGCTTGTCCCTCTAAAGAAAAGGGAAAAAGTTGTAACCTGATAACCTCTTGTGGAACACCATTGAACTTGACCGTGTTAGTGAGTTGCAAGAATCTCTTGATGTGGTCGTGTGGATCATCAATGGTACGCCCCAAGAATGGTTGAGCGGAGACCATCTGGATAAAGCCTGATTTGAGCTCAAAGTTGTTGGCGGCAATTGGAGGTATGACAATTGGATCATTGTTGCCGTCTACATGAGCTTGTAGCAGTTCAATCATCGGGCGATTATCCGGTTGAGGCTCATTGTTGTTGTTATTATTCATGTTGTTGAAAGGTGGGTTGTTGTTGTTATTATTGTTTGGAGGTGGTGCTCCGGCCATGTCTACGTGATCGAGAGGCTCGGGCTCTTGATAAGACGTGGATCGAGTGCGCATACACCTGCAAAAGAACTAACAAGGCAAAAACAAAGCAAAAATATTTTTGGTTTTTTATGTTTTTTTAATTTTTTTTTTGGATTTTTGAAAATTTTTATATTTTTTAGTTGTTTTTGAAAATTTTATGAAAAAGGTAACGTTCACGGGGAACGGATCCCAAAATCCAAGTTCTCACAAAAAACTTTTGATCTTAACGAGAAGAGCCGGCAGCGGCGCCATTAGATATTATGATTTTTGTATGGGTTCTTCTAAATTCTCTCGGTATCCTATCGAGTTGATCTCGGCTCTAAGTGGAATGATTTGTTCTTGGTTAATGAAAAGGTGATGGTTTGTTTATCTATTTTAATCTAATAACAATTAACAAAGTGTCGAAGAGTAAACTTAAAGCTTTGAATGATTAAAGTAAAAAAACGAGTTTAAAAATAAATGATTAGAAACTTAACGATTATATGAGGAAAATAAATGAACACTTAATAAAAAACTAACACTTGGAACACTTTGTAAAAATATGACCTTAATTGAAAAGTACTAAAAGAAAGTAAGAACGGAACAAAGCAAAACAAGTGAATCAGAATAACCCAAAAAGAGGTGTAATCGGAATGTATTCCGATCTAATGATCGTCATATGGAGGAACTAGTGATCGGAATATGAGGAAAAGAGGGGCAATCGGAATACTTGAAAAACTTGTACAATCGGAATATGTGTAAAGGAGGCAATCGGAATAATGAAATGAGTGCTAAACGGGTAAACTTACCGATCGGAATAATCAAAAACAAAACAATCGGAATATGCGATGTACAGTTTTAAATCGGAATAAGCCCAAACAAAGAACAATCGGAAAACCTAAACCCTTTTCCGATCGGGCGATCGGAATGAGGGTGGTGTGTTCGGTCGGAATACTCGGTCGGAAAAGGGAACTACCCTTTCCGAAAACTATGCTAAACCGAAACTTAAGCAAGGGAAATAAGCTTATGGGATAAGCTAACTCCCAAACAAGCTCGAATTCAACAATAAGCGAATCAAATAAGCACTAAGAAAACTTTATCTAAGCTTAAAATAAACAACTTTTAAATCAAATCAATAAAAAGATGAACTTTTCATAAAAACTTTAAAAAGTAAATAAGATAAATCAACAAATAAGCCAATAAGAACAAGGATCTTAAAGCTTATTCGTGTATAAACTTAAGGAAACATAAAAAGAAATCAACTTTTTAAGCACAAATCATTGATGAACAACACGGATCATACAAGATTTTTACCAAAATCAATCAAAATAAAAGAAAGGAAGGATGAGATTAAAGATTAAAAGATAAAAACTTGAACTTGATTAATGAAAAAGTAATACAAATGTTTTGATCTAGAAAGAGAAAAAGATGAAATCTAGTGAGAGAAAGTTTAGAACTTTCTCTCTCTAAAACTAGAGAGAATGAATAGCTACAAAACTACCTAAAAAGAACTAAGTGTTTATTTTTGTGAAGTAAATCCCTTTATATAGGCGTGTCTTGTGGTGGTGGGCTTGTGATTGGGCTTTGGTTTGGGCTTCTTTTTCTTCTTTCTACTTAAGTCTTCACGCTTCTTCAAATAAACGTTTCCGACTTGGATTTGAGAAGTGTCGGTGAATAATTCCAACTCGTCTTATAATCTTTTATTTAATAGACTCGAGTTCTTCGACATATATGAATATTCCATCTTTGGCTCTATTCTTCGATAAATCTTCAAATAGGCACAATGACTTCAAATCTTTTGCATCTCTTGGACAATAGACTTCGTCTTGAGTCTTTTTCCTTGATAAAACCCGTGCAATCCCATGTTTTCTTCAATATTCATCGGGTTGACTCTGAAAACACAATAAACACAAAAACCACGCATAATTCCAAACAAATGATATTAAATATGTGTTTTGGTCTTGTTTTAGCCAGAATTAAGTGGTAAAAGGATGGGTGTTTTCACACCTATCAATGAGACTCCTCACTAGAAAGGTTAGGTGTGGTATCCTTTTGGTTTTTTCGTTTACGTGCACGTCTTGCTTCATTACGAGTAAGCATAAACGTTAGGTACAACGTGGGGATGAGCAAAGAAGATTCTTTTTGGTGTTTTTAATTTTTCCAATTTTTAGTGGTTTTTGATTGTTTTTACTTTTATTTTTATTTTGATGAATGTATTAAGTAGACAAAATCTACAAATCTCTCCTCAAATCAAATCTCTTGATTAAAGGAGGCTCAAGGAATGAAAACGATCACGTGAAGTGAACGCCTTCGATGACTTTAGAACGTTGGTGGAACACCAAAACGTTCAATATATGTTTTTCTCATACGTGACTTAAGAAAAAAAATTGAAAAAAAGTTCGTCGAAAGTAAATACATGTGCCCCTCAATAGAAAGACGATTTAATTCTCGTTGCAATGTTGTATTTTTTTTCGTTTGACGATTTACCGTTTGTGAGATACTTAATTTTTAAAAAAGTGGTGGGAAGTAGGTTTTTTAAAAAATGAATAATTATGATTAGTTAAATAGGTTTATGCATAAATCTTAACTCTTAGAGTTTATATCATATTAAAACAACAACCATAATCAACAGGATTTAAAAAATCTTTAGCTGGTTAATTTATCTAATAAAATAGCACCATTGTCATAAAATACTTACTTTTTTCTTACATACTTGATCGAAGCAATAAATTATTGCTACTATTTCATTTGTGTAAGAGGGCATGGAGTGGCAACGGTGTGGCTCCGTGTTGCCCTACGTGGCTTCGCGTGACCACACCGTGATTCATCGCGTGGAAGACGTCGTGGTTGTAGCCACGGGCGTGGAAGGCAGAAACAAAACAAAAACATTTACAATTTACCCTCTCCCACACTTTATTAAATCAACCTTTTTGTTTAGGGTATTTTCGAAACACCCCCTAACGGCTACTTTCCCCCTCACACACATATTTGAATTTTTTTGAAAAACTTATGTAGCCAACAGCTACTTTTTTGAATTAAAAAATATAGTTTTTTAAAATACTGTAGCTGATGAGATGGCATTTATACATGATCTCATCGTTCTTTTCGGTCTTTAAATGCATTAAAATGTCATAAAATACTATATATATGCTTGTATTTCTTTACTTGTGTGTTTTAGGTATGGATATCGTGAAAAAAGACAAAAGATCACAAGAAACAAGGAAAAACGGACATGAGAAACGAAGCCGTACAAAGAACCGGGCTCTAGTTCATGAATTATCCAAGATAAATCCTTGAAGACTTGAAGATATACAAGATTGATCCTCAAAATATGAAGAAATGACACTTAAAACCCTTGTATATTCATAATTACAAGTTTGGTCCCTTAAGTTTGTCAAAATTACAAAATGGTCCTTCAACTTTGAAGATTTGGCAAGATTAGTCTGTCATCAATTCTAATTTGTCAATTATGGTCCCTCATAAAGTCAAAGAACCAATGAAGATCTTTTAATATCAAGAATGTCCAAAATCAGTCCCTCAAATATTCAAACATGGCAAAAATTACGCTTGATTACCTTTTGCAAAAGTTTGGTGGTCAAAGTGTGAAAGTGAAAAGTTTATTTACAAAGGAAATGAAGTTTTTGGCTGATTAAACACGTTTTACCATTCTTGCCAAAACACCAGGACTTATTATGTCATTTCCCTAAGTTCAAACTAAACAAACACGCGCCAAACACCTTTTTCCCTACAAAAACGGATCAAACTAGTTTCTGTTTACCATGAAGAACCTAGGATTTACCTTCACTTAAACAAAGGGTAAATCCAAATTAACCTTACTCACACTTGATTCACACATACAAAAACTCATCCCACACCCAAAACCCTCACACCCACTCACCAAAGGGTCCCACCATTCAAGACGTCCACCCATCACATCACAACTTAACCTCCAAGGAATGCCAGGTGTCAAAATCAACAGCCCACACTCAATGCTTAACTAGAAAGCTAAAATGAACGATTTGGATGCATTTGGACAGCTCAATATCAAAATTCGTCTAGAAGATTCAACGGCATTTTAGGGACTTCATAGCTAGGGTTTTCTCATTGTAATCTCAGCCTTTGTAGCCTATATAAGGACTCCTCAACTTGTGAGAGAGCCTTGTTCCAGTTTTACCTTTTAAACATTGTAATTCCTTTTTAAATTTTATAAAAGTTGGTATTTTGAGAAAATTGTAATTCCTTTTTATGTTTTTGAAAGTTGGTGTTGTTTAAGGGTAATTCTGAGTTCCATTATATGTTATAAGTGTGCTTGAATCTTGTGGTTCAAGGACGTTTATGTTTGGTAAGGTTTTCAAGTTTGAAAAAATCTTGAAAAGTGGTTTCTGATTTTGCTATATTGCTTGTACTAATCCTTAACCAAAAGCTATAAGCTCTTACAAGCTAGTTGACACCAAGCTTGTGAAGGGATTGGAGCATTTGGTTGGGTTGTTTGTTCATTATGTTAAAGAAATCAAGCCCTTGAGTTTCTGCTTTGAAACATCAACTAAGGCAGTCATTCATCTTTCTTGTTGAAGTACCTTGGTCTTGTTCTAGTTGTTGAACAAGGTCCAAGGAGCATTGATGGTCCTCCTAGGATGTTGTGGAGGACAGGTATAAGCTCTTGTTAAGATTCCTCTAAAAAAATCACATGTTATGGTTTGTTTTATGTTTTGCTATGTGATTTGGTGATTTTGTGTTTGTGCTTTGTGTTTTATGGTTGGTATCTGTTAGTTGTCACCTAGTGTAGCTATTTGATCATTAAAATCGGTAGGTTGTTTGAAGGATTAAGAAGTTTGTTTGAAAAGTGCTTATTAAAGGATTGTTTGGGATTACTGGTTCATAAGGCCTTGTGGCCTTGTGCCCTTGGTTCTTAGGGTTTGGGAAGTTTAAACAAGTCTTAATATACAAGTTTTAGTCATTGGTTAAGTTTTTGAAAGTTTGGAAAAGAGATTTCAAGTTTTGCAAAAATCTGATAAAAGGTGTTTTGAAATTGGTCAAACACATCAGATCCAATAAGTTCTTTGTTTGTTGAATCTAAGGTCTGAAATCAGGTTTGAGAATAGTTTAGGGTATAAGCTATTTATTGGTTATCTGGTTGTTGAATTTGGTGGCTTATTAAGTGTGCTATAGCTTATCAAAGTTGGCTGAAGTGGTCATTTGCATCAGCAAAGTGACCACCTCATTTGGTGCTTGCATTTGTAATCCTAGTGTATGCTTTGTGATTTAGCTGCTTGGATCTTGTTTATGTGCTGCTTGTGAGTGGATTTTGCTATTTGGTGTGCCTTGTGTCTGGCTTATAAGCTAACTGGCTTATTAAGCCCTTATTGCCAAAATCTGTCATCAAAAGGTCAACTGACCTCTTGATTCACAAGGACTCCTCCTTGAGTTCTTCACAAAAGTTGCTTATAACAAGCCCTTATACCATCTCTAATCATTTGGTGAACTTTAGAGTACTTTGACTTTTGGTCAAATAAGCACAAATTGGCTTATTTTTTAGAACTGCTTATTGGTACATGCAACAACTTGGTTTTTGTAATAGAACTCATTTTTCTTAGCTTAATAACAAGTCTGGAAGGTTACAAGTCTTTTGGTTAAGCTTTTGCTAGGAAACTAGCTTATTTGGCTTTTTCAGCCAGCTTATTGGTTCATACAGCTTATTCTACTTGGCTTTTTGTGATTTTCTTGATTGATTATTCTTAGTTAAGCTATTTATGAGCTTTTGCAACAAACCAGAGCTTCTGAAACCCCCTAGAACTCTAACCCGACTATTTTGTCGTTTAGTGGATTTTTATTTTGCTTATTTCTGGCTTATTGAGTGATCTTTTTCAAAATTTATTTTTACAGATCTCTTAGTCCTCTCAAAAGAAGGTTGTGTGTTTAAGCATAGCTTATGACATTGGCATATTGCTTAATGGGCTTATTGGCCCAATAAGAATAAGTTGTTTGTTATTTAAGCTGTGATAAGCTCAAAATCAGCTTTTGGGCCTTCATACTTTTGTGCTTAGAGTTAAATTTTGAGTCAGATGGGGCTTTTTTAGGTCATTTGGGCCTAGTTTGACTTTTTGGGCTAAAAAGCCCATTAGTGTTGACTGTTTTTTATTTTAGCCCATTAGGGGTATTTTGGTAATTTCACTTTCATTTTCTGATTATTTAGGTTAAAATAAACTAGTTTGCAAGTTTTTAGAATTTTTTAGAATTTTTGGATTTTTAATATTATTTTATTATTATTTTTCAAATTTCACATTTTTGCACTTTTATATTTTTTTTAGTTTTAATACATTAAAATAGGATTTTTACAACTCTTAGATTAATTTTATCATCATTAGATTAATTTTTATAATTATTTTAAGTTTTAATAGTTTTTAAATCATTTTAAATAGTTTTTCTTAGTTTAAAAATTTCTTAAAATAGGTTTTAATCTTTTTAGGTCATTTTAGAGGTTTACCAATTGAAAAATCTTTATTTGGGCTTTTTGATAATTAATTTGATTTTTAGGGCTTTAATTATCATTTAAAAATTAATATTTAATTAATTAAAAGGTTAGAAAAAGTTTTAATCATTGGTAAACTCTTAGTTTATTTATTTTGATTTTTGGTAAATTTTTGGGAATTTTTAGAATTAATTTTTATTTTTGTATTTTTTACGGTTTTACGTTTAGTCGTAGTAGTAATTAATTTCACGTCTTCGTCATTCTCTTTTCTCATCCCCATCTTTCAAATATTAATCTCAAACCAATTACGAATTATTCACACACATATAACTCCTTGGGAAACGAACTTCATTGGGGTCATTTGTACACGGTTTTCCTAAACCATCGTATTCAATACTTTCCCTATTTACCTCCTTTTCCTAAAGGTGTGGTAAAACTCTACAATCAGTAGCCAACGGCTACTTTAAAAAAAACTTTATAAATACCACATTTTGACAGACAACATTTAATATTTTCACACACAGTTTCATAAATAAAAAACGGCATCCTCTTTTCCACACAACGATGACGAGATTAATGCTATGATTCAGAAACAAATTAGTCAACAACAACGTCGTTACGATAAGCTTACGTGGTTAGCTGAAGATTTTGAAGCCGCGTCCGATGAAAATTCGAAATTGCGCATAGCATGTGCCGAAAGCACTGATCTTTCCGCACATAAACGTCATTTAATCGACACGTATCTAAGTACTCAATCTGATGTCGATTTCAGCATTCAAAGATCTTTGTTTAGAAAGTCGATAAAACTTGAGGCTAGAATTAAAAAAATACTGAGTGGCTGAATAAGTTGGGTTCTTCATCCCAAACTCATATCAGTTCTTTGTAACAACAACAACGAAGCCAAAATGTGTCTCCCGATCTACCCTTTCTAATTCCAAACGACTCAAATGACTTACTTAATGATAAAGAGGTGTATCAACTATACCTAGATCAAAAACTATTAAGACAGACAGAGGAAGAACAAGAAAGGGAACGAAGGGAGCTGGAGGCCCAAATTATGGCCGAAGAAGATGAAGAAGAAACAAGGCGTTGGGATTTACCTGGTCAGTTTTTGGATTCAGAACCGGAAACTGACTAATCGTATTATGTTATCTATTTAGTAGTGTATTTTCTTTCGTATTGTATTCGAATTTTAGTATTTTCATGTTTTAAGTATGGAATAAATGTTTTAATTTTGGAATAAAAAGTGTTTATGTTTACGTTTTTATTTACGTTTATAATTTACGGAGTTAAATAATTAAAATGAAAATAAATTAAGGTTTAAATTTAAATTATATGTGATGTTCTTTTTATGTATAAAGTAAGTTAGGTTTTAAATAAATTAATTTGTTGAGGGTAGTTTTTGTAAAAAAGTGAAAAAATGGTTAAATTGGTGTAGAAATGGTGTGATGATAAGATGGTTGTTTTTGGTGTGGAAGTGGTGTGGATGAGGAAGTGAAAAAGCTGACGTGGCGGAGTGTTTTTTTGGTGTGGAGGTGTGACCACTCCATGCCCTCTAACATATATAAATGTGTTAAAATTTATGTATATTTTACGTTGAATTGAAGAATATGATTTATACTTATCAGTAAAAAATATTCATTTATCTTATTGACCGCACAAATGTAGCTAGTGCAGGTAATGCTCGTTTTCATAAAATTAGAGTATAATTTTGATAGCTGCATCACAAAGTCTCAACTCCGTGGGATTATGCTGGTTACATGAGACTTGAGTTAAAACCCAGGTGAGCGACGTTGACCTTGACCTACTTGGATCCATAGATACAAATTTTTAACCGTATCCCTTTGATCAGTAGGTGAACTCGACCTTGACCTAGACCAGGAGCTGGACTGGCTTAGGGTTTCGGACGCGACTTTATTAGGACATGAAGATCCAAAGGATGAGTAGAGGTTGAACTTTTGGGAGAGGTGACTATTGGTCCAAGACGGGGCTGCAATTTGTCACTTATCCGCCTCTCAGCTATGCTTCAAAGATTAATGACATGTAGTCATATTTACGTGAAGGTAGACACTAACATTCAGCAAGAAAGTCATCGTAGGCAAGTAAATATCCATGAACTTCATGACCAAGTGTCTTGGTTTAAAACTTTACCTCCAACGAAGCATCTATTTCATCCATTAATAAAATGTAAAAGAAATGTGCAGATCTTCTTCCCCTGCGACTATAAGATCAACGCATGCACTATCAGATTCCTTCTCCAAAAATCTGAGAGGTCTATTTCTATCTTGTGATTGCTAATTTGATAGCATGTATCCTCGTCCTTAGGAACATAGAGTTCTACGTGAACCTCTATAGAGGAAGAGCTGAAACTAAACAACCAGATATGGGATTCCCAAGGTATGTCTCAAAAGTGACGGCACTGTCATTTCCTCCACTGCTTTTATTGGAGACCATGTTTCCGGTGAGATAGTTACAAAATAAAGAGAATTGAGCCCTTTTAATAAATCAAGTTATTTTGCAACTCATTAGCATTGCTGATAAGATTGGAGCCCCAACCATCAGAAAGTTCATCCGCCTTTGCTAGCAGAGGTATACGTACAACATCCAAATAAACCTTTTCCCATACATCATCAAGTATGAGGAGGATCTTCCTTTTCTCTAGTGTTCGAAGAATTCTATTTGATAAATGTGAGGGGTGTGTTGTGGTTGTGGATTTAAGTGAATTCTATTTGCAATTTGAGACTGAATACTGCTCAAACCGGTCGCCTGGACGCTTCAACCCAAATGAAGATTACAAAAGTAGGTTGATGTGAATAGTATAGGTCATTGCTCAAGTTTATTATGAATGTCCTTTTTCCTATGCCACCATTCTCCCAGAAATCTATCTTTTGATATCGTCTTGATTTAAGATTTTCATAAACTTCTTCAAATTTGACTTTGCCCTGCTACATACTGGGCTCTGTCTTCGATGTTGTTGGAGAAACAAGAACTGGATCGAATCAAATATACCGAAACTAACTTTGTATTAATCGTATAAATATCAAATGTATCATCATCTTGACAAGGAGTAAATCCTAATCTAAATATACATGTTGAATGGGTATTTCGACTAAGAGTCACAACGTTTCAATAAAAGTAATCGTTGTGATGGTTTGTTTGTAACCGTTTCTATATGTCCTAAAGTAAACAGCGGGTATGATTATCTTAGGCCCATGGGTCGAGTCTTCATGTAACTGGATCAGGCCTAATATTCTCCCCTATAATCATAAATGATGTGGTGTAGATCCTTGAGTCCAATGAGTTCTCTCATGACTAGAAACTTGATCTTTGGTAGTGCCTTCGTGAGTATATCAGCCTTTTGGTATTCTCCACTTACAAATTCTACTTGGATGTCGTTTCTTTCAACGCATTCTCTGATGAAGTGGTACTTCATATCTATGTGCTTGCTCCTTCCATGAAAAACTGGGTTCTTCATTAGTGAAATTGCTGATTTGTTATCAACCATTATCGTGATCTTTTCTTCTTCCTCATGTGTAAGTCTGCTTAAGAGTCTTTTGATCCATAATGCTTGAGTTGCTGCTGCTGATGCTGCAATGAATTCAGATTTGCATTATGATAGTGCCACGGTTGCTTGCTTTTGAGTGGTCTAGCTAATTGGTGAGTCACCAAAATAGAATATGATGTCGGTTGTGTCTTTGCCTTCTTGTGTATTAACTCCGTAGCTACTGTCGCTAAATGCGTAAATCTTGTTATCTTCGTTATGCTTGTAAATTATACCATAGTCTTTAGTTCCCTTCACATAACGTAGTACTTGCTTTATAGCTTTCATATGTTGCTCTTTTGGTTCTTGCATGAAACGACTAAGTAATCCAACGGAATAACTTAAGTCGGGTCTTGTGTGAAGCAGATATCTTAAATATCCAATGAAGCTTTGATATTCAGTTGTGTTGACCACTGTCACTCTGGTGTTCTTTGTTAGTCTTGTTCCAGGGTCCATAGGTATAACTGTCTCGTTGCTTTCTAACATTCCAGCTTCTTTTAAGATCTTGGTCGCGTATGCTGACTGCTTTATTGATATGTCACCATTTGATTGAGTGACTTCAATTCCAAGATAGTAAGCTATTAAGCCTAAGTCGCTCATGTTGAAATTTTCTTCCATTTGAGTTTTAAATTTGTCTATCTCTTTCTTTGGCGTTCGAGTGATGATAAGATCGTCTACATAGACTCCTACTAGTAATAGTGAGTCTTTTGATGCCTTTGTGTAGATAGCTTGTTCTAGTGCACATTTCTTGAAATCTATCGACTTCAAAGTGTTGTCTAGTTTGATATTCGATGCACGTGGTGCTTGTCTTAAATCGTATAAGGCTTTTATAAGTCGGTATACTTTTCCATCACTTCCTTTCTTTGCGAATCCTTCGGGTTGTGCTACATACCCTTCTTCTATTAAATCTCCATGTAGAAAAGCAGATTTTACGTACATGTGATGTACTTCCCATTTGTTGTTGGCAACGATGGCTAGTAATAGACGGATAGTTTCCATCCTTACAACTGGTGCAAATACTTTTTCGAAGTCTATGCCATGCTCATGTATGTATCCTTTTGCTACTAATCGAGCCTTATGCTTGATTATGTTTCCATTAGCATCTTTCTTCGTTTTGAACACCCATTTCAAACCGATTGCTTTGTGACCTTGTGGGAGGGTAGTGAGTTCCCATGTGTTATTCTTGTTGATGGAATCTAATTCAGCTTTCATTGCCTCTATCCATTTTTGGTCGTTTGATGCTTCTTTGTAGTTCTTAGGTTCATCTTCAGCTAACTGTAATTCCTCAGTATGTTCGTATATGTCATACATGGTTCTAAAACCTTTTACAGGTGTATGATCAAAGTTTGGGTGTGTATTTGATGTTGTAGTTGATTCAACATCACTTTGATGAAATGACTGGGCCGAATTGTTTGGTGTGAACTGGGAATTTACTTGAGATGACTTAGTAGATTGTGTGTTAGGTGTTAGAGAGTGAGTGGGTGAGTCTGGTGTTGGTGAATCGTATCCGTTGTCATTGTTGAATGGAAAATAGTCATCGTTATTTGGTTGATCTTCTTGATTATGGTGTTCAAGGTTTCCTAATTGGAATTCTGTCCATTCTAGGTCGTCATTGTTATAATCTTCTAAGTATTCGCTCCAATCCCATGTCTCGTCTTCTTTGAATTTTACATCTCTACTAACACATACTTTTCGTGTTATTGGATCAAATAATCTGAAAGCTTTTGATCCATGTTCGTTTCCAAGGTAAACCAACTTTGTGCTTCTATCATCCAACTTTTTTAGGTGTTGAGATGGTACTTTTGCATATGCTATGCATCCAAAAACTTTTAAGTTTTCTAGGTTTGGTTTCCTTTTCTTGATTGCTTCGTATGGAGTGATGTGTTCAAGTGCCTTTGTAGGAACACTATTTAAGATGTATATAGCGTGTCTAACAACTTCAGCCCAAAAGTTCTGAGGTACTTTTGTTTCTTTCATCATACATCTTGTAGTAGACATAATTCTTCTATTACGTCTTTCTACTACTCCATTTTTTTGTGGTGAGTAAGGAGCGGTGAGTTGTCGTGCTATGCCATTTTCTTTGCAGTATTGTGTGATTTCATTTGATGTGAATTCACCTCCATGATCCGTTCTTAACATCTTCAATGTCGTCCTTAACTCCTTTTCTATTGTGTTCTTGTATTCCTTGAAAGTATCAAAAGCTTGATCTTTTGTACTTAATAAATATACCCACATGTATCTTGAGTAATCGTCTACTAACAGGAATATGTATTTCTTTCCAGAAGGTGTTGGAGGAGTCATTGGTCCACATAAGTCTTCATATACTAAATCCAGTGGTGAGGTTGATCTAGTTTTCGCCTTCTTAGTAAATGGCATTCTACTTTGTTTTCCAATTAAACATACATCACATACTTGTTTTATATGCTTAACCGCATGTATTCCATGGACTAAATCATTTTGAGTCATGGTTTTCAGTGACTCAAAGTTGAGATGTCCCAATCTTGCATGCCATACCCAGGTAGTGTCGTTTAGGTTTGCTAGTAGGTAGACATGTGTGCCTATTGTGAGACTAGCTTTGTAGAGTCAATTTTGTTGTCGTGTGACCTTCATAAAGATTATATTGTTCATGTCATAAAGTCGTAGTTCATCGTCTTCCATTACTACTTTACAACCGATTTTATGAATTGTCCAAGGCTCAATAGGTTTCTTTTCAGGCTTGGTATGTAATAAACGTGTGATATGATTCTTTGCTTTTCGTCATCACATTCCAAAATAATTGAACCTTTTTCCTTGATCTCAATGTATGAACCATCTCCAAATCTTACTTTTCCACTAACCTTTTCATCTAATTCCTTGAAATGTTCCCTTACTCTAGTCATATGGTTACTTGCACCATTGTCTAAGTACCATAGGCTATCTTTACTTGTCTCTTTATATCCTACATCTTCTTCGTGCAGTGAGACCGTTGATACAAAAGTTGGATAATCCTTGCTAGGCCCGAATTAGGCTTAATTCGGGTAGGCTAGTTTCGAGCTCTTGCACCAAGTGAATAACTTGCTGAGATCCTACACACTAAAGCAACACGCGTTAGACTTATCGTGGGAGCGTATCCCACGATTAGACACCGGCGTGAGAGTAAGTAATCAGCTAGGGTTAGAAATCGGTTGTGAGTTGAGAGTATGGAGAATGTAATACCTTTGTGTAACCCTTGGGGTTCCTTATATAGACAGTGAAACCCTAATGGGCTGTCACTGTTACTTCGGCTCCAAGCATAAGATAATCACCATAATTAGCTTGATTGTTATCTTCTAATTATGGTGAGTATATATATATATACTAGGCGAGTACCCGCGCATAGCGGCGGAATTACCTGGCGGCAGAAAATTAACGATACAATATATCGTGATAAGATAAAATTGTAATTACAAAGTGTCGTAATACGCGATATCTCAAATTAAGATTACAAACTCAGTAAGTTGTTCAACACACTTTGCTACCTCTACTTCAAACTCAGGAAAAAGCAACACATATAAGATTACAAACAAGCTGCATCTGCATATACTCATCCATCTGATAAATTCATCATTTTGAATCACCAATACTTTAAAGAAGCCATAAAACGACGTCACAAGTTGTATACGGTGCTAGTGCCATTTGCACAAAGCTACAGGAAGAATATGATTTATAAAACTATCTACTTTTATTGCTATAATCATCTCAGGGGTTAAAGAAGAATTGAGGTAGAGATGCTATCCGAGGGAGATTCAGCAGCAATTCCCCAACAGAATCATTCATGGGCATGTCAGGTGTCTTATCGTCGTCCTCGGGTATGGGAGAATCTTCTGGAACATTGTTCCCGCTAATTGATTCAACAAAATGGGTTGCTTCAAAAATACCCTTTCCTGCTATTGGTTTTCTGTTGCCAACATCAGTTGTCTTTTCGCCCTTTGAATCATGAAGTGTTGCAGGGTCCTTTTGCAAAAGACAGCAAAGAGAATCTACTCTTGACATTATGGATTTCTCATCAGACGTGGACGATCCATACTGAGCATCGTTGAATAAGCATCGGCTGATGTCTTCAAGAATTTTTAGGTTGTCTTGTTCTTCATGGGAAAGAGGATGGTCGTCACCAGATGTTCTGTTTTTTGTAATTCTGTTTTCAATGTGATTTACCAAATCACTCATTGACATAGATGGGTGCAACCCTGGAACTTGCTTCTGATCCCAAGAGCCTAGTCCCTTTAGCTCTTTCATCTCGGCAATTCTCATTTCTTCACTTGGTGATGTGTCCATCACTGGATAAACAGTCGATATGTTATTGCCCAGAGAAACATATATGAACAATTTACAGAAGAACGATAACCTGAATAAAAACGTTTTGACCCTTTTACGGTTTACTTGTGTCCTTTTTATCTCTTAACAGTTCAATGGATGACACCTGTAAATAATTAACTAATTATAGAGGAATCAGGTTACACGAGAATACGAGATTGATGGTCCAAAGGTGTTCAATGTGTGTTTTAAAGTATACAAGAACTTCAAGTCAAAGGGAAAACAGGTCTAACGGGATTGAGGGACAAAGAGGCATCTCAGGTGACCTCAATCCATCAATAAGGTTCAGCAGACTAAAAAAATAGCATAAGTTGAAAAAAAATTCAACAAAATGTTGCGTTACTGTACTCAAAATTTCGCGTTAATATTCTTATATGAGCCCACCTACCCTTATATAAGCCACAAAATTTTGGCTTACCAAACCCCCCTTATATAAGCTTATAAGCCCACTTATATAAGCTTAACCAAACACTTGGTTTTGGATTATAAGCTAATATAAGCTAATAAGCTTATATAAGCTAATAAGCTTATATAAGCTAATAAGCTTATATAAGCTAATAAGCTTATATAAGCTAATAAGCTAATAAGCTTATAAGCTCACTATATAAGCTAAAACAAACACCCCTAGATCTTATAATGTGGTAAAGTTCAAGCGCTTACTATAGTATCTCACATAATTCAGTAATTGAACATTTTAATCACAGTAGATGAATATTAAAAATTCTGACAGGAAATGAAACACAATTAACTTTGTTTCATACTCCATTGTATAATTTATCGATCCTTCAAATGTTGTGGCCGCGTATTTTTGTTTTTTTAGTTTTGTTTCAGGAGAGTTCTCCATGTACTTCAAGAATCTTTAATCAGGTGCTAAGTTGCACTATTGTTTTCTACAAGGAAAGGCTAAAAGCTATAATAGACACCTATGTTACACCGAGTGTTGAACCACACTCATGCTTACAAACTTGGTCATGTGTTGAACCATACTCATGCTTACAAACTTGGTCATATCCAAGTGGCACATATACTATTGATGTCAGTTTTGTACAAGCGGAAGACTGTTAAAAGTCTCCAACTTTTCAAAATATCTTCAGTTTATAAGACACAATAGAACATCCCTAGTGATGCGATCAACTTATGCTTAAAGACGTCATATTCATTTGTATACAATCTACCTTTTCCATTATTAAAGTAGTAGTAACCCAATATATATCTTTTCGTGTCGTCACTACTACTTTAGTTGTTCTTTATCTTCCCTATCCCAAGTCTAAGTGTGGTCGAAATTTGAAGAGTGGCAAACTTGTTAGCTACTTTTAAATGGTTACGGGTATAGAACTATAGATCACGGGTTTACATTTACGTTGCAAACCGAATCTTATACGAAAAAACAATTACACGAATGATACAATATGTAGACACGTCGTAAAACTGAATCCCAAGGAACAGATGGACATTGTACCTGTGTAGGCTGGCTTGCCCACCTGTGAAGTCTGACGTAGCCTGCCATAGTGTGTGCTTTCTAGCGTGTGTTGGAACTAATTTTTGGATTCCCTGCTGCTGATTCGTTAAAGGCTTCTCCTCTGCGATCGGGCCTAAATGCGGGCCTAAATGCACTCCTGCAGGTTGCCTCGGCTGCACAGTCACATACAACAGGAATGTTAGTAGATTAAAACTAAATACATTGTTCAAACCATGATAATAATTTTAATACAAGATTAACTGAAATACCTGTACTTCATCCATGGTTTATTTTGTATATGTGAGAAAGTGTAGATTGAAAAGTCTTGTGATGTGATTATATATGAACGTGCATTCTACCAAATATCTACAGTACACCCACTCTGTTTAAGGCAATGTCAACTTTAAATTATTTTGAAATACTTTTTAGAAACTGCCAGATAATTTCAATATGGCATTAATTAAATGTAGTTTTCTTAATCTTCAAATTTGCTGAAGGTTGTTAAGACTTGGTATACTTTATTTTAGACAAAAAAAAAGGCATTGTGTTAAGAGGTAACTATTTGTTTCTAAATCAAAAATGTTCGTTTTGAGTCCATTTTCTAATGATGTTTATATATATGTTTGTTAAAGCTGTATTTCATATAAATGATGACATATGTATGTTTGTTAGAGCTGTATTAAATGATGGGATGTATGTTTGTTAGAGCTGTATTTCATGTAAAAAAGAGGACTTCAATCCCAGCAGACTAATCAAAAAGTCAAAGTCTAGATTAATAAATAAAATAGTGCTGGAGGAAATTATAGTATAAGAATAACCTTGTGCTTATAAAAACTATACAAAAGAATCCAAATAATGTATGACAACTAAGATTAAGGTACATCCATATGATTTTTAAGTTGGTCGATTCATAAACAAGCGTTAAGTGCATTAGGTGTCGTGGTGTCAAGGGTACTTATCATTAGTTTGTGCAGGAGAGGAAACACCTTTTGGTTTCTCAGCGGATGCTTTTCCAGAC
Source organism: Glebionis coronaria (assembly GCA_025667525.1). Taxonomy (NCBI): domain Eukaryota; kingdom Viridiplantae; phylum Streptophyta; class Magnoliopsida; order Asterales; family Asteraceae; genus Glebionis; species Glebionis coronaria. The sequence continues at coordinate 240,120 of JANFOE010000157.1, forward strand.
CACGTTTCCAAAGGGCGAATAACCAAAGCCCTTATCTTCTCCCTAGGAATAAAAAGGCGTCTGCTTTAGGTGTGCTCGTAGTCTCTTCCTCGTCACTGAAAAATGAAACCTGCAAATAACACGGTATTTGAGACTGCTGATTCTTTTGTACATATAACATTAGTTAAAAGATAAAACTTTAGTTTCACCATTGAGCTATTGTTTTTGGGGTGATATTTTCTTGAAGGCAGCCTAATTCGACTTTGCGAAAGATGTCGAGATGTTAACACAGATGATATTGTCATAGGAGCAGGCTTGTCAACAACCTATAAAGAGAAATTGTTAGGAATAGAAGTAATAAAGGTAACTATATAACCTTATATACCAGCCCAGGACCAGCGACATAAGAAGTCGCGCCCTGGCGCTGACTGTTCGATAGCACTAAGCCATGACACCGCACCCTATAACCGTAGACTTGTATAATTATTCTAATCATTAGAAAAGAATGTAAAAAAGAGGGGCATAGAAAGGGATGAAAATTCTTTTTTCCATTTCTACGGTAGGGACATACCTTTAATTGAAAGTTAGCCAATATAATGCTGTCAAGATCCTGATTTTATCCAAAATCGTTTTAGTTTTTCCAACATCGGGAGCATAAGTGTTAGTCGTATATTTCTTATGGGCTACGCTTCGTGTATCTCTATGTTAGTCACTTAGTTATGTATACAACTTAGTGTATTTGTTAAGGTTTTGTGAATTCTCTCATTAAAACCAATACCGTACATTATATAGAACAGATAATACATAATATGAAAGCTCTAACCAACTTAAACGTGGATTGTAGCCCATAACAAATATACGAGCCGTATCCCATAACAAATACACGACTAACAATAAGATGGTTAATGGGTCAAGTAATGTTGATTGGATTCATTCTATCAAAAGATATATTGCATTGTATCTGCTGCCAATTGGCTACACTAAATGAGCACATTCCAAGGAAGCTACTGCTCAAGATGCAATATGAGTTGCAAGTTTCATAATCTTTCACAAATCATTTATCAATATTTGAAAGATTCAAAATATGGAAGTGCAGGGAATCGAACCAGGTGCCTCTCGCATGCAAAGCGAGCGCTCTACCATACGAGCTACACTCCCAATTTGCAATAAGTATAGATTACTACGTATTCTACTATTCATACACCAAAATACAAATAATCGTTTTATCAGACTTACTATCTTTTGGTCTCTTGGGATTTAGTCCATTTCTAAGTGATGCGAACCCCTATCTGTTATAGCTTAAAAGAGCAGAACGACTTATCTCAAGAACAAACTTTATAGTACCAGGCTACCAATCAGATTTAAAAAAAGAATAAATTCAAACATTAGTGGAAGAAGATGAGAGTAAGATGGTACCTGAAATTGGTGGAGATAACCCCAGTGTGGCAAGAGAAGGTTAATAATCCACAATGGCCTCCGTTTGAGCAAGTTTTAAATATGGTAAATTGCAGTTTCTTCCATCTCCTATGCCATGTACCATAGATAATATACTCCCTCTGCCCATGCGTATCTCGACATACCCCTTTTTTGATGACCAATGAAATTGCAACATTTATTTATGAAGGATGTTTTACAGTTTCAAAGTAACTTTCCGCTTCAAAGTAACTTTCCGCGCCAGCACCACACATAAAAAAGGCCAGTTAAACGCTCAAGCCTTTAACATAAACAAATGAATACAGTTTCAATTAAAAGTAGTAAGCGGAGTATAGTATAACTTTTAGCGATTTTCATTCAAATATCCTTATTGACGGAATATATATATTTCTAGAGAGTAAATGAAGACTCGAGAGGATAAAAAAACCTCCACGGATCCATTGTTGAAGAAATATATGTACTTAATCAAACTATTCATTGAAGGCTTTCAATCTTATGGAAAACTAACAACCTTATTAACAAAACTCAGTTGCTCCCTTTTATTAGTATTCGAAAACAACAGAAATGTTTAGAATTGCGAGTTAGGTTATTTTTAGTCGCAGCAAGTAAGGTTATTTTTAATATGCCATAAAGTAAATAAATACAGTAGCATGTAGATAGTTTTACCATTTTAAAGGAATGTAATATTTAAGGTTCTGGACCAAACTTGGTTCCATTGGAATCTAAACCTGAAGCTTTCGACTGCAAAAAATTCAGATTTTCAGAAAAGTAAGGTTTTTTTCGACACAAAACTCAAATTTATTCAAATAGCCTCACCAAGTTTCGACTCATCATATTACAAGAAATGGTACACTCTCAGCAACAACCCAACCGAGGCATATATAATCATTCATTGTCTATCATTCATCTTAAGTTTACAAGACACAAATATAAATAAAGGTGATTCTTATTCACAAAAGATGTAGCAAAATAAACATAAGATCCCGATACCCAAAAGCCATAAGTGAAAGGATAAATAGTTTTCCAAGTTAGAATAAGCATCAGGAGATACATCGTACTTTATGAAGAGCTTGGTACCCCCATATTGTCCTAACTTGCGCCACCACAAATGATGTCTGTCAAACTCATTCTCTAATTAAATTAATTACTTTCCAAGATTTAAAATATATGAACCACTTTTTAGTCAAAATTCAACGAATTTAGCACACCTACGTCTATTAATGCTATAAAGTGACTATATCTATGGTAGTTACAAAATTATAGAATGGGTGGCGGGTAACATTCTGTCTGCTAAATATATCTTTTATCATAATCTATAACAGTCAACTTCTTATATACTTGAGGCATTTAAGGTTATATAACAGTAGTGTTCTTTATATTTACCTTATGGCAAACTTTTGGACTTCCATATTAGTAATGTGTTTTACTCTAAAAAAATCTCAGAAGGTTTTCTAGTTAATAGTAAGTATTAAAACCTGAGTCACATCCAAACAAACCAATCAAAACAAAAATGTTCCAAATCAAGTTCATTTAACGCAAAACCTAGTTATTTTTTTTAAACTCTAATTCAACTATTTTCAATATTCAGAGTTAATAAAAAAGACATGTAACTATAAGAATGCAAGTGGAAGATAAACCTGGATATGTGAACCATCCGTGTTTCAATTCGAATCTATTGGTGGCACCTTAATCCTCACACTCCTTATGTGCAGCGTTTCTCAATTTTTCACTGCAATTTAAAGAAGCAACTTTAACATCATTGAGTGGTTAAATCAATACCAACCAATCAATAATTATCATTAAGATAATTGATTCATAGAACTAAAACCCGTAATTTTGCCACCAAAAAAGCTTATAAATATACAGATCTATAAAAAAACCTTTAAAGCTTAATTAATAGTCATAGATCTACAAAAAACTAAAAAAAAGTTTCACAAAACTTAACAAAAACCTTTTCGTGGGCGGTTTTCTTGATGGTCGTGGTTTGTGGTGGTTGAGCTTTCGACAAAGGTGTGGGTTTTGGTGAAGGATTTTGGTAGAGGGTGGTATTTGGTGGTGGTATGGTTTGATGGTGGTGGTATGGTGTAAAGTTTTGGTGGCGGCTGAAGGGGGGCAGGGATTTTGTTTAGAGAGAGAGAGGCGACCGAGAGATATGGGGTAAGGTTGTGGCATTTAATTTTTCAAACATTTCTAAATATAGTCGTTTTTAACTTTTCAACATTTCTAAATATAGCATTTTCAACCAAAAGGATAAATGCTTTATAATGTAGTAGAGATATATATATATATATATATCTACTTCTTATATAAAGCAGGGTTACTTTCCGGAAAATTCTCACCTCAAAATTCTTTATCAATTGACACGTAGAAATAGACTTTTTAGCGACCGTTTGATCATTCACCTTCCATATACACTTTCAACTATCTTACTTCCCCAATTCAATCCCCAGTTTTCACTCAATCGTTCTATCCTAAATCCCGTCCCCAAAAATCTCCTTAAAGCACCTATCCCTATTAAATCTCAACAATTGATTTCATAGTTCATTTATTATACAAAAATTGGATCTGAGAATTATTAACAACGCGTTAGCACAAACTTTTCATCATCCACGATCAAGTAATCATCGATTTTTGGGGATTTGAATAACTTTTATGATCTCTTGATATTAGGATTTTTAGGTGTACTTGAATTTAAATAAACATTACTTAGTGATCTTGAAGCATGTTTCTTTATGTTCACTTATTTTGATTGTGTTTTATTTGATGTGTATATAATGATAATGTGCAGGAGGATTGTGGCGCAATAAATAAAAAACAGGAGATGTAACTTTCAGAGTTCCCCTAAAGTGAAAGAACTGACAAATATCATGTTACACACATATTGATTATTTTTGTTCTTGATTAATTCTTTTGATTATCATAGTGATAGGATATGATCATTTGTAACTTACATTGTCTAATATTTTAACACAAACATTTATTTTATTTTTTTTGGTAACTTTAATTGTATTTGTATTTGATAACTATGTTCAAGATGATATTGTTTGTTCTTAAATTTTTAAGAATCATGTATGACAGGTTGAAACCGTATTGAATGGAGAAAGAATCTATGGAGGGTTCCAATCACGTGTCTCAAAGAAAGCGAAAGGTCACTATATTTACATATTTACCATCAAATCATTCTTTCAGGTGAGGATTTCATCTTATCTATGTGATACTGTTAGCCAATGATTTTTTCTCACTTCTCTTTGTAGATTATCAAGAATAGTGGATTTGAAGAGACACACATTCTTTTCACCTCTCAAGATTGGTCAGGTTATAGTCGTTTCAATTCTTTGAGTATTTCCATGGTGGCAATGATGTATCTCACTAGCAAGATCAGGTATAGCATTTCGTTACAACTGTATTTGCAAAATATAATCAGGAATATACATCAATTGTTTATTTGGTTAGATAAAAATGATAGAATTTGTGCACCCTATATACTTTTTGAATAAATGGTCCCTATTTTCATTGTTTGGTTTCATTTTTGTTTCCTTAAGAAATGTATAGTTCACAAAAAGTAAAAGCAAATAGTGAAATTAGGGACAATTTGATAAAGAGTATTGATGTCAGACTATATCCGTTATTCACCAAATAAGTAATTTACTTAAATATGATATGTGTGGCTAACTGATTAGGAAATATGAAACCGCAATTGAGTTTTGCATATAAATGATACTTCATGACCTGTCCTGATGTAGAGTTCTCATATAGGTTGTGGGGCGGGAGTTTCTATAAGTTCTAATATAGGGCACTTATTAATTAAAAAAATAAATATATGAAAGGGGTCGTTGATGGTAGATGGTAAAAGACATCACAAGAAAGTCGTAGCTCTGGCTTCATTTTATAACAATCTAAATCACAAACCAAATATTTATTTTACATATTTGAATGTAAATTGGTCTTATACAGTTTGACATTATTTTATGTTTTCTTTTATTCTTGGACATAAAGCCCATTAATTGGCCTAATCATTGCTTAATGTTTAACTGCAAAGTCCGTTCAGTTTCTTCATTGGTTCATCTTCAAAACAATTAGTTTTATGAAATAAAATAAGCATGTTATCATTCATGGTGATTAAGTTTTAAACATGGTTATTGAGGTAACTTAGCTTGCTAAGGTTTTTGTTTTAGGTAACCATGTTGTCACCACTCATGATGATCCTTAAAGCATAGTATAAGATATCTATTTCTAATAACCTGCATAAGCTATTGTATGGAAACGATAACATGAATTGACTTTTTTATGCTAATTAGATCCCTGATATAGATGTTACCTTCTATGATAAAAGTATCCTTCTATTATGTATGTAATTCACTATGTTTTGTTCAAATGATATAAGAAGTTTACTACTAGGGTGTAGTAGATGACTTTATTTTTGTTATATAAAGCAGATGACTTCATTTATGTTGCATGCTTTTTTATTTTGCAAGCCATCTTTAGAGAATTTCAACCTTATAATACCTTGATAAAAAGTCAAACAAATGCCAATTAGCTTTATGTGGCCATTCAATGGCCAATGTTGGTGTTTGACTTATATTTTCGGTTCTTGAAAAATCTTACTTCATCTAGCAAATCATGAGGAGTTTACACAATTATAGGTAGTTTGAAGATTTAATGATTGTTAAATGTTTGAGGCTTATTTTTTTTTGAACATATATTAATTAAAAAAGTATGTTTGGTAAATGTTTTTTTATGGAGAATTTTATAAAACATAACTTTAAACTTGAAAAAGGCTCCATTTAAAACATATATTAATTAAAAAAGGATGTTTGGTAAATGTTTTTTATGAAGAATTTTATAAAACATAACTTTAAACTTGAAAAAGTAACATGTCTTATTACAAAATGACTTGATACACTATCGAGCTAAGTTTTTTGTATACGGGATATGTAGCATAAAAAGATATGATGAGAATTTGTATTTGTAGTAAATGATGGTAGAGAGTCTTTGAAAAGACTTGAAGCTGATGAAACATAATTCATTAATATCCAAGTTGTCGGTGATAATTGATAGATAATGAGGAACTTGAATAAGTTTTTTTATATGTTTTTGTGGTTTATAAGTGGTTTGTTATCAATCTAATAGAAAGTTATCTACTATACTACATATCAGATGTTGGTATTTTGGCATCACCAACATTTATACTCTTTCTACAGGTTGGTCTGAACAAGTTCAATAGGCAACATTCGTCGAGGGAGAGAGCAAAAAAAGTAGATAAGGTAATCTTCGTAATGAAAATATTGTGCTAAGAGAATGTGGCTGCACTTTTTATCATGCTTGAACCATTTGTATGGGATTGTAAAAGCATAGAGTGTTTGGTTGCTGATTGCTGTGTCAAAACTAGGTGTTCGGTTGTCTGATTAATTCTTGAAACTTCATTTCGTATCAGCATTTTATTGGACTCTTTGAAAATTGCCTTTTTTGCCGATGGCATGAACCTGATTATTTGTATTTGATACATTTGCTACCTCCTAAGTTAAATTTGTTGTTTTTATATGCTATTAGTAGTTATAGGTCCAGGAACAAGGAAGTCACCACAACAGGGACTTAAATCTTGGTTCTTTTAAGTTTTTGAGCTAATGGTAACTTGAAATTTATATTTTTTTAATCTTTTTTTATTATATTTTGTTGGTACAGGTAACACAAAATGTTAACACACACGGTAAATTGAGTTCGCAAAAAAAAAAACGTTGTTGCCTTTGTCATAGTCAATTCGGAGTTAGAGATGGGCTTTGGGACAAGATGAAGGAATTTGATGGTAACGTTTCTACTAATAAATTCGATTATTATTCATACATGTAACAAATGTAATTTTATTTATATTATGAGCCTTCTTTGAAAAAAATGAGATTTGAAAACACAAGCCCGTATGGGCTATCTGAGGTTGTAGGTTTGTTGCATTTCTTATGCTACATGTCGTATTATTGTTTTATAAACGAAACGCATAAAAGCTTGGGTGCGAGCTTGACTTATTTTTAAAGACGTGAAAAATATGATAAACAAATTGTTATTCTATTTCGCAGTTAACTATTCATCATCCTACAAAGGTGGTGTGGAGTCGTCATTTTTCATTTGTTTTTTATAATTATATTGTTTTTGTATAAGCTTTTTTGTCATTATATTTTTTTATAAGATGTATCTAAAGTTTTTTATATAATATCTTATATGAATTCTTGAAGCTAGCCCGCCCATGAGACGGGCCTTGAGACTAGTATATATATATATATATATATATATATATATATATATATATATTATCTTATTCTTTGAGGCAAATCACAATCCTGATAGGATTGTGATTCTGTCTAACCTTGTTCCGGCCGGGCCGGGTCGTGGACCGCATACATCTTATGCGGCCACTATTCATTCAAGCCCATAAGATTAAGTGACATTAACCCAACCCATTCGTGATGGGCCGGATGCGGGTAGTACCCGTGGGCCGGGTTCATGACCCGGTTGGGGACTATACGTCATCATGTCCCCCCAGTCTAGTTGTAACAGCCGCAGGCGTAATATCTAGACTAAAAATGCCCTTTGGACTCACCAAGAAATAACATTTTTAAAATGTCGAATTTTGAAAACCATAAGTCGGCCGCACGTGGCAACCTTGAGAGGAATTCATGCCTATGTATAAATAAATGACGCCCAAGCCGTATGTGACAACCGAGACACATTAAATGAAACATTAAATATGGTCATACATATGAACGCATATCCCGACACACTAGACTGTTCACCTAACATATTTGACAGACAAAGTGCAAACAATCACTGCTCGAGCGACGCAATCATCTGAGTCAGAAGTGACCCGTGGGTCCCGCCTGACTGTTCACTTGCCACCTACCCCCTAACCACACGATCTAAGTTAGTAGAAGACACGTGGCACTAATCCAATGAACCATTAACGACAAGGCAACCCTATAAATAGGTTACTCATACGGCAGTGTGTTATACACAGTCTTTTGCTATTTTTCCGCCATTAATGCTTTCTTCCTTACCACCACTTTCTTTCGCACGGATCTTCCCCCACACAGGTTAGAACACCACGCCTTTCATTATTTCTTAATAATTATGGCTCATAGGAACAACCCGTCCATCGGATCCGTGCTGAATGTGATGACGGAAGTAAAACTCGGAGAGTTTTGCTCCGACTTCTACATCCCTAGAAACCGTCACCCCTCTCTCCCTGGTGCCGGGGATCTTATAACTGAAGCCCCCCAGGGAAAGATTGGCTTGTATACTCGTCTTTTTGATGCAGCCAACTACCGCATCCCTTTTACTAGGTTCCTTATAGATTTACTAGGGTACTATGATGTACATATCACCCAGTTACACTGCATAGGCACATGTAAGATTAGCCAATTTGAAATAGTATGCCGTGCCCGAAGCATCCCCCCAACCCTAGAGTTATTTAGGCTGTTTTATATTCCCAACTTAGTGAATGCTTGGCTTTCCTTCAAGAAACGATCCCCAAACAGCCCCATGAGTCACACTAAAGCCATGGACTCGTTGAAAAACTGGTACGACCACTACTTTTGTATTGACACAGTAGTATGGCCGACTGAGTTTGTATATAAGCATAGGTTACGCCCTGACTTTCCTCCCCGGGTTGGTACATACAACGCCTAGCACGCTCAAGAAATAGATAGAAATAGGACAGGGTTTCATAGGAGCCTACCCGAGTCATTCCTTTGCCTGCTAGGAATTAGTCGTAACTACTTTGCCCCGTCGAACAGATACCCCGTATTTTGGAGAAGCCGAGGCGAAGGTAGGTATAGTATATGTATCCTCAAAGATATATAAATGCGTGGTCCGTATCTAACATACTTCTTTCTTTTGTAGAAATGAATTTCTTTGGAGTCCTACGCCAGGGAGACCCTAAGGCCATCCCGGAGGGAATGCGCCCCAGACGAGAAAACGATCTACCACTGCTTGAACAAACCAGAAACGTGATAGTCGCCCTGCCAGCCGTACCCGACCCCTAATCCGACGAGGAAGATACAACTCTTCAGAAGACCCCCATAGATTTCGATAACAAAGACGGGGACACAATGATGTTGGAAAATGATGTTGGGCCATCCTCACTGCCGAAGACTACCACCCATGTTCATGAGGAGGAGCAGGGTGATAACATTAAGAGAACCACCTCTAGCCTCCGCCAAATGCTGGGTGATGACGATGAGGAAGTACAACAAGTCGATCAAGAGGAGGAGGAAGAAGCTCAACCCGTCCCATAGCGTACCCGCAGAAAGAATAAGAGGGTGAGGAAAACTACCTAGGCCATGATAGGAGAACACAATGCCCCAGTCAAGAGACTGCGCGAAGACCACCCCCTCTATCAATCTGAGGAAAGCACAAATCAGGTTTCGGGAATGGCGCAGGATGCCCACATATCCCAGAACGTGCCACCCCCAGCTGTTGAGCCGGTCTCTCAGGTTCCTCCCTGATGTAGTGGTTTTACTACTCTTTAGGAAAAGAGTGCAAAAGTAGGGTAAGCAAGACGATTTCCGAAAATCGTGTGTAAATGACCCTAAAGTGAGTTCGTTCTCGAGGAGGCTAGTGCGTCGTGTAATGAAATGATCATCTTTGTGATTTTATTGTTATGAGAAAAGAAAATAGAAATGGGGTAAGAAGAGAATGACGGTTACGATGACGGATTACACTAAGACGAAAAGGTCGTTCACGTAAAACCGTAAAAAGCACTAAATTAAAAATTAAACCTAAAAATTAATTAAAAGTTAAAACTAAGTCTAAAATAATATAAATAAGAATAAAAATTCAACAAAAATATTTTAAAACCTTTTATTAATTAAATATTCAATTTTAAATGCTAATTAAAGACCTAAAATTAAAAATAATTAACAAAATGTCCAAAATATTATTTTATTGAACAAATAACTCACTTATATTATTTAAAGACTAAAAAGTATTTTTCCTAAATTTTAAAAACTAATTTTCTATTTTTAAATCACTAAAAACTATTTTTAAACCAAAATAATCATAAAAAATAATAAAATAATGCCAAAAATAATTTGATAATTTTAAAAATCCTAAATTATACTAATGAATAGTAGAAAATTGAAAAAGTTCGAAAAATGTAAATTTTTTCACTAAAAGACAAAACTGATATTAATTAAACCCTAATTAATCTAAATTTAATTCTAAAAAAATAATTAAAAAGTGAACAGTGAAATAATTTTTAACTAAAAATCTTAAACTATTTTTTTAAATATAAGAAAAATTTTAAAACTGAAAATTATAACTTTTTACCACTGAAAGACAAAAACAGAAAGTTAAAAAGTTAATTAAAATAGCTATTTAATCTAAAAAATACCAGATGAACAGTAACTGAAAAATAAAATAAACTGAAAAATCAAAAATAAAATAAGAAAAATAATGAAATTTGTTTCAGGTCCTAACTCCTAATTAACTCCACTAAAGACAAAAAAGTGAAAACTGACAATGACACTTGGACTTGTTTTGTTTTTTAGTGTAGCAGTGCCAACTTGTGCACTACCAGTGGGAAATTGGTTCCCACTGCTAGCTATAAAAACTTGACAGATTAAGAATAAGCTTAGGAAAGCTTATTTGTTGCTTATTATTGGACAATAAGGCACCCCCACAACCAGTTGGGTTGTGGGGAGTCAGTAAGAATGTAAAAACAGCACCTAAAACATAGAAATCACACAAATAAGGCACAAAATCAGTCACTGTGGGCTAATGCATGTTTCTGATGAACATTGCTGGTGCACTTGGCACAAAAATGGATTTTAAAGCTATCACACTTGCTCAAATAACAACCAAACTATAAATAAGCTATCAACAAACCTCTAATAACAGCTTATCTAATAGCCCACAAGATTTCAAGGTTTAAAAATAACTAGAACAACACAGATTTGGTCTTGACTGTTTTAGTTAAATAACAAGTATGCAAAACTCATTTTTATCATGCCAAGCTTAGTCAAAACACTGAATAAAACCTATAACAACTAAATTAAGTGTGTTAGACCTGTTTTTAACCCAAATATTCTAACCAATGTTCAGTTAAAATCCAAATCCAAACACCCCTTAACAAAATGAAAACAACCTTAATCAAACAGATTCACTATAAATTACTTCTAAAATGATTCCTACTTAATCTAGCATGTATACATTCATTAAACAAACCTCAACAAACAAATAAACTAACATTAATAGTTATCTTAAGCAAATCTTCCAATAGCAGATCCACATACACATAAGAGTCCAGAAACAAATGCAAAAAGGGTTCAAGCCAAACCTTGGTTAGCTGATGCCTTCTTTTGTTACTGTTCATGAGCCTATGAGTGTGTAGAGAGCCCCGTTGGCTGGTCTACAAAAGACCAGGGGGTACAATGTCTTCAGTAAAGAAAATGAATGGCAATTTGAGACTTGTTGTCCTTGAGATCCTGCACAAGCATCACAAATCCAAGAAACAAAACATTTCAAGTTTGGATAAGCTCAAACCACAAGCTTGTCATGCTTAATGGTTTTAGCTTATTTAAACAGTAAGATATAAGCAAAATAAATAAAAAAATGATTTTGAGGAAAATCTTTGAAAATGGGATTTTGAAACTTCTAACTTGGGAAAACTGAAACTAATAGAAATAGCTTATACAAGCTTATGTAGCTTATTTGGTTGTCCACCAAATAAGTTGATAAGCCCCTATAACTATCACAGAAAATCAAGATTTTGGTTAAAGTGTCCTCTCACCAAAATCTTTATTTTCTTGATGAAACTTAACACAATTCAATAGTTATAATGGAACTCAGATTCTGCCAATAACAACACCAACTTTTAAACATAAAAAGGAATTCCTTTTAAAATAAAATACCAACTTTAATAGATTAAAAAGGGATTACAATATTTTTTAGCAAAATCTGGAACAACCAAATAGGGACACATACGTCCTCTATTTATACAAATGAATGGAAAAATCTAGAAACTAAAACCCTAGCTAAGGGATTTCCTATAATGCCCTTGGTCTTCTTGGGGAATCTTGGTCAAATGCATCTTCATGTGATCTCTGAATGCCCATGTGAGTTGCCAGCTGTTGTTGAGATGATCTTGGCCGTATATCATGCCTTTGGGACAAAGGAATACATGCGAGTCGTTTAATTGGTCGGGTTTAGGGTTTTGTGATGAAAGTGATAGGCAGGGGAGGATCCCAGGGGTCACATGGGTTGGTTGGGTTCACGTTTTGGGTGTGGGATGGGTTTAGGCTAAGGTTAATTATCATTCTGGATATTTGGGAGCAAAACCCCTTTAGATTAAGATTAATTGAAGCTGGGTATTATTTAGGGTTTATGGGGAAGAACAGGTGGGTTTGATTTGGTTTTGGGGAAGGATTAGTTTAAAATTATGTTTAAGAGGGAAATTAATAACTGATTATTAAATCAGTTATTAAAGATGGTGGAAGGTGACGTGGATAGAGGGTGGTGCGTGATTGGCTGGTGGGTGGAAGGAGGTGATGTGTCGTGTGGTGAGTGGGTGGGTTAAGTTTACATGTCTGGCCCATATAACCCCTCAAGTTTCTTTCTTTGTTCATTTTGTAATAAACAGCCAACAACTCCATTTCCTTTGTTAACAACTTTGGGTAGTTTGTCATTTTTGGCCCAAAAAATTTTCAAACATGTTTCAAGGACATTTAATGCACTTTATGCATTCTTCAAGGACCAAACTTGCACATCTTTAACATTTTAGGGACCCCTATGTAATATATGAGTTTCACAAGGGTTTTAAATGACAAGTCTTCAATAGTAGAGGGACCATTCTTGCCAAATCTTCAAAATTCAAGGACTTGATAAGAAAATCATGATTTGGGTCCGGTTCTTTGTGCGGCTTCGTTTCCCGTGTTCGTTTTTGATTGATTCTTGTGATCTTTTTGTCATTTCCTCAATATCCGTACCTAAAATACACAAGCAACAAACACGAGCATATATTTGGCATTTTTAATGATATTTAATGCATTTTAAGCCCATTTTGGACGATGAGACTATGTATAAAAGCAGTCTCATCACTCCCCCATACTAAACCATTGTCGTGCCCTCACGTAATGCTAGAATAAAGTATCGTAGCACCTCCAAAATTTATTTTTATTTACTTTATTGAATGATAAACTAGCTACACTACTACTATTACTACTACTTGTGTTTTAAACATAATGTATGATTTTCATCGCAAAATGGGATGTTTAGGTTCATAGAATAAGAACACGTGAATGCTTCGTTAAAAATAATTTCATTGAGTCCTCAATTTTAACCCTAATTCCACGCCAAGCGTGCAACGAGATCATTGTCATTATAAGTTAGTAATGCTAACACTACTCATATGCCCTAATCACGTACTTATCCTCCCATTATTCCTAAGTTGTATCTCTTATATTTTATTTTGTCTTGAATGTTTCACGAGGATACATTGTTTGACTTATGCGATAATAGAGATTTAGGTCTAAAAATAGAGTCCTAACGGTGTAACCAAGACCATCAAATCAATAACCCCTCCTAATAGACAACGATGTCAAAAAATTAAGTCAACAAGAAGGATCGATAAACACGTTTTTATAACGGCTTTGAACATGATACTTATTACCAATACTTTTATACGCCCCGTAACGGAAGGGCCTTATTATCTTTAGTTTACCTCCATCTTTTATTCAACTTCGCCATGAAGCTTTTATTATGACTTCGGTCTTGCCTTGCCTTTTATTATCCGCCTCATCGGTGGTTTTATTAGTCAAAGACGTATATCCTCACGCTAAGGCGAATTTTAGATCTTTAAAGCTTCGAAGATTAAGGCTTGATTCACTTTCAATTTTGCATAGATTTTTCGGCCTTGTGGGGCTTCAAATTGTTTGCTTGATTTAGGTGAGCACTTGAAATCTTATTATTGGGTGAAGCTTTCGATTATTAGGGTGCCAATACTTCAAAACCATGACGCTCGCGATACCTTAATGTCTTCCCAATTTAATTACACGGAAGCTACTAGAAAAGACTAGAAACCCAACAATCCCAACTAAACCGCTAAGTCAATATTTATTAAGCAAAAAATATTTACATGCGAAGGGAGAATAAGCAAACAACGAGAACACATGAGTTTTTGAAAGAATACGAGTACTCTACGTTTAGCATAGTAACTTATAATTAACCCTATCATTTCTCGTCCTCATTTAAGAGACTTAGCCTAATGTCTAGTTAAGGAATCAAAGCTAAGTGCTCAACACGCACGGTGGAGTCAAAAATTACTATTATTCTCGCCATTGGAAAATCTACATGCGTGTCTTCAAACACTTATAAAAAATGAGAAAAATTTTAAAATTTGGCCATTTTTAGCCTTATTTTGCAACAAAACGATAAACAAAAAGATAAACTTTGGAAAGCGTGAAGGTTTGGCAAGGCAAGTATCTATTCACCCCCCATACTAAAGTTAAAGATTGTCCTCAATGTTTCGAGTCTAGGGGTGCAAACACCCACATACTAGAGACGTAGTCGAATGCCTAATCTTGCATGGAAAGGGTGTAACCAATAAATTAATAGCCGTTTATGAAGTGTGCAATAAACCTAAGGTTAGAACATCAAAGGATATATCATTTGGATATTGAGAAAGTCTTCCAAGCAATCGATCGAGTGCTCTCATAATTAACACGAGAGGCTCCAATCGTGAAGATCATGATCTAAAAACCACAATTCACAAACAACCACGGAACAAAGGTTGGAAGGGCACAAATCCCCTCACATTAAACTAATTAGAAAGCAATAATATGTACATGAATAAGCATGGGTTTCCCCCACGAGGCACCTTGTTTTTGATAACCGAGTCAAAAGCTCGACTCAAATCCCCATAAATGTGATCATTTAGGGATAATCATGGTATGGTCAATTCTTAGTGGGGCTTACATGATAAACAAGGCCCAAAAAACAACCGGTATTAAGGACTAAGTCCTTTGATGGTGCAAAATACCGGGATCGAAGATGGCGTTCTCGTTTTCATTGGAAAAACAAATCAACGCCACTTCATCATGTGTCAACACAAACCCAAAGGGTTTCAAGAAAATAGATGAAAAGAAATAGAAGGGTGGGACAATGGGTAAGTCATAAAAACCATGAGCTACTTGAGGTAGACTCGCACCAATCAAATAGAAAGATTTTCCATTTATTGCATCGGTGGAAGACCGATATTTCCCTTTATAAGCAATTCCGGGATCAAATATCTCGTCCTCGGTGGAGAAAGGGGAGGGAAAATAAGGGGCTTCCCCCATACTAAGTCCACACAAAGCATCGTCAAAAGGAGTAGACGAGCTTGTAGCACTCAAAACACGAGGTGATGACGGAGCTAGCATTGTAGAAAAATCTTTTAAATCCAATTTAAAATCTTTCCCTTTTTCATCTTTTAAACTCTCCTTATGAAAACCCGACTTAATTATGTCAAAAATATTTGGTGTTTCTAAAGCAATGTTAGTCACACTAAAAATTCTCACATTTGAAAACCGTTTTGGTTTAGGTGGTGGAAAGTTCTCAAAACGTTTGTCAACAAAGAAAACTTCCCCATCGGGGTCAACATATTCAGCATCCGAAGAATCATTCGTGATTGGAAGCGTAGGCTTAACACTCTTAACCTCCACCGGCGGAGGGGACGGAAAATCGTTTTTATCATCAACTTCTAAAACTCTTTTTGAAATCTTTTTGCAAATGTTTTTGATGGGACTAACATTGTTCAAAGACGTGATAGAGTACACATGAGAAAGTGTGGTGTTTTGAGTTGCATTTATGACGAGTTCTTCCTCATTGAAACGAAGAGTGATTTTCCTAGCATGCACATCGATAAGTGCTCTCGAGGTATCCAAAAATGATCGACCTAAAATTAGAGGAACTTTAGTATCGATGGGAATGTCAACAACAATAAAGTCTACGGGATAGTAGAACTTTCCAACTTTCACGAAGACGTCCTCGGCTACTCCACAAGCTAGAATCGTAGAATGATCGGCCATCTCGATTGACATTCTTGAAGGAGTGAGATTGGGAAGATTGAGCGACTTAAAAATCGCAAGAGGCATCAAATTTATACTAGCACCAAGATCGGCCAAGGCGTAGCATTCCTCCATATCTTGAATTGCACATGGGATTAAAAATTTACCGGTGTCACCGACTTTTTAAGGTATGCGGCTAAGAAAAACCGAAGAACAACTAGACGACTTTTGCAATTTCTCTTTGTTATTCAACATACTTTTAAAGTTCGCGGCAAATCGAGGCATCATAACCAAGGCGTCGGCAAAACTTATATTAAAATGCAAGTCACGAAACATTTTCATAAAAAGTTCAAATTGATAATTATTTCGTTCTTGTGCCTTTTCCTTGTTTCTTCTTGAAGGGTAAGGTAAGAGTGGTGTGGGTTGGGGCATACGCAAAGGCCTTGGAATCTCGGGTTCCACTATTGGTATTGGTTCAACCGTAGGTGTGGTTTGAGCCGTACTTCGTGGGCTTGGAATTTGCTCCTTTTCTACCACCACCTCGGGTTCTTTCTCTTTTTCCTTCTCCGTAGAAGTACTTGGACGAGAAATGGGTTCTTTGAAAGTTTTACCACTACGAGTAGTAATAACCTTTAATTCTCCTTTCGGGTTCATGATGGTATCACTAGGAAGACCACCCGAAGAAGAAGTTTTACACATGATAGCTTCAAACATTTTTCCCATTTGATCTTCAAACTTAGATTGCCTAGTATCCGCTTTTAACAACTCTTGCTTAATCTCATGTTGACCTTGCTCCATTTTTTGTTGATTTTGTTGGAGACGTTGAACATTTCCTTCCATTTTATTAGCATGAGTCTTAAGTTCATTAGCAAGTTCGTTTTTAAGCTCGTTTTTCAACTCGGATCTTAAGCTAACCATTTCACGTTGCATATTATCAAACTTAGCATCGTTTGCTTTAGCATAATTCAAAAATTCTCCTTGAAGATTTTTGGTGTGATCATTTTGAAAACCTTGTGTGGTAGTTTGAAAATCACGGTTTTGGTTTTGGTTTGAAATTTGCCTATTTCCACTTTGATAATTACCCTTGTTGTAGTTACGTTGATTTCCTTGATAAGCGCCACTTTGATTGTTGTTTCGATAGTTGTTAGCATTTTGATTTTGTGGAGCTTGATTTTGGCGGGAACCTTGACCGTTTTGGTTATAAGTTCCCGTGGCTACATAAGCATTCGAAGTGTTACCATCCGCGGTAATGCACTCGGAAAAATCATGAGCTCCACCATACGAAATACAACTCTTGGAAACCGCCTTAACCGAAGCGGAATTCAAAGCATCTTGTGCTTTCCAGTGAGTCATAAGAGTCGAAAACCTATCGAAAAACCAATTCTCCTCATTTGCTTCATCTTGCAAGGCATTAATGCTACGAGACGATGGCGAACCCAAATTGGCAACACTCGGTGTGTTACGAGGGCTATAAACCTTAGACCTATTCTCAATAATTTTCAAAGCCTCATCGGTCGTTTTGCACAAAAAAGTACCACCCGCGGCGGCATTTAAGTAATCTCGTTCATGATCATTAAGCCCATTATAAAAAGTGTCAATTTGATGCAATTCGGAAAAATCATGGTGTGGACATTCATGTAACATTTCTTTAAACCTTTCCCAAGCCATTGAAAAACTTTCATTAGACCTTTGAGTAAATCGTGAAATCTCGTTTTTTAAATGTGTTGTTTTAGATGGTGGAAAAAATTGATTCACAAATTTCGAAACGAGATCACCCCACGTCAAAATCGAATTTGGAGGTTCTTTCTCGAGCCATATCTTGGCGGGTCCATCTAACGAGTATGCAAACAACATCATCTTAATGGCATCGTGTTGTACATCCTTAAACTTGCTTGTCGCGGTGAGATGATTAAATTGCCTAATGTGATAATGTGCGTTGTCTTTCTCGTGTCCGCGAAACTTGTTGGCTTGAAGCATAGACATTAAACCCGTTTTGATCTCGAAGTTCTCCGCAAGGATGGCGGGAATCACAATGGCCTCTCCAAAACCCTCGGTGGGTGCTTGAAGCAACTCCATCATAGTACGATTAGCCATGATAGCTTCTTGTTCTACAATAGGTTCCTCACTTGGAGTCTCTTCACTAGAAAGATTAGGAGTAGGTGTTGCCTCCTTTTTGTTTTTTCGTTTACGTGCACGTCTTGCTTGATTGCGAGTAAGCATAAACGTCACGTACAACGTGGGGATGAGCAAAGAAGATTCTTTTTGGTGTTTTTAACTTTTTCAATTTTTTTTGGATTTTTGATTGTTTTTACTTTTTTTGGATTTTGGAATTGTATTAGGTAGAAAAAAAATCTACAAATCTCCTCCTTAATCAAATCTCTTGATCAAAGAAGCCTCAAGGAATGAAAACGATCACGTGAAGTGAACGCCTTCGATGACTTTAGAACGTTGGTGGAACACCAAAACGTTCAAGAGGGTTTAATCAAATAAAACCAAGAAAGTATATATGATACTTAATAATACTTTGGGCGGCAAAACCCTCGATTAGCTCTCAAAATCAAATACTCACAAGCAAGCAGGGAAACGAGGCGGCGCGAAGCACTTAAGAGCCTTTTTCCTTAGGATATATTTTATAATATCCGCCTTATACCCAACTTATAGTTTGTATTTTCAAAATCGAGCTTCTCGAAAGTATTTATCTATTTTTGCCTTTTTTTCTTTGGTTTGAGATTCGAATACAATGATTGGGTAATGACCTCCCAAGTCAAGGTTGTGATTTCTCACGTATTTGGAGTACTTGTGTATTTATTGTTCTACGTATATAATATAGTAATAGTATTCACAAAAAACGAAAAACCGATAATACGTATTAGTAGAGTGCTACTAATACAAATACTATTATGGCTAGTATAAAAACAACAATTGTTCAAGTCAAAACACAACACGCCTCCCCGGCAGCGGCGCGAAAAATGATGTAGTGGTTTTAATACTCTTTAGGAAAAGAGAGCAAAAGTAGGGTAAGCACGCCGATTTAGGAAAACCGTGTGTAAATGACCCTAAAGTGAGTTCGTTCTCGAGGAGGCTAGTGCGTCGTGTAATGAAATGATCATCTTTGTCATTTTATTGTTATGAGAAAAGAAAATAGAAATGGGGTAAGAAGAGAATGACGGTTACGATGACGGATGACACTAAGACGAAAAGGTCGTTCACGTAAAACCGTAAAAAGCACTAAATTAAAAACTAAACCTAAAAATTAATTAAAAGTTAAAACTAAGTGTAAAATAATATAAATAAGAATAAAATTCAACAAAAATATTTTAAAACCTTTTATTAATTAAATATTCAATTTTAAATGCTAATTAAAGTCCTAAAATTAAATATAATTAACAAAATGTCCAAAATATTATTTTATTGAACAAATAACTCACTTATATTATTTAAAGACTAAAAAGTATTTTTCCTAAATTTTAAAAACTAATTTTCTATTTTTAAATCACTAAAAACTATTTTTAAACCAAAATAATCATAAAAAATAATAAAATAATGCCAAAAAAAGTTAGATAATTTTAAAAATCCTAAATTATACTAATGAACAGTAGAAAATTGAAAAAGTTTGAAAAATGTAAAATTTTTCACTAAAAGATAAAACTGATATTAATTAAACCCTAATTAATCTAAATTTAATTCTAAAAAAATAATTAAAAAGTGAACAGTGAAATAATTTTTAACTAGAAATCTTAAACTATTTTTTTAAATATATAAAAAATTTTAAAATTGAAAATTATAACTTTTTACCACTGAAAGACAAAAACAGAAAGTTAAAAAGTTAATTAAAATAGCTATTTAATCTAAAAAATACCAGATGAACAGTAACTGAAAAATAAAATAAACTGAAAAATCAAAATAAAATAAGAAAAGTAATGAAATTTGTTTCAGGTCCTAACTCCTAATTAACTCCACTAAAGACAAAAAAGTGAAAACTGACAATGACACTTGGACTTGTTTTGTTTTTTAATGTAGCAGTGCCAACTTGTGCACTACCTGTGGGAAATTGGTTCCCACTGCTAGCTATAAAAACTTGACAGATTAATAATAAGCTTAGGAAAGCTTATTTGTTGCTTATTACTGGACAATAAGGCACCCCCACAACCAGTTGGGTTGTGGGGAGTCAGTAAGAATGTAAAAACAGCACCTAAAACACAGAAATCACACAAATAAGGCACAAAATCAGTCACTATGGGCTAATGCATGTTTCTGATGAACAGTATTGGTGCACTTGGCACAAAAATGGATTTTAAAGCTATCACACTTGCTCAAATAACAACCAAACTATAAATAAGCTATCAACAAACCTCTAATAACAGCTTATCTAATAGCCCACAAGATTTCAAGGTTTAAAAATAACTAGAACAACACAGATTTGGTCTTGACTGTTTTAGTTAAATAACAAGTATGCAAAACTCATTTTTATCATGCCAAGCTTAGTCAAAACACTGAATAAAACCTATAACAACTAAATTAAGTGTGTTAGACCTGTTTTTAACCCAAATATTCTAACCAATGTTCAGTTAAAACCCAAATCCAAACACCCCTTAACAAAATGAAAACAACCTTAATCAAATAGAATCACTATAAATTACTTCCAAAATGATTCCTACTTAATCTAGCATGTATACATTCATTAAACAAACCTCAACAAACAAATAAACTAACATTAATAGTTATCTTAAGCAAATCTTCCAATAGCAGATCCACATACACATAAGAGTCCAAAAACAAATGCAAAAGGGTTCAAGCCAAACCTTGGTTAGCTGATGCCTTCTTTTGTTACTGTTCATGAGCCTATGAGTGTGTAGAGAGCCCCGTTGGCTGGTCTACAAAAGACCAGGAGGTACAATGTCTTCAGTAAAGAAAATGAATGGCAATTTGAGACTTGTTGTCCTTGAGATCCTGCACAAGCACCACAAATCCAAGAAACAACACACTTCAAGTTTGGATAAGCTCAAACCACAAGCTTGTCAGGCTTAATGGTTTTAGCTTATTCAAGCAGTAAGATATAAGCAAAATAAATAAAAAAATGATTTTGAGGAAAATCTTTGAAAACGGGATTTTGAAACTTCTAACTTGGGAAAACTGAAACTAAAAGAAATAGCTTATACAAGCTTATGTTGCTTATTTGGTTGTCCACCAAATAAGCTGATAAGCCCCTATAACTATCACAGAAAATCAAGATTTTGGTTAAAGTGTCCTCTCACCAAAATCTTTATTTTCTTGATAAACTTAACACAATTCAATAGTTATAATGGAACTCAGGTTCTGCCAATAACAACACCAACTTTTAAACATAAAAAGGAATTACATTTAAAATAAAATACCAACTTTTATAGATTAAAAAGGGATTACAATATTTTTTAGCAAAATCTGGAACAACCAAATAGGGACACATACGTCCTCTATTTATACAAATGAATGGAAAAATCTAGAAACTAAAACCCTAGCTAAGGGATTTCCTAAAATGCCCTTGGTCTTCTTGGGGAATCTTGGTCAAATGCATCTTCATGTGATCTCTGAATGCCCATGTGAGTTGCCAGCTGTTGTTGAGATGATCTTGGCCGTATATCATGCCTTTGGGGCAAAGGAATACATGTGAGTCGTTTAATTGGTCGGGTTTAGGGTTTTGTGATAAAAGTGATAGGCAGGGGAGGGTCCCAGGGGTCACATGGGTTGGTTGGGTTCACGTTTTGGGTGTGGGATGGGTTTAGGCTAAGGTTAATTATCATTCTGGATATTTGGGAGCAAAACCCCTTTAGATTAAGATTAATTGAACCTGGGTATTATTTAGGGTTTATGGGGAAGAACAGGTGGGTTTGATTTGGTTTTGGGGAATGATTAGTTTAAAATTATGTTTAAGAGGGAAATTAGTAACTGATCATTAAATCAGTTATTAAAGATGGTGGAAGGTGACGTGGATGGAGGGTGGTGCGTGATTGGCTGGTGGGTGGAAGGAGGTGATGTGTCGTGTGGTGAGTGGGTGGGTTAAGTTTACATGTCTGTCCCATATAACCCCTCAAGTTTCTTTCTTTGTTCATTTTGTAATAAACAGCCAATAACTCCATTTCCTTTGTTAACAACTTTGGGTAGTTTGTCATTTTTGGCCCAAACAATTTTCAAACATGTTTCAAGGACATTTAATGCACTTTATGCATTCTTCAAGGACCAAACTTGCTCATCTTTAACATTTTA
Source organism: Glebionis coronaria (assembly GCA_025667525.1). Classification (NCBI taxonomy): domain Eukaryota; kingdom Viridiplantae; phylum Streptophyta; class Magnoliopsida; order Asterales; family Asteraceae; genus Glebionis; species Glebionis coronaria. The sequence goes on from JANFOE010000157.1 coordinate 262,805, forward strand.
GGGACCCCTATGTAATATATAAGTTTCACAAGGGTTTAAAATGACAAGTCTTCAATAGTAGAGGGACCATTCTTGCCAAATCTTCAAACTTCAAGGACTTGATAGGAAAATCATGATTCGGGTCCGGTTCTTTGTGCGGCTTCGTTTCCCGTGTTCATTTTTTATTGATTCTTGTGATCTTTTTGTCATTTCCTCAATATCCGTACCTAAAATACACAAGCAACAAACACGAGCATATATTTGGCATTTTTAATGATATTTAATGCATTTTAAGCCCATTTTGGACGATGAGACTATGTATAAAAGAAGTCTCATCACTCCCACTACGTCAGAGCTGGAGAAGACCAATATGTAAGTCGTCCCCACATGCTTGTCATTATTTCTCTTTTCCAAGTAAAAGGTATGTGCTTTTGTAATAATTCTTATGTGCATGGCAATGTTTGTTATAGGGATGACCAGGCTGGTGCCGCACCTGTCCAAGGGACGAGGAAGGGGAAGGAGCCTGTCCTTCACACCGCGGCGTCCAAACCTAGCCTGGCCTTCGAGGAAGTTACTCCTACGCCCTCACAAGAAGTTCCTGTATCCGGCTCCCCCACACACTTTAACCTTGAGTGGAAGACAACCACCACTAGGATGAGGGACGCGGAAGAATGCCGGGACTACCTAAACCACTGCATTCCTCCTGGCCTTTTAAAGGATATAAATTCACTAAGTCATCCAGACTTGGTAGATGAATACAATGAGGCATTGGTGCATCAGATGGTTATGGGTACCTCCATGCGGGTGAGATTTGAGGCCGCCTTGAATCACGTCGAATCTTTAAAGAGGAAGAACGGCCGTAGGGAGAAAATGATTGAAGAAAATAAATCCTTGATTGTAACCCTCCAGTCCCAACTCGCCACCGCTGAGGCAACCATCAAAGAACAAGTCGTGCATGCCAACGCCCATGACAAACATGTTGTCGAGCTTGAAGCCCAACTTGAGGCTTCAAAATCTAAGGTAAGTATCTGTACGGTATCATACCCACGTCCATATTATGCATGATTTATTCTAACCTTAGTATATCACACACAGGTGGCCACCGCAGAAGCTTTGGCGAAGACCTCCACTGACCAGGTATCTACCCTCTTGAAGGAGCTTGAAGAAGTACAGACATTCATCCAAGGCGAGGAGATTTTGAAAGATAAGCTGGCTAAGGAAAGGACCATGCTGGAACAGGTGATGGAGGCTTCTGCGCAAAAGGATGTGGAGCTGGACGCCCTTACCACAGACCGTGATGAGGTGTTGTGCCCTCAACTACTAGCAGCCATTACTGGTCGTAGGTGGATGGTGTGCCATGGGGCGCGCCTAACTGTTATGAAAGTGATGGAGGCTCCTCAATTTGTGCAGTATTTTGTAGATCTTCTATCGGATGGCATCGACCATGGTCGTCACGAAGGCATGGTCATGGCTACAGAGCTGATAAGCAAGAAGCAGAATTATACTAAGCATGCCTACTTCAACCCCGGGGGCGCAGAGAAGATGACTGCATCCATGGCTGCTATGAGGGATTTGGAGTATCCTTTCTTGGCCGAGCTTGAGTCTACAAAGGATGCGTCCAATAGGGAGATCATGGAAAAACTAAGTCTAGGCGCATGCTCGCAAGGTGAGGGAGACTCCCGGACTTATTTCACACCTTCCCCCAGCCAACTTACTCTTCCCGTTTATGAAGATGTCACCAGGATCGTGGTTGGTGAGCAGACATTAAGTGAGGCGTTGGAGGCGAACGCGGCTCGGGCTCTCGATAGGAAAGACCATGGTGAAGCATCATCTCGAATAGCTGAAGAGCAGAGAGAGATAGGTAAGTTTCCCCCCCCCCCCATATAGGGCATTCCTTCATTGCTGTAATTTCTGAACATTATAATTTATAACAAATATTCGTCCGTGGATGTCCACGACACTTTTTTGTAACACTTTATCTAAACACTTAGAGTATTATGTGTACGGTTCCGTGGTAATCACAGCAATTTTGATTGTTGGAAACTTGTTTATATTATTTAGATTTTGTGTATCGGTGTTGCATGACATGTCACGGCTTATCAAGAATAAAACTAAGTCTATATTTTACTAGACGTGTAGCGTTTGTCTTTATCATGTCTGGCACTATGTAAGTACGACATGCGGAAACTTATTACAACGTCTTGTAAATAAGGTGTCTAGCAAGGATACATGATCCGTGTCACTGCGGTTGCATCCCTCTTATGTGACAAGTTGAATTATTAGGTTCACTTAATCCTCTTACCCCGCCTGGGAGCTAATAGTACATGTACGGTTTGAATGAATGCATATGAATAAGAAATAGTATCTTATGGAGATAACAAATAAATCTAAAATACATAAGACAATAATTTGCACAAGAACATACCGTGGAGCTAGCTAGGCACCACGACATTTTATTAGAACGTTTTACGATTTTTTGACAAAATTAAAATCCTAAGATAAATAGAACCTAGAAAGCATGAAAACAAAAAATACATGGATCTTCATTGAAGTTGACCACAATGAAGTGTCTATGCGGAGGCCGTAGCCCTTTCAGAGGTAGCATCTTTTAAGGTTGCAAATATTCCATGTACGATCCAGGTCACGGCCATCCATATCACGCAACTTGTATGCGCCTAGTCCCAAAGCTTCCGTGACCTCATACGGCGCTTCCCACTTTGGACCCAGCTTCCCTGTATTCTCCGCGCGACTTGCCTTGTTAGCACGATAAACAAAATCCCCCGGTCGGAAGGAAACACCCTTAACTTTGGAATCGTAATAAGCTTTCATACGTGCCTTAGACTTGTCCTCATTGATGGATGTTATCTCTCGTTTCTCCTCTAACAAGTCTAGATTGACCCAGAGTTGCTCATCGTTCGTGACGACGTTAACCTCCGCAGTACGGATTGTTGGCATCCTAATTTCTACTCGGATAACGGCCTCGGTTCTGTAGGCCAGCGCGAATGGAGTGTCCCCATTGGTTGTTTTGATCATTGTCCTATGTGCCCATAGGACATGTGGCAGATCATCTACCCACTTAGCATTTCGTTCATCTAGGCGTGCTTTGATACCTTCACCTAGGCTTCTGTTTGCTCGCTCCACGAGACCATTAGTGTGTGGGTGTTTAACTGATGTGAAACACCGTGTTATGTTCAACGCCGCACACCAATCCTTGAATGGATTATCCGTGAATTGTTTTCCTTTATCCGAGATAATCTCACCTGGCAAACCAAAACGGCACACAATATTTTCCCAAACAAACTTTTTTACCTGCTTGCACGTAATCTTTTTTACCACCTTAGCTTCTATCCAGCGTGTAAAATAGTCTATTGTGACGATCAAGAACTTAACGCCTCCTGTGGCAACAGGAAAAGGTCCTGCGATATCGATCCCCCACTTATAAAATGGCCATGGGATGTGATGGGTGTTAGCTCCTGCTGCGGATGTCGAGGTATTGGCCTGTGTACTTGGCAATCGTTGCATTTACGAATCATGTCCCGTGCATCCCGATGCATAGTTGGCCAATAGTACCCTGTGCGTAAAGCTCGTACCACTACTGATCTGGGGCCTGCGTGCATACCGCACGACCCTTCATGTATTTCACTAATTACATAGCTAGCCTGGCGCGGCCCGACGCATCGCAACCACGTCTGTAGGAAGGAACGCTTGTACATAACACCCTCTCGCAGTTCGAAATGCTGCGACTTCCTTTTGATACGTCGTGCTGCCTTCTCATCCTCCGGAAGGGTTTCGTCAGTTAGATAGCTGTTGATCGGGTTCATCTATGCAGGTCCCTCTTATTCAACTATAGTTGCAATTTCACCTCCTATAATGGACTTTTCCTTGAGTATCTCCACCAATACTTGTTTGGATAAATGAGCGAAGCTTGTAGACGCAATCTTGTTAAGAGCATCCACCTTCTTATTCTCGCCTCTTGGTACCTGCTTGATGGAAAACTTCCCAAAATTGGCGATGAGTGACTTGACTTTCTTTAAGTATTGGATCATGTTATCCTCCTTGGCTACATACCCTCCCAGGATGTGATTCGTGACAAGCCGTGTGACAACCCAAACCCGAGGTCATTTATTTAATATTATATAATATTATTTTTACGAATAATTTTGAAATTTTTGATGAGTTGAATGAAATGACGATTGATGGTTTTATTTAAAACCGACGATGGAGGTTTTATTTTTATCTTTTTACTAATAGCGAGGATTATTAGTGACCACAACATCGACGGATGCCCGAGATTTTATGTTTTATCATTTGTTGTCTCGATGTTTATATTTTTGACGTTTTTATTTTAAGTTCGTATTAAGTCGAACCGGGATCATATTATCATCATATTTTGAGTGCGTTTTAACTTCTGAAAAGTATTTTTACGAAACCCCAGACTCGTAAAAATTTTCAAAATTGACAATTTACATTTTCTACCTTGTAAACTATTTACTTGCATTTGGACCAAAACTATCACAAATTGGCAAAAATACCCCTCCACCACCACTATATATAATTTTTCCACTAACACATTTCAATATAAAATTCATTTCAACATGCAAAATCAATCTCTCTCTCTTTCTCCTAGCTAAAACGTCCACCCCTTTATCAAAAATCTAATTTGAATCAAAATAAACTAATTAATATCCCATGTTTCAAATTTGATGGTGAGTCTAATGGTGTAATTTTCTTCAACATGCAAGAACTTTCATTTTTTTGATGATGATCCATGAAGGTTTGATCCATTTTTATGCTTGTATGTTGTTGTTAGTGTTGTTTTATATATATATATATATTAATTATTGCATGTTCATTATTTTTGAGTGGGTAATTTTTGTATGATCATTTAAATGTGTTATGGGTTAGTTAAGTTGTTGGTAATGATATTAGGGTGATATTAGGCATACGAGAATGATTAAAATGTGGTGAAAAATTAATTTTGAATGACTTTTAAAGATATATTTTTAAACAGATTATTAAACTTAATTTTCTGAAAATATGAGTTTGAGTTTGAGATGAACTAATTAGATATTGTTGAAGAGGATGTTTTTAGCTTCGTTTTGGTATAAGGTAGGGCTTCTAGCTCCAATCGAGCGAAAAGTTACGTTAGTTTGATTTTTTGTGTACCGGGAGACGAGTATCTTTACAATATATAATTGTTGTCGATATTTGGATCGAATCTCGGGGACTATAAAAAGTATTTTGTAATGTGTCATGGACTGATGTGAAGTGTTAAGTATGAGGATGTTGAGTTTATTTTCAAAGTCGAGTGTCGGTTTTGTAAACGGAGAAAAATAAATGGTTTAAAAGACTATATGAGTTGTTGACGTAAAACTGTCCGGTTTTTGTAGTTCAAATATGTGTCGGGCAGGGAACTTTAAAAGTAAAATCTTTTGATGGGCTTTTATCAGGTCTTTCTATATATAGTAAGTGAGGTCTCTGATTAGTATCATAAATATTTGACATGTTTAAGTGGGGTAAATGAGCTCGTACATTTAGTATGTACCGACAGATTTTTATCGAAAGAATTAACTAATAGAATAAACATATAGAATGAAGTAAAAGATCACTTGTATTGTTTTCATTTTGGGTTGAGTGTGATTTTATGATTTTGAGTTTGATGTTAGTAATTATGGATTTTATTCGAGTTTATTATTGATGAACGCGCCTTATTTGATAGGTTGCGGTTTTTGTGTTTATCGGGCATCAACTATCGTCGAAGATCGTCTTACTACAGCTATTACTCCAGGTGAGTCTATAGCCTCGCTTTTGTAATTGTTTTGAATGATTTTAAAACCCGCGAGGGGGATACATGTTATTTGAAAGTAAAATAAACACAAGTCATGATTGATTGTTTGGACCCGAATGTTGCCTTTGTTGGTTGAATTGTATAAGTACCTAATTTGCAAAAGTCCCTAAATTCATGAGTCGTTAACTATCTTCTGACTTGATGTTGTGAGTTGGGAATAGCCGCTTATTCTAATAATAGTACTATTGGGCTGACGACCCTATCTGAGACCAGGGCTTTACGCTGAGTAACCCGTTGGGAAGGATAATTTTACGAGAATGAGAATTGGTATTCTTGCAAATGATACCCAAGTAGGGGCACTGGATATTCATCTAGTCATGCCGGCTTTAGGCGTGGGTGACTAAGTTAAAGGGTCGGTGTCATGAGCTTAATACAATTCAATAGCTATTGCTATATACTAGACTTCCTGACTAATAGATTGTATGCACACAATTCTATTAAATGATCATATTTACCGTGGTAACCCATTACCAAAAAAAATTCTATTAAATGATCTTGATTGATTTTTCTCTTGTGTTCAAATATTGATTTGAAAAACCTATAGACTCGCTCAACCGTTGTGTTGATGATTTTAAGCATGTATTTCAGGTATTGAAGATGATGAATTGCGGAGCTTGCTGGAGAAGGATTGCGGATTGCTTTTGTGGTGATGGGTCTAAAACGGATTTCTTTCCCTTTTGTCATAAAAATAATAATGTACGGTCGAGTACTTTGGTAAAGTGTTTTTGGATTTGATAAAGTCTTTGGGGGACCTAAATGTTACTCTGATATCTTAAAAAAAAATTTACATGGGATCGAAAGTTTTAGACGATGGTTAATTTATTTCCTTTTATATTCCAAATTTAGCATTTTGAGTTTGTTCAAAATGTCTTGTGTAACAATATTTGTGTTTAGCACCCAAATGTGTATTTCCGCTGCGTAATGTAATTTGGGGGTGTTAAAGATTGGTAATCAGAGCTTTTTAGTTATAGCGAATTAGGTCGATTTTTGAAAAAATGTCCTAAACTATAACTTTGGTTTCGAAAATATTTTACAAAAGCACGCAACTTCTTCGCAAGGCTCTGGTAAGATTATTTGTTTTGTGTTGTTTTATTGATTGATGTATCCCTTAAAATTGAAATGATTTTAGAGTATTTATTTAATAAATACTATGATGATGTATTGATGATGTATTGATGTTGTTGAAAGTACGTTGAGTACTTGTTATCGTAATTTTCTTTATGTAATGCATATGTATATAATTTTAAATAATGACCTTATATACCGTCGAGGGTCTAGAACAGTAGACCAGATGTTGAACGATTTTACAACTGATTTCTTGCGACTTATATCGGGCATGAGGAAGTTTGATTAGTTGATGTATGATAGATATGTGGTTGAAATTGGTGTGATTAGAGGGTTGATGTGAAAGAAATGTGGTTTTAAAGGTTGTATTTGGTATGTGGAGATTTAAGTTTGTTAGGACTTGGAAGATGGATGAGATTGCTAGTCTTGGGTCGATTGTGATGAATTGGTGTGTTTGAATTGAATGCTTTAAAGAGAAGTAGGTAAGTTTTGAAGGGATGAGTGAGTATTTGGATTTTGAGAATGAGCTGCCATCAGGTTTTGGATTTGACCTTGAGGTGTGAAAAGGGGGAAATAGACGAGTGTGATGTAGCTGACAGCAATATTAAGGAGGATGAGGAGCTGCTATCTAAGGAACTAATCGCGTGATGGATTTCTTTGTATCTTATTTTCTTTTGTGATCGGACTTATTTAAACCCTTGAGTCATAGCATTGTGATGGAACTTATTATCTTTTAAGTTTGTTCGGTAAATGATTGTATTGACAGACACTGCCATTATCTTGTTGAATCCTCAACGCAATCTAAATTACCCTCATGATCTATGATGTACCTTTATTAACTCTTTTGAGTTTTGGTTGATGAACCATTTTAGTGTATGTTGTTCGTGTATGTAGTATCCATGAGATGTCCTGATAAAGAATTCCTTCTTTTATCTTGATATGTATACCTAACATGTTTCTTTCTTTCGTGATGATGGAAAAAGGAGTAGGGGAATCATATTTCTATCATTAGTACGTGACTAAGTTTCTTGAAATATGTTACCAAAACTAACGACTGCTGCTGTGAACACTATGATTGAACAAGTTATTGCTAGAGCTTTTGGAGCTGATCGTGCTGCCAGGAATTAAAGATGTTGGGGTTAATTAAGTTGGAGATAATGGTGCTGCAGTAGATGCTGCTGAGAATAATGATGATGCTGCTGAGAATAATGATGATGCTGCTAAGAATAATGATGATGCTGCTAAAAATAATGGCGATGATGCTAACAATTATGAGGATGCTGATGATCCAGATGATTGTATTGCTGTTGTTCTGCAAGTTCAAGAGAATGTACTTATGTTAGTTTTCAGAAGTGTGGTTTTGCGCTGTTTGGTGGTATTAGTAGTGCATTAGAATTGCATATATGGATTGACAAAATAGAGAGTACCTTGAGATTATTGGGTGTTCAAAAATTAATAAGGTGAAATTTGCTGCTGCTATATTTCAGGATGGTACACTAAGATGGTGGAATACCAAGTGACTACTTTAGGATTGGTTGTGACTAATAGTAAGGCATGGCCCGTGATGAAAGGACTATTAACTGCTACGTTTTGTCCCAAGAGGGAACTAGGACAGTTGGTATCCGAATTGAGATAATTAGTGCTAAGGGACGATGTTATTACTGCTTAGTGGGAAATTTTCTGAGCTATTTTTGCTATGCCATGATACTTTTGTGAATGACCGTAAAACAACGAAGCAGTACGAAGGATTGTCTAGTAAGATCAAGTGTGGGGTTATTTCTTTAAGGCCTATATCTTTCGATGAAGCTGTTCAGATGGCGCATGATTTAATGGATGTGAAAGTGCTAGATAGGAAAGATAGTATGGTTGAAAACAATAAGAGAAAGTGGGAATCTACTCAGTCCAACCCGAACCAAGGTCAGAATTGTAAGGATTACAGTACTAACAATAACTAAAGACAGAACCGAAATCAGTATATAAACTCTGGAAGGAATGATGGGATTTGTGCTGCCATTGTGTCTAGAAGTGACAAGATAAATCTCAAGTGTGTTTGCTGTACTCTATACAATGTAGGTAATTTTCCACAATTGCGACTACAGTTAGGACAACCTGGTCATAAAGCTGCTAAGTGCAGAACAAGAGGATTGGTCATTGTAATTAGTAACCCTGGAGTAGTGATATGTTTTAGCCGTGGTGAGAAAGAATACAAGCAAGAGAATTTTCCAAAGAAAGGAAATTGACAAGCGCTACAGCTTACTTTTGAATGATGCTGACAAACCTTATGGTCTGAATGTTGTAAATGGTATATTCTTACTTGAGATTCTTTATGTCAATATGTTGTTTGATTTCAGATCGGGTAGAAACTGTAGAACTGTAAAGATTCAGTTGTTTTATCAACGGAGAGTCAATAAGATTGACAATTAACTATGATGTGGAGTTAACCGATGGAAAGGTTGCTAGTGTTAGTTTTATACTGAGAATGTGTTCCTTGAATTTAGGAAAGTAGGTGTTTAGTATCAACTTGATGCTCAAAGAGTTGGAATCTTTGGATGTGGATTATTGGTATGAAATGGTTAGTGGTGTGAAGTGCTGATGCTTGAGATTGAACTAATCTTCACTATAAATTGATTGCTGCCGGCTTAGATTTTGCTGCAAAGCTGAGTGTTGACTATGAGAGGTGATGAATGAATTTTCCGTTTGAGAAGTATCTTGTTTGGAGACAAGGAATTATGTGGAAGAGGAATGTGATGTATTCTTAGCTCAGGTAATTAGTGATAGGGTAGTTGAGGAGAAGTTGAGAGATCTATTAATGACTCGAGAGTATTCTGAAGTTTTCCTGAAGTTTTTGCAAAGTTGCTATCGCCTTATGAAATGGATTTCGTGTCGATTGAGTATTTTGAGCGATAGGTGTAGTGCTTCTGCGTTTCGTTGTGTAGTGTTTCTGTGTTTTGTTGAGTAGTAATTGTATGCCTTATCATTTGTCACCGTCAGAGTGGAATGAGTTATTCGGTCAACTACGAGAAGTGAAGATAAGAGATGTATTATATTAAGTTTCGGATGTGTATTGATTATCGAGAGCTTAATAATTGACAGCCAAGAATCGGTATCCATTACCGAGGATTGATGATTCGTTTGATCCTTGCAACTTGTCTGGATCCAGTGTGTACTAAAAGATAGCTTTGAGTTCAGGTTATCATTAACTGAGAGTTAGGAAGGAAGATGTTGCTATAGTTGTTTCTCGTACTTGATGTGGGTACTCTAAGTTTCACGTGATGTTTTTGGATTGACGAACGCGTCTGCCATATTCATGGACTAGGTGAATCTTGTGTGTAAGATGTGCTAGGATGAGTTATTCATTATATCTATTGAAGATATTCTATTTTATTCCAAGAGGAAAGGAGGAACATAAGTAGCATATGAGGATGATTTTTAGGATGGTTGGAAAAAAGAGAAAATGTATTTAAAGTTTCCTATGTGTGAATGTTGGTTGAAATATTTACATTTTCTAAGGCAGTTGTTTGACAACAAAGGTATTCGTGAAGATCTTGCCAAGATTGAAACGATCAATGATTGGTCGGTACCAACGACGCCAACAGAAATCTGTTAATTCCTTGGTTTAAGCTGGGAATAATCGGAGGTTTATCGAAAGGTTTTCACTGATTGTTAAACCATTGATTAAGCTGACTAAGAAGAATTGGATGTGTGAGTCCCACTTATACATCTAAATTGTAAGTTTAGAGATCTGATCCTTATCAGATGAGGAAGTTGTATTTTGAACACTGAAGGGTAGGTTGTGTTCTGCACCGATGTTGTCGTTGTTGAAAGGGTCTAAAGTATTTATAGCTTGTAGTTTGCTGTGATGTGTCTCATAAAGGTTATGTAGTTGTGGTGTTTGCTTTGAGATTGTAGGAATATTACTTGTATGGAATCAAGTGTGTAGTGATAAAGGATCATAGAAGTTGCTCCATAATTAATTTCTTAGAATGATAAAGAAAATGAGTAGAGGATCACCAGTTATATTGTTTTGAGTACTTGAGTAGGTTGATGGTTATGACTGTGAGTGATTATGACAACGAGATTTGCTGCCATCCAGAAAAGGCGAATGTGGTAGCTGATGTACTTATCAGGAAGAAAAAGGAAAAAGCTTTGGGATATGAGTTGTCGTGATGACAAAAAGTATGCACTTGATAGAAAGGATATTGAAATTTTAAGTTAGTGGTCTGAATTTAGAAGGGTGTCAAGGTAATTGGTTTCAACATTTTGTTAAACTTATGGAAAGGATTTTGTTGAACGCCAAGTTAGGCATGGTATATTAAGCACTCCTAACATACCTAAGTTGAGAGAGTGAGACATAGTGATGAAGGAATCTCACAAGTCAAGTAATCGATACGATTTGGTTGGGGTAAAGATGAAAGTTGAGGTAAGTACGGTGTGTTATACAGAGACTGATGGACAAAGTGAAAGGATGATTCGAACATCGAACGGTATACTTGTGCGTGTTTGATTGACTTAGAAATTGTTGGAATTCTTATATGACGATGATTGTCATGCTAGTAATGAGGCTGTACTGTTTGATGGTACATAAAGAACTTCAGTTTGTGAAGGTTAAAGATCGTGAGTTATGGACGTAAGATTAGGTTTTCGGTGTATTATAGAAATGTAGGTGGAATTGAGTGACTGAACTAGAAGTGATATTAACAATATTGATAAGATTGTATGGGTTAAGGATCGTTTATTAGTAACAAGAAGTTGTCAGAAGAGTTATGTTGGCAATCGAAGGAAATCGATGGAGTTTGAAATTGGGAAGCGTGGTTATGCTTAAGGTGTAGTTATGAAGAGTGAAATTTGTTTTGGGAACAACAAGGAAATAATTCAACTTGAAGATAAGTTGCTTTTGAAAGAAAGAACTGTGAAGAGTTCTGATGAGGACGAAACATAATGAGAATTATATTGTGAAGATACAAGAATTCCAGGAGTGGAATCTGAAATAGTGAAGGAAGCATGAGAATTTCTTTAAGGAAAAGAGTTATCTTTTGTTCTGGGGTATGGGATGAGAGTCTGAAGAGGGGCCGAGCGCCGGGATGTCACTCTCTTTGGGAGGGTAGGATGTGACAACCCAAACCCGAGGTCATTTATTTAATATTATATAATATTATTTTTACGAATAATTTTGAAATTTTTGATGAGTTGAATGAAATGACGATTGATGGTTTTATTTAAAACCGACGTTGGAGGTTTTATTTTTATTTTTTTACTAATAGCGAGGATTATTAGTGACCACAATATCGACGGATGCCCGAGATTTTATGTTTTATCATTTGTTGTCTCCATGTTTATATTGTTGACGTTTTTATTTTAAGTTCGTATTAAGTCGAATCGGGATCATATTATCATCATATTTTAAGTGCGTTTTAACTTTTGAAAAGTATTTTTACGAAACCCAAGCCTCGTAAAAATTTTCAAAATTGACAATTTATATTTTCTACCAAACTATTTACTTGCATTTTGGACCAAAACTATCACAAATTGGCAAAAAACTACCCCTCCACCACCACTATATATAATTTTTCCTCTAACACATTTCAATATAAAATTCATTTCAACATGCAAAATCAATCTCTCTCTCTTTCTCCTAGCTAAAACCGTCCACCCCTTTATCAAATTTATTTGATTTTTCAAAAATCTCATTTGAATCAAAAGAAACTAATTAATATCCCATGTTGCAAATTTGATGGTGATTCTAATGGTGTAATTTTCTTCAACATGCAAGAACTTTCATTTTTTTGATGATGATCCATGAAGGTTTGATCCATTTTTATGCTTGTATGTTGTTGTTAGTGTTGTTTTATATATATATTAATTGTTGCATGTTCATTATTTTTTAGTGGGTAATTTTTGTATGATCATTTAAATGTGTTATGGGTTAGTTAAGTTGTTGGTAATGATATTAGGGTGATATTAGGCATATGAGAATGATTAAAATGTGGTGAAAAATTAATTTTGAATGACTTTTAAATATATATTTTTAAACAGAATATTAAACTTAATTTTCTGAAAATATGAGTTTGAGTTTGAGATGAACTAATTAGATATTGTTGAAGAGGATGTTTTTAGCTTCGTTTTGGTATAAGGTAGGGCTTCTAGCTCCAAACGAGCGAAAAGTTACGTTAGTTTGATTTTTCGTGTACCGGGAGACGAGTATCGTCACAATATATAATTGTTTTCGATATTTGTATCGAATCTCGGAGACTATAAAAAGTATTTTGAAATGTGTCATGTACTAATGTGAAGTGTTAAGTATGAGGATGTTGAGTTTATTTTCAAAGTCGAGTGTCGGTTTTGTAAACGGAGAAAAATAAATGGTTTAAAAGACTATATGAGTTGTTGACGTAAAACTGTCCGGTTTTTGTAGTTCAAAGATGTGTCGGGCAGGGAACTTTAAATGTAAAATCTTTTGATGGACTTTTAACAGGTCTTTCTATATAGAGTAAGTGAGGTCTCTGATTAGTATCATAAATATTTTACGTGTTTAAGTGGGTTAAATGATTTTGAGTTTGATGTTAGTAAGTATGGATTTTATTCGAGTTTATTATTGATGAACGCGCCTTATTTGATAGGTTGCGGTTTTGTGTTTATCGGGCATCAACTATCGTCGAAGATCGTCTTACTACTGCTATTACTCCAGGTGAGTCTATAGCCTCGCTTTTGTAATTGTTTTGAATGATTTAAAAACCCGCGAGGGGGATACATGCTATTTGAAAGTAAAATGAACACAAGTCATGATTGATTGTTTGGACCCGAATGTTGCCTTTGTTGTTTGAATTGTATAAGTACCTAATTTGCAAAAGTCCCTAAATTCATGAGCCGTTAACTATCTTCTGACTTGATGTTGTGAGTTGTGAATAGCCGCTTATTCTAATAATAGTACTATTGGGTTGACGACCCTATCTGAGACGAGGGCTTTACGCTGAGTAACCCGCTGGGAAGGATAATTTTACAAGAATGAGAGTGTGTATTCTTGCAAATGATACCCTAGTAGGGGCACTGGAATTTCATCTAGTCATGTCAGCTTTAGGCGTGGGTGACTAAGTTAAGGGGTCGGTGTCATGAGCTTAATACAATTCAATAGCTATTGCTATATACCACACTTCCTGACTATATAGATTGTATGCGCACAATTCTAATAAATGATCTTGATTGATTTTTCTCTTGTGTTCAAATGTTGATTTGGAAAACCTATAGACTCGCTCAACCGTTGTATTGATGATTTTAAGCATGTATTTCAGGTATTGAAGATGATGAATTACGGAGCTTGCTGGAGAAGGATTACAGATTGCTTTTGTAGTGATGGGTCTAAAACGGATTTCTTTCCCTTTTGTCATAAAAACAATAATGTACGGTCGAGTACTTTGGTAAAATGTTTGTGGATTTAGAAAGTCTTTGGGGGACCTAAATGTTACTCTGATATCTTTAAAAATTTTTTAACATGGGATCGAAAGTTTTAGACAATGGTTAATTTATTTCCTTTTATATTACAAATTTATCATTTTGAGTTTGTTCAAAATGTCTTGTGTAACAATATTTATGTTTAGCACCCAAATGTGTATTTCCGCTGTGTAATGTTATTTGGGGGTGTTAAAAGCCGTGAGTACACGTAGGCCTCAAGGTTGCGGACTCCCATCCTAGCGGCGATTTTTAAACCCGCAATTAATGCTTCATATTCTGCCTCATTATTCGTGGCTGTGAACTCAAAACGCAAGGCGTAGGTAAACTCCATTCCTTCCGGATTCGTGAGAATGAGGTCGGCTGCTGATCTGTCCGTGCACGAAGATCCGTCAATAAACAAAACCCATGGTTCTGCTGGAATTTCCTCTTTTTACACCATTGGTTCGTCCTCCTCAGGTTTCTCAATTAGGAAGTCTGCCAAAATTTGGCCCTTAACCGCTGTCCTTGGTCTATAGGAGATGTTATGTTATCCTAGTAGGACGCTCCACTTCTATAGCCTCCCGACCACGTCTGGTTTAGAGATGATCTTTTTTATTGGTTGATCGGTGATGAACACAATTGGGTGCGCCTACAAATACCGGTGTAGCCTTTTCGTGGTGTACACCAATGACAAAACCAACTTCTCCATTGATGAATAGTTCAGCTCCGCCCCTTGCAATGCACTGCTAATAAAGTAAACCGGTGTCTGGACTGAGTCCCGATCAGTCATAAGGACTGCGCTTATTGCTCCGTACGTAGCAGATAGGTACATGATGAGCTCCTCCTTAGGTCAGGGTGCAACTAGCATAGGAAGAGCCGCGAGATGATGTTTAAGCTGTCCAAAGGCTTCCTCTGCTTCTTTTGTCCAGCGGAAATATCCCTTCTTCAAGCACTTCTTGAGTGTTTTGAATAGAGGTAGTGACTTCTTCGTGGACTTTGACAAGAACCTATTGAGCCCGACCAGCTTTCCATTGAGTGATTGTACCTCGTTGAGTGTCCGAGGGGACGGTAACTGTATCACGGCGTCCGTCTTCTCCGGACAAGGTTTAATGCCGTTTGGATTAATCATATACCCAAGGAACATCCCTTCGGTTTCCCTAAACGTGCACTTTTTTGGATTCAATTTCATGTTGATTCTCCTCAACGTGTCTAACGTCTCCTGGATATCACGGAGAAGTGCCTCCTCTGTATGGCTTTTGATGACTATATCGTCAACATAGACCTCAAGGTTGCGGCCTATATGGGAGTCGAAGGCTTTATCAACGAGTCGCTGATATGTCGCTCCGGTGTTTTTTAGTCCGAACAACATTTTCGGGTAACAATACACGCCCTGACCAGTATGAAACGCCGTCTTCTCCTTGTCCTCCTCTGCCATCTGGATCTAATGGTATCCTTTGTATGCATCTAAAAAATATTTCAAAGGGTATCCGCATAAGGATTCCAACTTCCAATCAATTTCTGGTAAAGGATAGCAGTCTTGCGGACAAGCTTTGTTCAAGTCCGTAAAGTGTACACACATGCGCCAGCTCCCATCATGCTTCTTGACCATGACTGGGTTGGATAAGCATTCATGGTAATATACCTCGCGCATAATTCCCGCGTCCACCAATTTCCGTACCTCATCCAGTATTACTTGGCTACGTTCTGGTGCTTGACCACGTTTCTTTTGCTTAACCGGGGGATATCCCTGGCGGATTTGAAGTTTATGTTCTACTATCGAACGCAGCACACCTGTCAAATGCTTAGGCTCCCATGCGAATATATCAAGGTTTGCTTTTAGGATAGAGCACATGGCCTTCTTCCCGTAATCCGATAGCGTTTCCCCTATGGCCACCTCTTGCTCCGGGTAGTCGAGATGGATTACCACCTTCCAATTAAGGGGGTGGTGATCCTTCCTTAATAGGAACAGGCTGGACTGGTGCTGTCACGGCGTGGCATTTGGATGCCGGTACGATCGAATTGTAAATTGTAACAATTCCCCCTTCGACTGGGAATTTAATCATACCATGAGCCGTGGACGGGACAACCCGTATGGCTAGGATCCTTGGTCTTCCGATAATACCATTATATGGAGAGTGTGAACGTATCACCATAAAGCTCATCCATGCCGTAGTGGAATGCTCTTTATCCCCAATGGTTACCAGTAGACGCAGCTGTCCTATTGGCCAGATAGTATCTCCGCTAAAGCCAATGAGCGGTGACGTGGCCGGTACTAATTGGCTTTTTATCTCTGGTCGTAGCTGTATGAAGCAGTGTTCTTAGAGTACTTCCGCCGATGATCCTCCCTCCAAATACATACGACGAATGTTGTGTGTTCCCATGCTTACCTCAATCGTGAGAGGTGCATCGGCCACGTTGCTTGCCGTAATGGGAGGGAATGAGATCTCTCTGCCGCGTGAATTTTTTTTACTAACTTTCTGCTTTTTGCGGTGCTGCCAAGATTGGATCATATATATGGTTGAAGGCTTGTCCTTTTGGGATTCCTTCTTGTCGTACTTTTTTTTATCCTTCCCAACCTTGACCAAATGTTTGAGTTTTCCTGATCTGATCAGTGACTCTATATGCTTAATGAGCTGGATGCACTCCTCCGTGTCGTGGCCCTTGTCATTATGGAATTCGCAGAAGTGATTTTCTTGACGGCGGTCCACTGGAGTTGTCATTGGGGGAGGCCTTGGGAAGTTCGCCCCTTCCGTCAACAAGATATCCCGGTAAGTCATCTTTAGAGGGGTAAATTTGTCCTTCGACCGCCCTCCTTTATTCTGGCTCTTGTAATCCGAGCTCCTTCCATTTCCTTGGGCGCTTTGACCCCCTGATTTCCTCTTGGGCTGGTCGTTCGATTGATAGTTATGATTTCCCTTTGTAGGATACGATGCAGCTACCGCGGTTTCTCCTTCTACAAAGTTTCTAACTCTTTCCATGAGGTCGTCGTACCTCTCCGGTCGTTTGTCATTGAGACGCCTAATTAGCTCCCTGTCCGTTATGGCATGCATGTAGTCAGAGATTTTTAGGAGCTCAGGGCACGTTTTTGTGCGCGTGCACTCGTCGTTGAAGCATTCTGTGAAGTCCTCCGTAGACTCTCCGGGCCGTTTCTTGACCGTTTCTAATGAGACTGGATCCCTATTATACTTCTTTCGCTGAGTATAATTGTTTTTGAACGCAGTGTGCAGCTCGCCGAAGCTATCAATGCTTCGGGGAGGGAGCCTTTCAAACCAATCACGGGCATTGCCAATCAAGGTCGAGTTGAACATCTGGCACCATATAGGCATCGGCCATCGTTCAATTTTCTCCTGCGTATCAAATATCTTTAGGTGATCATCAGGATCACTAGACCCATCATAGGTTTTAACACACGCGGGCATACGGCGCTTCTTATCCTCAGAGTAGTTCCGTATGCGGAGAGTGAAGGCTTCTTCTCTGTCGTCGCACCATGGACGGGAGAGATCCTCCTCCGTGTTCTGATAGTAGGGATCATCATAGTATCCCTCATCGTCCGATGGTGGTGGAGGAGTATACCTAGGTCGGCGGCGCTTGGGAGGATGGTCATCTGAATCCGACCCCGAAGGGCCGGGAGGAGGATGCGGTGCCCCACTTCTCGGCTGATGACCACTTATGTGAGAAGAGCTAGGAGCTTTCTTCCCACCATTCACCCTATCCCACACGCTGGTGCGGCGATTATTCCCGGTCGTTTCCAACACCGGGAGTTCGGTAGAGCCGTCAGACCTATCCCCTTCCTCATGGGATTGTAGTAATTCCTGCATAATGTGATCCCCTGCGCTCGAACACATTCCGAGGTTGAGGGTTTTCCTCAAGGGGAGTTCGTTCCTGCGGGCGCGCCCTCCTCCTCCTCTTTTGAGTTTAAAGAGAGGTGCCAGGAATGGTACTGCCAAAGTTGAGCCTATATTGGAGGTTCCTTCCTAGGATTAGCCTTGATGCGATACCCGGGACGATCCTGTCAAAGTTCTGTGTGAGAACACGCTCGAGGTCTTCGTCACCGAGTGATTCCACTTCTAATTCTATCTCGATTGGTGGCCTCTGCGGCTCCTTGTTAGGGGCCTTTGGCGCACTCCCCGGATCAGGATTATCTATGGTGATGGTTGGTTGTGGGGTATTGTCGAACGTGCCTGCCCCACCAAAAGGCTGAAAAACATTTCGGTTATTCAGTCCGCCTGTTTGGCTGCCAGGGGACTGGGTGGAGATAAGTATCCCATCCCCCGTGGACTTTCGGTTCGCAGGATTCGTGTTCCTCGGATTCCCTTATGGATGTCCCTTCGTCATTAGAAGAGATCGTTGATTGAGATTTTAGCTTAGTGTTTGGGTCTCACGGATGGCGCCAACTTGTTGATACAAAAGTTGGATAATCCTTGCTAGGCCCGAATTAGGCTTAATTCGGGTAGGCTGGGCTCCGGCTCTTGCACCAAGTGAATAACTTGCTGAGATCCTGCACACTAAAGCAACACGCGTTAGACTTATCGTGGTAGCGTATCCCACCCATTAGACTCCAGCGTGAGAGTAAGTAACCGGCTAGGGTTAGAAATCGGTTGTGAGTTGAGAGTATGGAGAATGTAATACCTTTGTGAAACCCTTGGGGGTTCCTTATATAGGCAGTGAAACCCTAATGGGTTGTCACTGTTACTTCGGCCCCAAGCATAAGATAATCAACATAATTATCTTGATTGTTATCTTCTAATTATGGTGAGTGTATATCCTATTCTTTGAGGCAAATCCCAATCCTGATAGGATTGTGATTCTGTCTAACCCTGTTCTGGCCTTGCCGGGTTGTGGGCTGCATACATCTTATGCGGCCACTATTCATTCAAGCCCATAAACTTAAGTGACATTAACCCAACCCATTCTTGATGGGCCGGATGCGGGTAGTACCCGTGGGCCAGTTTCATGACCCGGTTGGGGACTATACGTCATCAGAGACCTTTTGTTCTTCAACTTCTATTACTTCGTTTCTTTGAACTTGCTCATCTAATATTGCCATTTTTAGAGTTGGTTTAAATCTTCTTCAACCAAGTTGGATTGTTCGTGACCTTTTGATTTTTTTCGGCATTCTTTTGACACATGTCCCAATTTGCCACAATTAAAGCATTCTATTTTTGCTTAGGTCATGGTTTGGTCTTTTGAAGTTGTTGTATTTGTTAAAGTTTCTTGTGTGAGGTTTCTCCAATCTTCTTCTCATCTCGAGGTTTCTCGTGGTTATTGTCACGTGAAAAATTTGATCTTCCACGCCCACGTCCTCTAAAACTCTTTCTACGATTGTCATGTCGTGTGAGCATCAATTTGTCTTGACTGTCCACTTGCTTACCCTTCTTCTGCTGAATTCTTTCTTCTTAGGTTTTTGAGCCTGCCTATTGCTTCTTTTAAGGTCATTTTGTCTAAGTCAGAGTAGTGTTTGATGGATGCGATGATTTGAAGGAATTTGTCAGGTACAACATTGAGTAATTTTTGAACTAGTGTTGAATCCTCAAATGTGTGACCTAAGCTAGCGGCTTTGTTTGACAAAGTTGTCAATTTGCTGGTAAAGGTGTCTATAGATTCATCTTCCTTCATTTGTAACAACTCAAATTCGGATTTGAGTGTTTGAAGTCTCGCTTGTTGAACTCTGTCTTCTCCCATATGTTTGGTTTTCAAAGCATCCCAAATTGCTTTCGTAGTTTTGTGCTTTGTTATTTGAAGCAATTGAGATTGATAAAGAAATGTGATTGCAGTCTTATCTTTCTTGTTGTCGGGTTGGGTTGTACCCGATGGTTCTATCATTTCCCACAAGCCGTTTGCTTCGAGAATGATTTGCATTCGAATTGCCCAAAGTGAGTAATTCGACGGTTTTAGCATAGGACATTGGAAATTTGGTGTACCGTTGGTACTTGCTTCCTTCTTGGAAATATCTCCGCCATCATTTGTCATATCCCGAGGGATATCAAAATAAAAATTTCAACACTTATAGTGTCTGAAAAGTTTTCTTTTGGTGAGTACTCAAAATAATATGCCTTATAGGCTATACAAAACGCGGAATATTATTATATATGTAAATAAATATTCCTTGAGATTTTCTAAAATAAACATAATAACCTAAGGTTAATTACTCCTTAAAAATTATCTTATATAATAAGCAGCGTATTCGGTAGGTTATTATATGTTGTATTAAAATTTTATAACAAACAAACACTTTTAAAACTTATAGTAAAAAAATGGTTTTGTTTTTATAAAAGTAATAATACCTTAACTTTATATCAAAAAAAAATGTGTAAAAAAAATTACTAGATATAATCTAACTTGACAAATGGAATGGGTAAAAAATATTTCTATAGAACCTGACCGGGCTTGGCCCGTAAACAGTGTAAGCCCAAGCGTTTTTGGGCTTGGCTTTTTACCCCTTGTCCTTGCTTCTAATATAACTGGCCTTTTCTTTTGTTTTTGTTTAGATAAAACACACAACGGGCCTTTGAACCTTGGCCGTTCCTTTCTTCTTCGATGATATCGAAGTCTTTTTCAATGGTGGATTTAATCAGCACTTGATGCTATGCCTATATCTAAACTTCTTCTTCTACTATTTGTTGTTCGTAGCAACGTATTCCCTCGTACGAATCCTTCGATTGGGTTCGATGTGATTTTGGGGATCTTCGCCTCAGTTATATTTGGGGCTTTTGGATATCTGGAAAATCACGTGATTATTTTCAGGCTTGGGAATGATTCAATGGAATCTACAAACAGGTGTGTTTGTTCCCTTCTGATGATCTTTAATTTTTTCTATCGTTGACTTTTTTTGGTTTCGAATCTGGGTTTTTTGTACTAAACCTAAATCTGAACTTTTTCTGGGTTAATTGTTCTTCTTTTTCAAGATATTGAAACGAAAGAAAGAGCAAATCTTGCAAAACAATTCGTGGGTAAAAACCCTTTCATTGCCGGTATGATTATACCTTGGCAGCGAAAGTAGGAACCCCTAAATCAAACACTTCGACAAATAGATTAAATTCATATGAATTTGTGTTTGGGTGTTTTGCAAAATCTGGAAAAAAAAGTTTGATCGAAACTTTGGCAGAAAAAAACTGGTATATGATGAAAAAACTTTGGTTTTGATTAACCAAAGCTCCGATGCCAATTGTTGGAGAAACAAGCACTGAATCGAATCAAATACACCGAAAATAACTTTGTATTAATCGTATAAATATCAAATGTATCATCATCTTGACAAGGAGTAAATCCTAGTCTATATATACATGTCGAATGGGTATTTCAACTAAGAGTCACAACGTTTCAATAAAAGTAATCGTTGTGATGGTTTGTTTGTAACCGTTTCTATATGTCCTAAAGTAAACAGTGGGTAGGATTATCTTAGGCCCATGGGTCGAGTCTTCATGTAACTGGATCAGGCCTAATAATATCGAGTTCTGTTGCGAGTGCTTTGGATGCGACACCCATTTCAGTTGCGTGTTACGCTCCTATTACGACTGCTCCGCCTGTACGTTTATAAGGGCAAAGTTAGGGGAATGATACATTGCTTATTTCGTCTCCTTAAAATTATAATATTTAGTCACAAGTTTCTCATTTTTTGGCAAGCGATAACCTGGGAGGGATCCTACCTCTTGGCAAAATTCTGTTTAGAATTGGTGGTGACCAATTAAAATATCTTCTATAAATTGGATATCTGTTATAAATCATTTTTTTATAAGGTCACTATTAGTAACAAAAAATAATAAAGTATTACGTATAATTGTTACTGCTAATATTTTTAGAATAATTCCTGAACCCCATATGTAACACCAAGAAGGTGAGTTTTATAACATCATCTTATTGTTCTCAACTCATAGCACCACTTGTAGGAAATGTAATATGTTGCCCACAGTTTGGTAGCTCACTTCATATATTTCAGGGACACTACACTAAAGACTCAGATAGTTTAGTTGTACAAAATACCACTGGGGATGATTTTTTCTCAAATATTGTGAAAGTTTTGGCGAGTAGAGGTGCAAATGGCTCATTACCTGCTATGTGTTCTTTTAAACCAACAAATTTAACAGGTCAATCTTTTCCTATCAAGGATATAAACACGTTTGAGAAAACGGTAAACACGAGCAAATTATTGGATGCTTGTAGCGTAATAGATCCTCATAAGGAGTGCTACAGATCAGCTTATCAACCAGCAATAATGGAGGCTGCATTTAAAATTTTGTCATCATAGTCATTAGTTGGGGAAAATACGAACACGGGCTTATCTACTCAAAATGATGTGCTAAATGATTGCAAAGGGGTTGTATATTCTTGGCTTACATGAAAACTTCCATCAAAGGCTGCAAATTCTTCCTTTAGAATATTATTTGCATGTAAAGTTAACAAAGGTACTCATCATCCCATTCTAAGTCTACACTGCATTCCCTAAATACTTCTAATTCTGCACGTATATTAGAGGTTATCACACCTAAGACTAATCCAATTGTAATCACATCAGCACCATAACCAAATTAAGCTAAAACTTGTATCCTTATCTTGTGAAACCCGTCAAGAATTTCAAATCCATTGTATCATCATAGTCCCTACAGTAAGAGACAGATCAAATAAAATTCGAAGTTAAAAAGCGTATTTTTCTATCGAACCAGTGCTACCTAGTTTTGTTACTTTAAAGTTCATAGTAAGGTCAATTCTTTGCAAACTAATAATGGTATGCTGGAATATTGTGGTTGTGGGATGTTTATTATTATGTTGAAATGGGTTTAATAATCTCAGACAAGACTTCATTCTTTGCTTCCAAGTCAGGACTGAAATGCAAGCAACTTTATGCAGTCTCCTAAAGGTACATTTTATAATTGAGTGAAGGAGCATATGATCATGTCAGTTACATGCTTATTACTTATGTTACATAAACAGAAAGTACTTGTGATAGTAAATCATGGTCACATAAATTTATGCTTTGTTCATTTCTTCTCTATCCGAATAAAACTTAACATATGAAATCCAAAAGTACCTACAGTTGAAAGTGAACATTAGTTGCACGAATTGGATTGAAATATAACAACGAAAAACGTATATGTGTTGTGTGTGCAATTCGTAGTTTCCACTTTTTGGCTGTGTATGTTAGTTCTACTTGCTGGCCTATGTGCTACATGTAAATATTGGTCGGTTTTTTTATATGTGGAGCGTGTGGTTACCTCAGGCTAAGCTTTGGTTTTCTTTTCTTCCTAAAATTTATGGTCCTATGTTAGAGGTTAGTACTTATAGTGTTTTTTTTATAAACTGAATACAGGTGCAAGCACATGGTTCGAATGCTATCGTCGATGAAGATAATTGTGTCTTTTTCCTTCCACACCATCCAAGGAGTGCAATGTGGACCACGTTTCTTTCTCTTCATGAAAGAAACAGGTTTTTGAATAGTTTAGGAATCGAAAAACCTATATTTCAAAAGGAAAGTTGTAAAACCCGCATGCTTTTACCATGAATAGTGCCCTTAAGATCGTACGTCCTAGATTAAAACTTACCTTATTTAGTATTGATCACATTCATGTGCTTATAGTCAAGCAAGTGCATACGTGTATGACATGATAAGTATCGATTACGTACGAACTCATGATAAACAGTTAATAAATATGTCACGTGAACATAATTAAATCATGATCACCATTTCAAATACAAACTAGAATAATTACGTGAATACATATAATATAATTACGAGCGTTAAGATTACGATAAACGACATGATAAAATAAACAGAAACACTTTAAACACGAACACGTTTAACCACGAACGAACAGGAAACATCGGGACACGAGAAAAGGTACGGGTACCCCATGTGGGGCCCCCATACCCACGGCACAACAACCAAGAAATGGGCTAAGCCCATCAAGTTTACATGAAAGGGGGGTAAAGGGTAAAAACTATTTTTCATTTTCACTTTTCAAGAAAGTAAACATAAAACCCTAAAAGATTTTCTCCTCCTCCTCCTTGTTCCTCCTTGTGCCGCCACCTATAACACCACCATAGGAGGGTGTTGTTGATTTTTGACATTAAAAACAAGTGCTAGAAACCGTGTTTGTTCATCCCCTTTCAAGCTACGTATTGGTATATCATTCTAAACCCTTCTTTTTAATTCTTTTTAATCTTTGATTATTTTCATGAACATGTTATTATTATTCTTATTAAAACATGATAATTAAACATTGATCTAACATGTTTTGGGGTAAATTAAAATCAAAGGATGATTTAAAAGGGTGTTTGTTTTAGCCGCCTAGCATAACCAACCCGAAGGGGGTTCGGTTTGCTTATTGCCGCCACCACCAAGACCATTTTGGTCTTGGTTGGTGCTTGTGGGACCCACGGCAGCAAGGGGGGCACACGTACCACGAGTTTGGCTCGGGGTACGGTGTCGAGTTCATGCCCGATTCATGGTTCGTTGGTTAAATCATGATTTATGCTACATGTTAATTTTTATGAATTATGAACTTAGGATATAAATTAATTAATAACATGAAATATTAATTAAATCATGACTTAGGTTATTTTAATTATTAATTTAGCATGATATTAATTTAACCTAAGTATTTTATGTTATAAGTTATAATTAATTAATTATTTAAAACATGCCTATAATTAATTAATTTAGACATGACTTAGGTTATATTATTAATAATAATAATACACATTTTAACCTAAGTATTTTATTTCATTTTAATTAAAACATGTTATACTTTAATTAAAATGCTTAACCTATAGTTTAATTTAAAATACATGAAATAATAATTAAACTATACACTATATCATGTGACTTAAGGAATAAGCTTATAAACACTTAGACTTATATGTTAGCTTATGTAACCAGCTTAATTCTAAATATGGAAACTTCTATTTATAGAAACTTAATTAAATAAGGCAACTAATCTATTAATGGAAACCTTCTATATATGGAAATCTATTTAATTCAGGCAGCTAATCTAATCATGGAAACCTTCTATATATGGAAACTTATTTAATTAAGGCAGCTGATCTATTTTTGGGAACTTTCTATTTTTAGAAACTAATCTATTTTAAGCAGTAAATTCTATTTTAGGAAACTTTCTATTTTTGGAAACTTTCTATTTTTGGAAACTTTCTATTTTTGGAAACTTTCTATTTTTGGAAACTTTCTATTTTTGGTAACTTTCTATTTTTGGAAACTTTCTATTTTTGGAAACTTTCTATTTTTGGAAACTTTCTATTTTTGGAAACTTTCTATTTTTGGAAACCTGCTATTTTTGGAAAGTTACTTATTATTACACAGTAAGTATAATAATACATGAAATACCAGTAATACTTAAACAGATTAATCAGAATACAAGATAAACACAGTTTAAGGCTTTAAACAGTAAACCATGACCTAAAACATACAAAGTAAGCTAAGACGAGACATAAAACCCAGTACGTAATCAGTGAATCGATACTTATACACGTGTGTATTCATGTAGCTTTAGTGATCCAGAAGTAGGAGTCTTTCTTCCGTTCATTCACTGGACTTGAGGTACGGATTCCCGTCCTTTCAGTATGGACATTCTTTCCTTATTAGGATTTCCCCCGTATGCAACCAACTGTTTTCCCAGTATTTGTTTTATTGTTTTGAACTGCTTATGTTTAATTAGCATAATCTATAGCCATATACAAGCATGACCAGTTTCACCTAGTTATGGAGGTACCATAACCATAACATTAGAGGCACCAATGTTATGACTTCCCCACGGCGGAGTGATTGCTCGTGGCGTCCCTTTTCAGTTTTGGCCATATTATTATATCAGGTGGGGCGTATGGGTGCATCCTAGTTACATGTTTTATTCAGTATATCATGGTGAATGTGGTGTGTGCCTTGCATCCTTCACAAGGAGTTGATCCCTCCTACCCAAACCAGTATATTAATTAGAGGCATCCCCTCTAATCAGCATGATGAGGTCACCCCTCCAAGTATTCATGCACGTGACCTTTTCATGACCTATATGGGCTATGGTATATTTATGTTAAAACAGTTTTCATAAGATAAACATAAGGCTTTTCAAACTATAAAACCAGTTTTCTTAATACTCAACTAGTTTACTCAGAACTTAGTCTTCCGCTGTTATATGTTACATGCTTATCCTATTTCATGCTATATTGTACATCCGTGCACTGAGCGTCTTGCTCAGCCGTTTTCCTTTTCATGTTCCCAAAACGGCAGGTACTCAGGGACGCTCGTAGATCTCAAACGTACGTGCATATGGATTGGAAGCTTTACTGCCTTTCTTACTTTATGCATTTCCTTTACTTTAATACAGTTTGCTATGGACATTGTTTCGTCCTTTCCTTCTACAGTATTTATGTTTGTGTGTGATGAGCTCTACTTTGGGGTTACCGATGTTTGATTCCGGTATTTCCCTTTTATGGTCAATAATGCTTAGACATTTATCCTTGTATGCTTTGATGACACGCCATGATTATGCGTAAGATTCCATTTCCAAAATGGGGTGTTACAATTATGGTATCAGAGACAAGGTTTCGACCTGTAGGCTCTCAAATATGACCTGTGATTCGTGGGTAGTCACTACGGTCTTCCTAGAACTGACAGTTGTTTTCATGCATTCATCATTTTTAAGCATACATATACATGTCATTGTTACAGGGTTTTTGACTAAGTAATGGTTGGTACAGGACTGGCCCTATTTAGTCGCACGTGTTTTATCGAAACTTTTAGATTTGGGACCGACCCATAGGCGTCCCCTCGATATGTCTTTTGTTTTGGGTGAACTGACCAGAGGCGTTCACTCTCGAGCATCAAAAGTTTTCATAAAACTGCATCATGCATTCATACCAAGATTTTCTTGCATAAAATTTTTCTCGTGAAATTTTTGGTATAAATTTTTTTTCATGTATATATATAAGTTATATTTTATGTTTGAACTGTTAATCATATGTTTTATGTTATACTGTCAGATGGTTCTCACACGCGAGCAAGAGCAGCTCAATGCTGTAATTCAGGCTGCCATGCAAGCCTTGCTTCCTCAACTAAGGAATGACATTCGTGCTGAAGTTCAGGCTGCCAACAATTAGCAGCACAATCAGCCACCTCCTCCTCCTCCCCCAGTGACACTAGCAGTGTGGTTAGAGAGATTCAACAAGCTCCGTCCAAGAGCTTTTGAAAAGACTGATAGCCCCAGCGATGCTGAAAGCTGGTTGACTCACATTGAGAAGATTTTCAATGCTATGGGATGTGACCCCGCATTCAAGGCGAGATTGGCATGCTACCGGTTTGAAGGCGATGTACTCAACTGGTGGCTAGCCTTGACGCAGTCGGAAGGAGGTGATGATTGGGTCGCTGGTTTGACATGGGCCCAATTCAAAGAGAGAGTGATGGAGCAGTTCTTTCCTAAGGAAGAGCAGGACAAGCTCAAGCGAGAGTACCATGGGATACGTCAGAGAGCGGGCGAGAATAGCAACGAATTCATGCAGCGCTTTCTCCGCTTAGCTGGTTTTCTGGGAGCAGCAGCTGGTACTCCTGAGGAGCAGGCACACCACTTTAGGTGGGCACTTCGCACCTCGGTCGCGAACA
This sequence comes from Glebionis coronaria, assembly GCA_025667525.1. Taxonomy (NCBI): domain Eukaryota; kingdom Viridiplantae; phylum Streptophyta; class Magnoliopsida; order Asterales; family Asteraceae; genus Glebionis; species Glebionis coronaria. Next base: position 290,722 of record JANFOE010000157.1, read on the forward strand.
ATCTGGTGTGTGCTACGTTCAATACAGTAGCACAAGTGGCCGACGCAGCAAGGAAGCTAGAGATGTTGCAGGAACGAGATGAGTTCGGGGAAGCTGAAAGACCCGACAAGAGGTAAACATTTCGTGTTCTATCGATAACCAGACCCCATCCTATCATTATATGTTCTATAATCATCTCTTAAACTGTATCTTCCAGGCAGAAAACTGGGGACCGGTCTCAGCCGGCTACTCAGCAGCAGCCTCATCAGCCCAAAGGAAACGGTCACACTAACGACCGTTCTGTTGTGGAAAGGCGTAGCGGTAATGATAATTACCATAACAACGCTGGACACTCCAACAACAGCAGGTCCTACTATTTACGCATCTTCTTATGATTTCATGTTATATCTCTCATGCTGACACTATATTAATCTCTACCAGGAACCACGGTAACGGGAAGGACCAGAACCACAGGGGTTCGCAGCCTAACCGTTCAGCTAACACTGGTGAACATCTTATGACGCATATGTCTTATACTCGTGGATATACTTTATTTTAGCACATTTTGTCATCAGCAGGCCCTCAGCAAGCAAGGACTCCTGCTGGAGGATTCACTCATCCTCTTTGCAGTACTTGCCATCGCAGACACCCTGACCCATGTCGTCGTGATTCCGACGCGTGCTACAAGTGCGGCCTCCCTGGCCATCGTATTAGAGATTGCCGTAAGGGTGAAATGGAGGGTACTTCGGGCCATGCTGATACTAAACCGCCTCCTACCACTGGGCGTGTCTACACGACATCGCGCGATCAGGAAAACAAATCTACAGGTACCATTACTGGAATTTTGTATATGTACGGCCAAGCTACATGTGTTCTTTTCGACACGGGTGCCACTCATTCAGTTATTTCCACTACATATGCTAAGAACATCAGGACACTTCCCTTGCCATTAGAAAATAGGCTTACCATTTCCACGCCTTTGAAGGACTCTGTATTAATAACTCATGTATACAAGAGTCTTCCTCTAGAGTTTGACGATAAAGTTCGTGCAGTAGATGCACTTCCCCTAGACATGATTGAGTTCGATATGATTCTCGGCATGGACTGGCTATCCAAGCACCATGCTACCATAGACTGCCACTCATATCGGGTGATCTTCGGTGACATTAATGCACCAGAGTACATTCATAACGGGTTCATACCCGGACGGTCTGTACAAGTCATATCTACCTTGCAAGCACGTGCATTACTGTCACATGGCTACGAGGGTTATCTAGCTACGGTTCATGACATGGATGCTGAATCCCCATCGATTCAGGATCAACCGGTAGTTTCAGAATTTCAAGACGTCTTCCCAGCTGAACTTCCAGGCATACCACCTACACGAGAAGTGGAGTTCAACATCGACCTTGTTCCAGGAGTTGAGCCAATCTCTAAGGCTCCGTATCGTATGGCTCCCATAGAGCTAAAAGAACTGAAGGACCAACTGCAGGAACTTCTTGAGCGAGGGTTCATTAGACCAAGCGCATCTCCATGGGGAGCACCGGTCTTGTTCGTTAAAAAGAAGGACGGCAGCATGCGACTTTGCATTGACTACCGTGAACTTAATAAGATTACCATCCGCAATAGATATCCACTGCCACGTATAGATGATCTGTTTGACCAACTTCAAGGAGCCAAACACTTCTCAAAGATCGATCTAAGGTCAGGCTACCATCAGCTAAGGGTTAAAGAGCAGGATATTGCCAAGACTGCTTTTCGTACCCGCTATGGCCATTATGAGTTTGTAGTCATGTCATTCGGCCTAACTAATGCTCCAGCAGTATTCATGGATCTGATGAACAGAATCTTCCACGAATTCCTTGATAAGTTTGTCATTGTATTCATCGATGACATCCTGATTTTCTCAAAGTCCACGGAGGAACACGAAGATCATCTCCATACGGTACTACAGATTCTTCGTCAGAAGCAGCTGTATGCGAAATTTTCCAAGTGTGAGTTCTGGTTAAACAAGGTGGCATTCTTAGGTCACATTGTATCAGCAGAAGGGATCACTATGGACCCAGCGAAGGTTGAGGCTATCACTAAATGGCCAAGACCAACGTCAGCGACAGAAGTCCGCAGTTTCTTAGGCTTAGCTGGATATTATCGCAGATTCGTGGAGAACTTTTCCCGTTTGGCACTACCTCTGACTAAACTGATGCGAAAAGGAGAGAAATTCGTCTGGACGGAAGAACGAGAGAAGAGCTTTGAAGACCTAAAGCAGAAGTTAGTATCTGCACCTATTCTTACTCTCCCATCTGGTACAGGTGGATTTCAGATCTATAGCGATGCATCGGGGAAGGGACTGGGCTGTGTTCTCATGCAACATGGGAAAGTGATAGCGTATGCTTCACGGCAGCTTAAGCCCTATGAAGAAAACTATCCTACACATGACCTAGAACTTGCTGCAGTGGTGTTCGCATTGAAAATATGGAGGCATTACTTATACGGAGAATCATGCGACATTTTCACGGATCACAAGAGCTTGAAGTATATCTTCACACAGCGAGAATTGAACATGAGGCAAAGGAGATGGTTGGAACTGTTGAAGGATTATGATATTAACCTACAGTATCATCCCGGGAATGTAGTAGCAGATGCACTCAGCAGAAAATCCGGAATGATCAACGGCATTGAAATCAAGGAGCAAAACATAAGAGACTTGGAACGGCTAGACATCGAAATCATGGTACGTGTGCAGCACGGATACTAGGCGAATCTTAGAGTAGAACCTGAGTTACTGTCTAGGATCAAGGAAGAGCAGAAGGATGATGGAGAGATTTGGGCGATAAATCAGAATTTGGAGAAGCAGACAGAATTCAGAATAGACGTAGACGGTATCGTTTGGCAGGGCACGAGACTTTGTGTTCCTGACAATCAAGAACTCCGGGAAGCATTGTTAGCTGAAGCTCACAGCTCCCCATTTTCTATACATCCTGGGTCGACAAAAATGTACCATGACATCAGACAGCACTTTTGGTGGAGTGGTATGAAACAGGATGTAGCCACTTATGTCTCCAAATCTCTTACCTGCCAGCAGGTTAAGATTGAACATCAGCGATCGGGCGGTCTCCTTCAACCGTTGGATATTCCAGAGTGGAAGTGGGACAAAATCACCATGGATTTTGTTACCGGTCTTCCGCCTACCAAGAAGAAGCACGATGCTATTTGGGTCATTGTTGATCGACTCACCAAATCAGCTCATTTCTTACCGATACGCAAGGAAGATCCGGTAGTAAACTCGCAGATACTTACAGAAGGGAGATCATGAGACTCCACGGTACTCCCTCCAGCATCGTCTCAGACAGAGATCCTCGTTTCACGTCGCGATTCTGGAAAGGTCTGCAAAAAGCTTGGGGTACACAACTTAAGCTGAGTACGGCCTTTCATCCTCAAACGGACGGACAGTCGGAGCGAACAATTCAGACATTGGAAGATATGTTAAGGTCGTGTGCGTTGGAATGGACAGGTGATTGGGACGATTACATCTGTTTGGTCGAGTTTGCATACAACAACAGCTGGCACGCAAGTATCAAATGTGCTCCTTTCGAAATGTTGTATGGCAGAAAGTGTCGCGCTCCAACTTGCTGGGATCAAGTGGGAGAGCGAACACTCGAAGGACCAGAAATTATAGAAATGAATAATGAGAAGATCGAAGTAGCTAAGCAGAAGCTGCAGGAAGCACGGTCACGTCAGAAGAGTTACGCCGATAAGCATCGTAGGGACATACATTTTAAGGTGGGAGATCACGTCTTCCTCAAGGTTTCGCTGGCACGTGGTGTTAAACGCTTCGGGATCAAAGGGAAACTCAGTCCTCGTTTCATCGGACCATTTGATATCATTGAACGAATCGGTGAAGTATCTTACCGATTGGCGTTACCTCCTCAGCTTTCACACGTGCATAACGTGTTCCATGTGTCCTTACTCAAAGGGTACAAGTATCATCCCCTTCACATGGTTCAGTATCCATAGGAACAGATACGTGAAGATCTCACTTTTATAGAAGAACCCGAACGAGTGCTCGACAGGCAAGAACGAGTCATGAGAAGGAAGACGATTCCATTCGTCAAAATTCTTTGGAGGGACCATACCGAGCGGGAAGCCACTTGGGAAACAGAGGAGTCTATCCGGGCTTCTTACCCTCACTTCATATTTTGAGTTCGGGTATGTTACTTCTTTCCAGTTTGCTTTATCTATAATTCGGGGACGAATTATTCTTTTTAGGGGGGAAGAATTGTAAAACCCGCATGCTTTTACCATGAATAGTGCCCTTAAGATCGTACGTCCTAGATTAAAACTTACCTTATTTAGTATTGATCACATTCATGTGCTTATAGTCAAGCAAGTGCATACGTGTATGACATGATAAGTATCGATTACGTACGAACTCATGATAAACAGTTAATAAATATGTCACGTGAACATAATTAAATCATGATCACCATTTAAAATACAAACTAGAATAATTACGTAAATACATATAATATAATTACGAGCGTTAAGATTACGATAAACGACATGATAAAATAAACAGAAACACTTTAAACACGAACACGTTTAACCACGAACGAACACGAAACATCGGGACACGAGAAAAGGTACGGGTACCCCATGTGGGGCCCCCATACCCACGGCACAACAACCAAGAAATGGGCTAAGCCCATCAAGTTTACATGAAAGGGGGGTAAAGGGTAAAAACTATTTTTCATTTTCACTTTTCAAGAAAGTAAACATAAAACCCTAAAAGATTTTCTCCTCCTCCTCCTTGTTCCTCCTTGTGCCGCCACCTATAACACCACCATAGGAGGGTGTTGTTGATTTTTGACATTAAAAACAAGTGCTAGAAACCGTGTTTGTTCATCCCCTTTCAAGCTACGTATTGGTATATCATTCTAAACCCTTCTTTTTAATTCTTTTTAATCTTTGATTATTTTCATGAACATGTTATTATTATTCTTATTAAAACATGATAATTAAACATTGATCTAACATGTTTTGGGGTAAATTAAAATCAAAGGATGATTTAAAAGGGTGTTTGTTTTAGCCGCCTAGCATAACCAACCCGAAGGGGGTTCGGTTTGCTTATTGCCGCCACCACCAAGACCATTTTGGTCTTGGTTGGTGCTTGTGGGACCCACGGCAGCAAGGGGGGCACACGTACCCTGAGTTTGGCTCGGGGTACGGTGTCGAGTTCATGCCCGATTCATGGTTCGTTGGTTAAATCATGATTTATGCTACATGTTAATTTTTATGAATTATGAACTTAGGATATAAATTAATTAATAACATGAAATATTAATTAAATCATGACTTAGGTTATTTTAATTATTAATTTAGCATGATATTAATTTAACCTAAGTATTTTATGTTATAAGTTATAATTAATTAATTATTTAAAACATGCCTATAATTAATTAATTTAGACATGACTTAGGTTATATTAATAATAATAATAATACACATTTTAACCTAAGTATTTTATTTCATTTTAATTAAAACATGTTATACTTTAATTAAAATGCTTAACCTATAGTTTAATTTAAAATACATGAAATAATAATTAAACTATACACTATATCATGTGACTTAAGGAATAAGCTTATAAACACTTAGACTTATATGTTAGCTTATGTAACCAGCTTAATTCTAAATATGGAAACTTCTATTTATAGAAACGTAATTAAATAAGGCAACTAATCTATTAATGGAAACCTTCTATATATGGAAATCTATTTAATTCAGGTAGCTAATCTAATCATGGAAACCTTCTATATATGGAAACTTATTTAATTAAGGCAGTTGATCTATTTTTGGGAACTTTCTATTTTTAGAAACTAATCTATTTTAAGCAGTAAATTCTATTTTAGGAAACTTTCTATTTTTGGAAACTTTCTATTTTTGGAAACTTTCTATTTTTGGAAACTTTCTATTTTTGGAAACTTTCTATTTCTGGTAACTTTCTATTTTTGGAAACTTTCTATTTTTGGAAACTTTCTATTTTTAGAAACTTTCTATTTTAGGAAACCTGCTATTTTTGGAAAGTTACTTATTATTACACAGTAAGTATAATAATACATGAAATACCAGTAATACTTAAACAGATTAATCAGAATACAAGATAAACACAGTTTAAGGCTTTAAACAGTAAACCATGACCTAAAACATACAAAGTAAGCTAAGACGAGACATAAAACCCAGTACGTAATCAGTGAATCGATACTTATACACGTGTGTATTCATGTAGCTTTAGTGATCCAGAAGTAGGAGTCTTTCTTCCGTTCATTCACTGGACTTGAGGTACGGATTCCCGTCCTTTCAGTATGGACATTCTTTCCTTATTAGGATTTCCCCCGTATGCAGCCAACTGTTTTCCCAGTATTTGTTTTATTATTTTGAACTGCTTATGTTTAATTAGCATAATCTATAGCCATATACAAGCATGACCAGTTTCACCTAGTTATGGAGGTACCATAACCATAACATTGGAGGCACCAATGTTATGACTTCCCCACGGCGGAGTGATTGCTCGTGGCGTCCCTTTTCAGTTTTGGCCATATTATTATATCAGGTGGGGCGTATGGGTGCATCCTAGTTACATGTTTTATTCAGTATATCATGGTGAATGTGGTGTGTGCCTTGCATCCTTCACAAGGAGTTGATCCCTCCTACCCAAACCAGTATATTAATTAGAGGCATCCCCTCTAATCAGCATGATGAGGTCACCCCTCCAAGTATTCATGCACGTGACCTTTTCATGACCTATATGGGCTATGGTATATTTATGTTAAAACAATTTTCATAAGATAAACATAAGGCTTTTCAAACTATAAAACCAGTTTTCTTAATACTCAACTAGTTTACTCAGAACTTAGTCTTCCGTTGTTATATGTTACATGCTTATCCTATTTCATGCTATATTGTACATCCGTGCACTGAGCGTCTTGCTCAGCCGTTTTCCTTTTCATGTTCCCAAAACGGCAGGTACTCAGGGACGCTCGTAGATCTCAAACGTACGTGCATATGGATTGGAAGCTTTACTGCCTTTCTTACTTTATGCATTTCCTTTACTTTAATACAGTTTGCTATGGACATTGTTTCGTCCTTTCCTTCTACAGTATTTATGTTTGTGTGTGATGAGCTCTACTTTGGGGTTACCGATGTTTGATTCCGGTATTTCCCTTTTATGGTCAATAATGCTTAGACATTTATCCTTGTATGCTTTGATGACACGCCATGATTATGCGTAAGATTCCATTTCCAAAATGGGGTGTTACAAAAGTGCTGCTTGGTCATGTGAACTTTGAAAGGATTCTAAAGTTAACTCCTTAAGCGATGGCGAGCACTGAAAGACAAATGGAAATTGAGAAAATACAAGAATAATGATAGCAGACGATTGATAAAGTCTGGAACGATTAGCATTTACACTAAGATATTGATTTCTAATTGATTGTAAATAGATCACTTGGTTAGACCGACCGACAAAACTTGCACACTCCAAATATTTTAGATACTGAAGTTCCAAGAAATATTTTATAAACCTTGTTAGATCCGTTATTCATATCCTCATCTATACAAATTTTAGCCTATAAAGTTCAAGTGAGGGCATAGGGTAATACTCAACAGCATAAGAAATCCCAACAACCATATATAGTGAAGATTCAAAATAATAGTTAACAACTCGTGCGGAGAAAATAAACAACATGATGTGTGCCCAATATTAAACCTGAAGATGATAGTCCTCGGCCTCCAATCTCCTATTTTCGTTTGTGGGTCTTCCATATTGTTTCATGCTACTTCTCTTGTTTCGAGGAAACAAAGTAAATAGTATTTTGCATTTTTTATGATCAACTGATACAAAAAATGTTGATACAAAGTATAGGGACACGATATGGGAAATGCTTCATCAAACTGCCAAAGTGCCAAGTTGATACCATCTTTTAGATTTTAAATACAGTCCAAAACATGAGGTCTGAGGTGTGATTTGCTATTTAAGATACTATACGGTTTCTGATGTTTACTAATGTTCGACTTCAGTAGTTCAAGTTTGCTATTAGGAAATAAAGGGCAAGCTCTTTACAGATAGAGAGAGTATATTTCGTCACCTGACGGTGATTAGACAAATCTTGGGTGGAGCCATACTACTTCCTCCAACAAATAGGGCGTGAAAAGCTTACTGTAAATTCATAAACCTAAAGATATATAGAATCTAAATCGTTTATCTATTTCAACCCCTATCTAGATTTAATGTGTACTTATAAGAAAGATCATTGTACTTCCACGTCTTTGATCTGGTGTTTATTTTGTTTAAATGTGGGATTTGAAGATCATTGCAGAAGATGTGGGGGTTGTTCTATGGCAGCTGTGCCCAACAAAGAATCTACTCCTTACTCATGTACACCAATTTATCTTCACTTCTTGTTTATCCTACTTACTTCGACAACCCCTGATCATGCACATGACCTACAAAAGTAATGAACTTTCCCTGGTAGAAGATGTAACACTCTCCAATCTGGTCATTTCAGTGGAAGGGTCCTTGAGTGTTACTTACATGATACAATTACACAATTATAGAAAACGGCTCAAAACGAGTCGTTTTAAAAAAACATCCATTCATTCATTCAAAAGATAATAATCCATACACGGTCCCAGATAATTTTAAAATATTTACAATACACATCAAAAGATAAAAGTTGTTTCGCATGGATATATTTTATAAAAGCAGGCCAAAGTCACCAAAATTAAGCAAGCTTCATGAAACCACCTTCCTTGAGTACCTTCTTTATAGACCTGAGATAAAACATGCTATAAAATCAACAAAATTTTTGAGTGAATTCATAGAAGTTAAATATATAAATTGAACACAAGTATCTGGATAAACCTTCATCTGGTAATAATTATGTGGATCAGACATAATTATTGTTGTTATTTCATAAGTCTTGTGACATTGAACGTTAACATATTTATAGTTCAGCCCACAAACACACCTAGCCTAGTGCGAATATGTGACAATCCGTCAATTTCAGGTCGTTATTTTAATCTCGACTATTACGTATTACGTGTTTACTTTAACGAGAATTTAAAATATATCGACTAACCGAGAAGGTTATGACTTGAAACTAGCGTAAGAATGTCGATTAGATGAAAACCGACAAGAATATGTTAGGTATCGATATTATAATCTCAAATAATCATAAAAATGATTTTTATTATATTTAATCTTTATTTCTCGTGTTTTACGTTTTAACGAATGACGATAACTATTAGTGATCGCGATACCGACGGATGCCCAAAACTTTACGTTTTATTATCGAATGTCTCGATATTTAATATTTTCGATGTTTTCGATTTAATTGCGTTTTAAGTCGTGTCGAAGCTTTGTTATTATATTTTCAAGCGTTTTAACTTTCGAAAAGTATTTTTACGAAACCCGAGCCCCGTAAATATTTTCAAAATTTACTTCTTGACATTTCCCGCTATTTAAGTGAATATTTACATTTTAACCCAAAGGAATGCATTTTTGACAAAAACTACCCAAACCTTGGACTATATAAAGGTTTTCCACTATCTATTTTATATTAAAAATTCATTTACAAAAAAAAATCAAATCCCTCCCTCTCTCTCTATTGTGTTTTCCGTCCACCACCATCACCATAGCCACCATCAAAAATCAATTTCTACTTTGATTCATTCAAATCTAAAAGAAGACCCATCTTGGAAATTCAACAAGCTTCAATTTGGTATAAATTTTTCCAACATGCATCCACTAAATTTTTCTTTTCAATTTTTGATGAAGAACATGTTGTTTGATCCATTTTTATGGTGAAACATGTGTTAATATTATTATATTCATAGTGGGATGTTGTTGCATGTTATTTATTTTGAGTGGGTTAATTTTTGGATGATCATTCTAGGGTGTTAGGAGTTAGATGGATGTGTTAGGATGATATTAGGATGGTATTAGAAGTATAGAAATTGTTGGAATGGGTTGAAATATTGATTTGGTATGATTTTTAACTAGTCATTTTAGACCAGTAGGTAAAAGGGTATTTTTGAAAGTCTTAGGTCTGATTATGAAATGGGGTGGTGTGATATTGTTGTAGTAATCTTCAAGACGCTCGTTTTGCCGCTTGAATGAGCTTCTAACTCATTACGAGCGAAAATTTATGCTAGTTTTAGTATTCGTGTACCGGGAGACGAGTATCGGCACAATCCGAAAATTGTTGTCGATATTTTGATCGAATCTCGGGGACTATAGAATGAGTTTTAAAAATGTTCAAGGACTGTTGTAACTTGCTAAACCTCAGGTCATGAGTCTATTTTCAAACCCGAGTGTCGGTTTTGCAAACGGAATTGTTTAGATAAGTCAAAATGGTTTTACAAGTCAAAGGCGTAAAACTGTCCGGTTTTTGTAACACAAAGACGTGTCGGGCAGAAGGTCTTAGAAGTAATATTTTTGAATAAAACTTAAACTGAGTCTTATTCATATTATGTGTGAGTTTGTCACCAAGTTTCGTCGAAATCGGACAAGTATAGATAGGTTAGATTGGTGTGTACATTTGGAGTGTACATGCTGATTGGTATTTTGGACACGTAGTTCAATACTTGTATGGCGTGAGTTGAGTATTCACTATTGGACATGGTGACTTACTCAAGTATTTTGTCATTATATAAATGACTTAGTTACTGGTCCGAGGGAAGTAAAATGATGGTTTGACTTGCGTTGACTTGGCGTCTTATGACGGGTCAATGTCGAGAGTGCAAGTGTTTAAAAGAATAGTGTTGAATAAAAGGGTATAGAAGTACACTTATATTGTTAATTTTCTTGGGATTTTCATGGTTATATGAAATTGAGTTTCGTATTATTTAAGTATTATTTATACTTGAGTCGGTTATTAACGAACGCGCCTTATTTGGTAGGTTGCGGTCTTCGTGTTTAACGGGCATCACAAATAGTCGGCGATCGTCACATTACTACTATCGTACCAAGGTGAGTCTATAGCCTCGCTTTAACATGTTTACTTGTTTTATAAAACCCGCGAGGGGGATAACTTGCTTGTTTTGTCAAAATAAAGGGGTACAACGAGAAGTTGTGGAAACCCTTATTATTGGAAAAGCATTTATTATAAATGAAGAGTACAACGAGAAGTTGTGGTAAACCCTCTTTCTTTTAAAATTGAACACAAAGGACACGATTGTATGCTTAGATGAAAGTTGTTATATAAGTTTGTTTAGCCTTAAAAGACCCATGAATCGTGAATTGTTAATCGAAAGGAACGCTAATACTATGGATAGATCTATCGGGGTGACACCCATTCCGGTCGCGACTAGCTATCGCGTGTGTTATGATGCACCAGTAATGAAACATCGGATGCAATTGTATAAGAGAAATATACGCACTTGGCTAGGTGTGTTGGGCTGAAATAATGTCACGAGACTTATGAAATAACAACGATAATTATGTCTGATCCACATGATTGTCAACCACGGAAGGTTTATTCAGAATACTTGTGTTCGTTTATTTAATTTAAACTCTATAGATTCAATCAGCATTTTTGTTGACTTTTTAACATGTATTATCTCAGGTCCATGAAGAAGGCACTCAATGGAGGTGGTTTCATGTAGCTTTCTTAATTAAAAGGTTTTGGCCCGCTTTTATAAACTATGTCCATTCAAAGAAACTTTTATCGTTTGGTTGGTTGTGTAAACCTTAAAACTATTTGGGACCATGTTTGTGAACTGTTTTATCTCTAATTAAATGAATGGATGTATGTTTTAACAAAACGACTCTTTTTGAGCCGTTTTCTATGATATTGAGATTGAAACATGATAGTAACACCCAATGACCCTTCCGCTGCTATGACCCGAAATTGGGGGTGTTACAGATTGGCATCAGAGCTCAAGTTATAGAGAACGAAAAGATTTTCCAAAAAATAAAATTTTGAAATCTTTTGACTATAACATCTGCAAGCGAAACCTCCGAGTTGCCAATGGACGAGAATAAGAAAAGTATATATATGTTATACATATTTAATTATTATTTATGCTTAAAGCATAATGGATTACATCTATTTATTTATAAATGTTTATTATTTGATTATTATAATACTAATACGTGATTTACAAAACGACGCTGATTGTCACAATAGAAATCCATGTCTTTTGACTCATTCCTTGTCAATCTTCATTCCTTGTCTAACTTCTATTCTTTATTCTATCATCTATTCTTATTCCTTTTCATCTATCTATTCTTATTTGTGTTATTCATGTTTTGTTATCACAAGCGTTGAATGAATACTCATTTTGATGTGAATTGTGTAACAGGATTATGTCGCCAAAACAATTGACTGAGACTCAGTTACGTGCTATAGTAGCTGATCAAATTCAAGCCTCTATGAATGCATTTATGGAAAATATGAATAATGGAGCTGGTGGATCCGGTGGAGCTGGAGGATCCGGTGGATCTGGTGGAGCTAGCAATACTTAAGCTGGCAATACTAGAGCTGGCAATACTGGAGCTGGCAATACTGGAGCTGGCAATACTGGAGCTGGTAATGCTGGAGCTGACAATGCTGCTGCTGGAACTGGTGATGCTGATAGACCAGTGATTCCTGAAAACAAGAAGTGTACTTATACCTCGTTCAAAAAATGTAAACCTCTGACTTTTAAGGGTACTGAAGGTAATGTTGGTTTAATGCAATGGTTTGAAAGATTAGAATCCGTGTTTCGATTTAGTGGAAGTGAGGAAGGAGACAAGGTGATGTTTGCCTCTGCTACTCTTCAAGGGCGAGCATTGACTTGGTGGAATGGAAGAATGGCATCAATGGGTATGGATGCTGCTTATGCTACACCTTGGGTTAAAGTAAGAAGGTGGATGACTGAGGAATTTTGTCCAAGGAGTGTTATTCAGAGGTTAGAACAGGAACTATATCAGCTGAGACTGAAGGGTACTAACTTCGATGGATACACAAACAGATTCCATGAACTTACTCTACTTTGTCCAAACAAAGTTAACCCAGAATACTTGAAGGTAGAGCAGTATATTCGAGGCTTACCTACCAACATCCGTGGCGATGTGACCTCATCTAAACCTGCCAATATTGATGAAGCTGTTCGTATGGCCTACCAACTAATGGGTCAAATCATCCAAGACAAGGCTGATGGTGTTTCTGAAGGTAATAAAAGAAGAGTTGAAAATGATAGTGATGATCGTGGTGATCACCGTCAATCTCACAGTAGGAATCAAAACCGAAGGAGGGGTAATGCTAATGCGATGACTGAAACTGCATCTGCTGATAAGGGAACCAGATGTCAACGCTACAAGAAGTCTCATACTGGTGAATGTGCTAAGTATGGGAAGTGCAACAAGTTAGGTCACAAGACTGAAGACTGTTGGGGACCAGGAAAGAAGGGAGTGACGTGTTTTAACTTCCAAGGTAAAGGACACATGAGGAACCAATGCCCTCAACCTCCGAAGAATGCACGTGGTGGAGATAACCAGGGAAAAGCTTATCAGTTGGGTGAAGCCAAAGCGAAGCAAAACCCGAAAGTTGTCACTGGTACGTTTTTACTGAACAACCGTTATGCTACGGCTTTATTTGATTCTGGTGCGGACAAAAGCTTTGTGTCTACAAGTTTTAGTACCTTAATTGATATCAAACCGGTCGAATTAGACGCGAGTTATGAGGTAGAACTAGCTGATGGTAAATTAGTGAGTACCAACCGTGCGCTCCTAGGATGTTCTCTTAATCTCTTGAACCGTATTTTCAAAATAGACTTGATGATTGTCGAATTGGGAAGTTTTGATATTATTATCGGAATGGATTGGCTATCCAAGTATAACGCGTCTATCTTGTGTGGAGAAAAGAAAGTTAGGATTCCCTTAGATGACAAGACCATGGTTATCGAACGTGACCAACGTAATTCACGACTAAAAATCGTTTCGTGCATTAAGGCTCGTAAGTATATCGAAAGAGGTTGTGAGTTATTCCTAGCTAAAGTACTGGAGAAGGAATCGAAGGAGAAACGTGCCGAAAATGTACCTGTCATCCGTGACTTTCCTGAAGTTTTTCCAGAAGATTTGCCTGAACTTCCGCCTCCAAGGCAAGTAGAATTCCAAATTGACCTAATTCCGGGTGCTGCACCCGTGGCTCGTGCGCCATATCGTTTAGCCTCATCCGAGCTGAAGGAGTTATCTGTGCAATTGCAAGAGCTATCTGATAAGGGTTTTATACGACCGAGTTCGTCACCTTGGGGAGCTCCTGTCTTATTCGTTAAGAAGAAAGATGGTTCGTTTCATATGTGTATTGATTACCGAGAGCTGAATAAGCTAACGATCAAGAATCGTTATTCGCTTCCAGGAATTGATGATTTATTTGATCAACTTCAAGGTTCTCGTGTTTTCTCCAAGATTGATCTTCGTTCTGGTTACCATCAACTTCGCATACGTGAGGAAGATATTCCTATAACGGCGTTTAGAACTCGTTATGGTCATTATGAGTTTCTGGTTATGCCTTTTGGTTTGACTAATGCACCTGCTGTATTCATGGATTTAATGAATCGCATTTGTAATTCGTATCTTGATAAATTCGTGATCGTTTTCATAGATGATATTCTAATCTACTCCAAGAGAAATGAAGAGCATGTCGAACACTTAAGGATTATCTTGAACTTGTTAAAGAACGAAAAGTTGTACGCTAAATTCTCAAAGTGTGATTTTTGGCTTAATTCTGTACAATTTCTCGGACATGTGATTGATAAAAGTGGGGTACATGTTGATCCCGCAAAGATTGAAGCAATTAAGAATTGGAGTGCTCCTACTACTCCAACTGAAGTGCGACAATTTCTAGGTTTGGCTGGTTACTACCGAAGGGTTATTGAAGGATTCTCTTTGATATCGAAACCATTAACTAAGCTGACTCAGAAGAATAAACCGTATGTGTGGGGCGATGATGAAGAAGAAGCTTTCCAAACCCTGAAGATGAAACTTTGTAGTGCGCCGATCTTATCGTTACCTGAAGGAAGTGAAGATTTTGTTTTTTAGTGCGAAGCATCTCTCCGAGGATACGGTGCTGTTCTCATGCAACGTGAAAAGGTGATCGTATATGCCTCTAGACAATTAAGGAAGAATGAGGAGAACTACACAACCCATGACTTAGAATTGGGTGCTATGGTTTTTGCTCTGCGACTTTGGAGACATTATCTGTATGGCACGAAGTGTACAATATTCACTGATCATAAAAGCCTACAATAAATATTGGATCAAAAGGAGCTGAATATGAGGCAACGTCGATGGGTTGAACTTTTGAGTGATTACGAATGTGAAATTCGTTATCATCCGGGAAAGGCGAACATGGTAGCTGACGCGTTAAGTCGAAAGGAAATGGAGAAACTGATTCGAGTGCGTGCTTTGGTGGTGAAAATTCATAATAACTTACCTGAGCAGATCCGAAACGTACAAATTGAAGCGTGCAAGAAAGAAAATATTGCAGCCGAAAGATTTAGAGGAGACGGTGAAACATTTGAGACGCGAGACGATGGTATCAAATGTTCGAGAGGTCGAATCCTGTTACCATTATATGGTGGACTGAGAGACTTGATTATGTTAGAATCTCATAAGTCCAAGTATTCCATTCATCCTGGATCGGACAAAATGTACCAAGACTTGAAAAAGTTATACTGGTGGCCGAATATGAAAGCTGATATTGCAACATACGTCGCGAAATGCTTAACATGTGCAAAAGTGAAGGCTGAATATCAAAAGCCGTCAGGATTACTTGTCCAACCTGAAATTCCAATCTGGAAATGGGAGTGAATTACGATGGACTTCATCACAAAACTCCCAAGGACACTGTCTGGGTTCGATGCAATTTGGGTTATTGTCGACCGTTTAACTAAATCCGCTCATTTTATTCCAATCAACGAGAGGTTCGGTTTGGAGAAACTCGCCGATATTTATCTAAAGGAAATCGTGTGTGAAGGTCTACGGGATCTTTGGCCTATTCTACATGATGGATTTGATGGATTTGATGGATTTGATGTATAAAGATGGTTGATTAATATAAGAAGATGAGATGAAGGAGATGATGGAGTAGAGAGAGAAAGGAGAGAAGGGAGAAAAGTAGAGAGAGAAAGTAAAGATTAATTATCAAATATGAAAAATGAACAACCCCTCCTAACATGCTAGGAGGGGATATATATAGCCCACCCTACATGTGGGCTATATGGACTATACATTACTAAGTGGATCACGAGCCCATTACATAATTATCGTTGGAGCAACCGATCCTTCATAAATACGTAAAACGTATTTCCAACAATCTCCCCCTAAGGGAGGTCGCTCCAAGAGACAAAGTTCTAAATAGTCTATATCTCGTGATCTATGCTAACTAAGATGTGACCGAGACTTTATTGGGAAAAACGTATTTCCAACAATCTCCCCCTAAGGGAGGTCACATCTTTTTACAAAATCTTAAACCTATCATCTATGCTTGAGTCTTCGATCTTGTTCTTGTGAATATGCTTGATGTGATCTTTGACTTTAGTCTTGAGCATGTTTCCTTGCCTTGACCTTGTGCATTCTTCACTTGTGATATTTGCCTCTTTGTGACTTCATGTTCCACATACTTATACTTTTAAATTCTTGAAAGCTTCAGAGTTTTATACAGCGGAATACTTGACCTTCAGGCTTTCTTGAATTTGTTGAAGTACTAGTTGTATGTAGTATAAGCATGTGGTGACGACTTCTTCTGGATTGTACACCGCAATGCCACCTTCTTGTTACGCTGCATAAGACAGTTAGCAACAAACAATATACACGGATGAAATGGGCTTGAACATTTCATTCTAGTTCGGTAGCATTTTACCTCCGGTCGGTGAAGACCGTTGGACGATATTAAATATCGTACTTGTGGCAGGTAGTTTCAATAAAGAACCTCCTTGACAAGATTTCACGGGTAAACCCGTTCTCTTTACTCGACCGTCCAAAGCTGACTGCGAACGTAAAGAGTGAATCATTTGGATAATATTATCCGCATGATTTGAAGCCGTCAATTCATGTTCCTGGAACAAGTGAAGTTCAATTAAGAACCGCACCATCGTTGCTTTCCAGTTGTCACTAGCTTGATTCATATAGAATCTTGCAAGTTACCTACCAAGTGCTGTTTGATGTTAACACTAGAAGGATTTCCATTCGTCACTGTTAATACTTAATAGTATTACTCTGAATGTTCTGGCAAGATCACTAAGATATTGCATAGAGGCCTGGAACGTGTTTAAATTCATTTAAGAATTAAACCACTGTTGCTTTCCAGTTATCACAAGTTTGATTCATAAAGAATCGCACAAGTCACCTACCATGAGCTTTTTAACGTTCGCTCAAGAAGGATTTCCATCTTCATTGTAAATACTTTCGTATTACTCGGATGTTCAGGCAAGATCATGAAGATTTTGCGTAGGACTCTTAAGAACTTTCTTACTTTTCACAGTGTGAAGAAGCAAGTAAATATGAAAGTGTGTCCTAATGAGATATTTGATGATCTCAAATGGATCTAGACTCGATCGTGCATTTTTATTTTTAGTGATCGGAGGCTGGAGAGGAGTGCCACCTTTTCAATACCAATTTATTTGGAGTGAATGAATCAATAGATAATGTGTTGTCTCCGTGTGATTAAAACAAATACCTTTTGAGAGATATTTGAGTTAGCTGGGAAGGGTTGTGCATTGCATCACTGGGTCCATGATGTCTGTCTTCAATATTAAGAATCATTAAACAATGATCTTAATAGCATATGTATTGACCCGGTTTCTGCCTAAGTTGTAAGGAGAGCTTCTTTCTTTACACCCTTTATCTTTACAGTTCTTGTTCATTCTTCAACCCCTTCAATGCTTACCAATACGTCATCACTAGCACCTTGTTGTGATTGTTCCAGTGCTAACTTAAGTACTTGGTCGGCATTCAGCTACGTTCACAATCTTTCTCCATCTTTCCTAAGGACTACTATTTCTAGCTATGGAATGTCCTTGGGAAGATTCCTCCGGTTCTAGAGGAATCATTGGACTTTAACCTATCCTACCATCCTTATGTCACCACAATCTTCATCATCGTGAATAGAGATGTTTTGGGTAAGTGTATGTCACCATGAAATCCATTTTGAAGTGCAAATCCATTTTGCTCCCCCTTAACATATGCCACGATATCCGAAAACATTTCGCACATGTCGGGATGAGCTAGCACGTTAAGTCAAACCATTTGTGATTAAACATTTCCCATATTAAATCACATTTTCTCCCCCATATTAAAAATATTAACTCAATCAATGTTTTTAATATCAATTGATTTAATAGCGTTTTTAAGAAAATTTGGGAAGAAAAATGCAAATCCAATCATCTTCATGAGTTACACAAGCTCCACCTCAAATTAATGAGGGTCTACTTGAAACGTAAATTAAATACCTTTTAAACACAAGTGTAAGGTATTTAACACGTGCAAAGATCATATATGATAATGAATTCACAATATTAGCAATTTACGAGGTTGGACCTGAATGATGGAGAACATCATATGAAAGAAGCACATGGTTCTTGTTCACGAATGTTGGTCTTCCTCGTAACTTCTGAAGTTATCTCTTGACTCCATGTGTATGATTGATATCGTTGTCTTAACACCAATATGTGAACTTGGCACTCTCGCTATCAAGGATTCTGAATGCTGGACAATTGCTCCCCCTCAATTGTTGACCCGTGTTCTATTGAAAGAGCTGTAGTCACCGTTTGAATAGTCGCATCGTCGAGTATGTAGATATCAATTGTAACGAACTTTGGATTGTGGAGTTGATAACTTCGGATTCTGAAGTCAAAGCTTTCCGGTGAAATGCTTGACTTCAAAGTGAAAAGCGGGTTACTATCGGAAATAGTAGCAAACCATATGGAGCATGTTTTAAATCTTTTAAACTTCTGCTCGAACTTTATTTACAACCTCGTGTCATTATTGAATGACATTTCTAGGTTCGTAAATATTATCGATTCCAGAAGACATGCTCGTTTTATCAAAACGTTTTTGAACACACAATTTTGAAAGATTTAGAAAAACCTTTTGAGAAATTCTTGAAAAATTGTGTTCAAAGTTTTGAAAACCAATTACTTGATCTTAAGATTTGGAATATCTTAGGAAAGCTCAAGTCTGAGAAGTTGTAAACTTCTCGTTGTAAGGATAAGTTACCATCGGCGATAACCTTTCCTTTTATCTGAAGAACGAGTCCTAAGCTGACATTTACTTAGAAGTCGTTTTCATGAGCTTGAAAACTTTGACTGTTTTAACGGAAAGCTCATGACCGAGAAAGGTTAATTTCTCGTTATGAGGAAAAGTTCTCTTATTTAAAAGATACACTTTCCTTTCTGAGCTTAAAACTTCGAATGTTTTAATACAAGCTCATGACCGAGAAAGGTGAATTTCTCGTTAAGAGGATAACTTATCATAAAAGAAAATCTTTCCTTTATTTTAAGTTCGAGTTATAGTCTGACATTTAACTGTAAGTCATTGTGCATGAGCTTAAAAACTTCGAATGTTTTTAATATTAGCTCATGCCCGAGAAAACTTAATTTCTCGTTGTTAGGATAAGTTTATCATCGGTGATAAACTCTCCTTTCTTTGAAGCACGGGTTATCGTCTGATATTTAACGATAAACCATATACACGAGCTTAAAACCTTTGAATGGTTTTAGGATAAGCTCGTGTCCAAGAAAACTTAATTTCTTGTTGAGAGGGTAAGTTATCGTTGCGTAGATAAACTTCCCTGTCTCTGATGTCCGGGCCGTCGTCTGTCATTTAACGAGGATCCATTGTGCATGAGCTTACAAACTTGGAATGTTTTTGATATAAGCTCATGCCCGAGAAAAATTAATTTCTCGTTGTTAGGATAAGTTTACCATCGGCGATAAACTTTCCTTTCTTTGAAGAGCGAGTTATAGTCTGTGATGTGACTATAAGTCCTTGTGAGCTTAGCCATGAATCCCCTGAGACACTAGTTTCTCCGATATCTGCTTCTTCAGCAACCAAACTCTAAGAGTGTCCTTAGTTGAACGGTCTACAACGATTGGACCGCTTCGTTCTTTTGGAACATCAACTTTGGGACCTGCATTCTCATTAGGAATTTGCATGCTTTGACATGGGTTAGACATATCTATTTTAGAAGCACGTGGGGGTTCACGGTTTTCTTTTCTTATGTCAGAGGTGGCCTGTGGGGATGATTCACTTGTCTTAGTTGGCAAACGTTTCCTTTTATAGAAAACCTTAAGTTCATGCTTAAGTGATGTATCATCCTTTGCAATTTCCTCCCTAGTAGTCTTCGTAGAATCAGAGACTATCCTAGTTAAAGGGCACTCGTTTCCTACAAGAGTGAAAGTTCTACCAGTGGGGCGCCACATTTTGCCAATGGGTTTGATTTTAGCGACCCACTGGGATTTAAGTCTAGCACGGGAGTTCACCTGATTAAGTAGTTTCTTGATACAAGAATCATGATTTGCCGTAAAGACACATTTTCTACATGTTTTACAAGTAGCATATTTAATGTCCGAGTAAGATCTAGAATTCCTAGATGATTGATTGATGCTCCTAGGATGTGACATGCTACGGTTAGCAGTGTTGGGTAATCTAGAAGGCATCTGACTAGGTTGGACATTGCTATCTCTTACATGTGTCTTTTGAATAGCTTCCCTTTGACCAAAATCATGGCGCACATCAGTTGAACTAGTTCTAGACGTGTTCATTGAACTATTCTTAGAGAAACTAGGGGCAATCATGTGATTAGGTCTTGCAAAAGCTGTTTTAGTCACATTGGGCCTAGATGGTGGAGTGACAGGTCTAGGAAAGTGAACCAAATCAACTTGGGAGGCAAACCGCGGTCTCGAGGATTGTGGTCGCTCGGATCTAAATGCAGTAGGTTGTCTGACAATCGGTTGTCTGACGAACTGATTTGTAGGCGGTTTCCCCAAGATTGATGGTTTTTCAAGCTTAGTGTCCACACTAGGTCCTCTATTTTTCCTTAACTCGTTTTTCAACGCAGCTATAGCAAACACCTTTTCCTGAACTTGGGCTTTTAACGTTTCATTTTCTTTGAGCAATCTATCTTGGGATGCCAATTTAGACTCTAGTAACTGAATTTGTTTCAAAAAATTATCCTTTTCAGCTTTCGAATCTAAAACTTTTTGATCCAATTTTCTTTCAAGAACAATGTTTGACTTTTCAAGTTTTTCAAAGTATGTTTCAAATTTGTCCGTTTTCTTAGAAAATTCAAGTTTGGCATCCTCAAGATCTTTTGATTGTTGAGCTACAATCGTTTCGAGCTCTTTGATCTTGGAATCAGAAGCAGTCAATGAAGCAGTTATAAAGCATTTATCATGATGTACTATAGCATTCTGAACAATCTCTCCCCCATTATGACTTACATCGAATGAAGCAGAAGTGGTATTGCTATCACTCGTTTCCATCCCATGTTTGTCATAATTAGGTTCAGAATTCTCAATATGCAGCATATCATCAACATATACATCATAAACAGCATTACATTGTACCATGTTTGCAGGCTCTGCGTCATAAATGGGTAAGGTGTCATCAAGAGAGATCTCGTGAAAATTCCCTGACGTGTCACTGGCATCATGTTGTCCTCCTGATTTTGTGCTAGTGCCATCGTTAGACTCCAAGTTGTCAACCGTATGACCATTCTCCTCTTGCACCTGCGTCATTGATTCTTGCACTCCATTATCATACACTTACTGAAGTTGTGATCTTTGATAAATCGAAGACGAGACCGATGTCATGAGATTCAAAATTGTATCACGGAAAACTCGAAGCTCGGTATGTGTATCTCGAAGAAATGATTGGCAAATCACTGAACTTTCAGGCTTGATGATATTGAATTGGAGGAAAGGCGTGAGTTGTGTCACAAGAGCCTTATATGAAAGTGCCGATGCAGAGTGATTAAAGTTTCCATGGTTGAGTTGCTCGGCGAGTTGGGTCAAAGTGGTAAAGATAGAGTCGATGAATATATGACGATCTTGACAAAAGATTGTCACAAATTCGCTCCCTCCTTGAATCCTCGAAAGAGTGACAAGATGAGACTGGAGCATTTGAAAGGAAGTGATGCCGCTTTTCCTAACTTTGTTTTGCATTAAATGCGATTCTCCTTTTTGACATGTCGAATCGAACGAATCCATTAAATATCGATTAAGAATGACGTGGATGTTGTTGTTTTCGGGATTTTAGAATTCGTGAAAAAACGAAAGACCCGTAAATAACACTTAAAATTCCTCGATTGATGATATAAATGAAGCCCGTTACTTTGACTCGTCACGTTTGTCTTTAAATCCTGCCACAATAACGTTTAACCCGACAAATATATTTTTGACAAATATATTTGAGATATTCCTTAAAATAAAGAAAAATAAAAAATAAAATAAAAAAAATCTGAAAGTTTGTTTTCACGAATTTAAAAATTTGAGATATATTTGACAAATAAAATAAATAAAAAAATAAAAATAAAAAAGTATATTTGAGATATATTTGACAAATATATTTGAGATATTTCTAAAAATAAAGAAAAATAAAAAATAAAATAAAAAATCTGAAAGTTTGTTTTCACTAATTTAAAACGTGGCAACGAAGGACTTTGTTTTCTCCATCAACTTAACTCCCTCCGTCCACGTGTTACACACTCAACAACACAATCTTAATACCCTCGGTTTCTCCGTCCAATAATATACTCCTATCTAATTTCTCTCTCTCTCTCACAACTTAATACTCCGTCTTTTCTTTCTCTGTTAACTCTCTCTTTCAAAAACTCCTCTGTCTCTAAAAAAAAAACACAGCCTACACTCAACCCTAATCAAAAGTACTCTCAAGAATGGAAGAATCAAGAGGAATACGTCTTCTGGATCTCTATATAGAGGTCTCGGCTAGGTCCTTTTTATCGTTGTCTAATCGTAGTCTCTCTCATCTGTCGAGTCATTCAGTCACACAAATCGAAACAAGATTAGATTATAACAAAATTGTTATAAATCTTCTCTTAATTCGAAAATTTAAACGAGGGGTTTGACCTTTGAAATAGATCTATGATGAGATGTTCAACACACAAGATCTATAACAGATTTTGTAAGTTTGAGCGATTTTGAGGTCGTTATCTTGAATAGGGTTTCGAGTTTTGTTGAGATGTGTGTGAGGGTGTGGGGAGTGTTGTAGTCAAAATGGTTTGTTGAGGTGAGATGAGAGGTGTTTTAGGAGACGAGTGAGGAGTGAGCCGAGGGATTGAGATTTGGGTGTTTGATTCTGAGAGGGTTTAGATTGAGTCGAGAGTCTTGGTTTTTGACTGAGATCGTGTGCGTGATAGGACGAGGGTGAGGGTGTTGTTGGTTATTTTGGTTGTCGAGTCGGATGAGGGTGTGTCGAGTCCAGGGAGGTTGGTTTTGGGTTGTTGGTTGACAGTTTTGTGTCAAAATTGATTGATCACAGTGAGAGTCGAGAGTTTTTAGAGTTAGGGTGAGAATGGTTTGTGACGAGGGTTATTCGAGGGTGAGAGATTTCGAGGGTTTGGAGAGTTGTTGTGAGATTCAAGGGGTTGAGTGATATTTGAGGGTTTTGGTTGTGTCCGAGTCTTGGGTGTAAGTGTGTTGAGTCGAGGGATGTGTGACGCGTCTGCTTGGTGGTGAGATACGAGTCGAGTAGTTGTGGTCGAGTCCAGGCAAAGTTTTTTCAAGGTGCCGTTATGGTCGAGGGTGTGTTGTGTTTGTGTGTTCGAAAAGAAGAGTAGTCGAGTCTTGTCCCGTTATGTTTGAAATGGTTCATTCGGAAGATTTCTTCATTCGGAAGATTTCATTCATTTGGAAGTTTCGTTCATTCGGAAGTTTCGTTCATCCGGAACTTTTCATTCATCCGGAACTTTTCGTTCACCCGGAACTTTTCGTTCACCCGGAACTTTTGTTCACCCGGAACTTTTGTTCACCCGGAACTTTTGTTCGTCTGGAACTTTTGGTTTGATTCGGAACTTTAAGAATGAAGAACAGTTTTGTTGGGACAGATTGGACAGAAAGAGGATAAGCAAGATACTTGACAAATGTGACCAAAAAAGACAAACAGATTCGATGGACAGAAAATTATATAAAAACTGATTATATAAAAAATAAAAAAAAAGATAAAAAAAAAGGTTATATAGAAAAACTGATAACAGAAAAACCCAGATAGGATAAAACTGAAACTGATAAACGAAAATCAATAATAAAAAAATTAAAGTGGCAAAATTAAAAAAAGAAAAACACAAACTTTTTATAAAAACACAAACTTTTTATAAAACACAAACTTTTTAAGATTTGATAATAAAAGTTTTTTATTTTTGTATAAAAATTTGTGATTTTTATCTAAAAAATAAGTAAATCTAAGGATTTGACATGATTTAAAGCATAAAAATACAAACTTTTTAAAGATAAAAGCTTGATTAAATCAAAACCCATCAAAATCAAACAAAATAAAAACAAGAATAAACCAAACTAACCATACTCTGATACCAATTGAAGGTCTACGGGATCTTTGGCCTATTCTACATGATGGATTTGATGTATAAAGATGGTTGATTAATATAAGAAGATGAGATGAAGGAGATGATGGAGTAGAGAGAGAAAGGAGAGAAGGGAGAAAAGTAGAGAGAGAAAGTAAAGATTAATTATCAAATATGAAAAATGAACAACCCCTCCTAACATGCTAGGAGGGGATATATATAGCCCACCCTACATGTGGGCTATATGGACTATACATTACTAAGTGGATCACGAGCCCATTACATAATTATCGTTGGAGCGACCGATCCTTCATAAATACGTAAAACGTATTTCCAACAGTGTGCAAGCATGGTGTTCCTATTTCAATCATTTCCGATAGAGATAGTCGTTTTGCTTTTGGATTTTGGAGATCACTTCAAAAGTCA
Organism: Glebionis coronaria; assembly: GCA_025667525.1. Classification (NCBI taxonomy): domain Eukaryota; kingdom Viridiplantae; phylum Streptophyta; class Magnoliopsida; order Asterales; family Asteraceae; genus Glebionis; species Glebionis coronaria. The sequence goes on from JANFOE010000157.1 coordinate 315,708, forward strand.
TTAGGAACTAATTTGGATATGAGCACAGCCTATCATCCACAAACTGATGGGCAAAGCAAAAGAACAATCCAAACTTTGGAGGATATGCTACGTGCTTGTGTGATAGACTTTGGAAGTAGCTGGGATAAGCACTTACATTTGGCTGAATTCTCGTACAATAACAGTTATCACGCGAGTATTAAAGCTGCACCTTTTGAAGCACTTTATGGGAGAAAATGTAGATCACCCGTTAGCTGGAGTGAGGTTGGAGATGCCCAACTCACTGGACCAGATTTAATTAGAGAGACTACGGATATGATTGTGCAAATCAAGAATAGGTTGTTGTTTGCTCGAAGCCGACAGAAGAGTTATGCGGATGTGAGAAGAAAACCATTGGAGTTTAACGTGGGAGATAAGGTTATGCTAAAGGTATCACCATGGAAAGGTGTTGTACGATTTGGAAAACGTGGGAAGTTAAGTCCTCGTTATATTGGACCATTCAAGGTTACATCTAGAATAGGACCCGTGGCATACCAACTTGAACTACCACAAGAACTGTACGGGATTCATAACACTTTTCATGTGTCGAATCTGAAGAAGTGTTTATCCGATGAAGAACTCATTATACCGTTAGACGAGGTTAAGGTTGATAAAAAGTTGCACTTTATCGAAGAACCAGTCGAGATCATGGATCGCGAGGTCAAGCAACTGAAGCAAAGCCGAATACCTATTGTCAAAGTTCGATGGAACTCTCGGAGAGGACCGAAGTATACTTGGGAACGAGAAGACCAAATGTGGAAGAATTACCCTCATCTCTTTGATTTCAACAAGCGATCGGGCAAGAACGCAAGTTGATCTTCGAGGGCGAAGATCCTAATTTGGTGGGGATGATGTGACAATCCGTCAATTTCAGGTCGTTATTTTAATCTCGACTATTACGTATTACGTGTTTACTTTAATGAGAATTTAAAATATATCGACTAACCGAGAAGGTTATGACTTGAAACTAGCGTAAGAATGTCGATTAGATGAAAACCGACAAGGAATATGTTAGGTATCGATATTATAATCTCAAATAATCATAAAAATGATTTTTATTATATTTAATCTTTATTTCTCGTGTTTTACGTTTTAACGAATGACGATAACTATTAGTGATCGCGATACCGACGGATGCCCAAAACTTTACGTTTTATTATCGAATATCTCGATATTTAATATTTTCGACGTTTTCGATTTAATTGCGTTTTAAGTCGTGTCGAAGCTTTGTTATTATATTTTCAAGCGTTTTAACTTTCGAAAAGTATTTTTACGAAACCCGAGCCCCGTAAATATTTTCAAATTTTACTTCTTGACATTTCCCGCTACTTAAGTGAATATTTACATTTTACCCAAAGGAATGCATTTTTGACAAAAACTACCCAAACCTTAGACTATATAAAGGTTTTCCACTATCTATTTTATATTAAAAATTCATTTACAAAAAAAAATCAAATCCCTCCCTCTCTCTCTTGTGTTTGCCGTCCACCACCATCACCATAGCCACCATCAAAAATCAATTTCTACTTTGATTCATTCAAATATAAAAGAAGACCCATCTTGGAAATTAAACAAGCTTCAATTTGGTATAAATTTTTCCAACATGCATCCACTAAATTTTTCTTTTCAATTTTTTATGAACAACATGTTGTTTGATCCATTTTTATGGTGAAACATGTGTTAATATTATTATATTCATAGTGGGATGTTGTTGCATGTTATTTATTTTGAGTGGGTTAATTTTTGGATGATCATTCTAGGGTGTTAGGAGTTAGATGGATGTGTTAGGATGATATTAGGATGGTATTAGGAGTATAGAAATTGTTGGAATGGGTTGAAATATTGATTTGGTATGATTTTTAACTAGTCATTTTAGACCAGTAGGTAAAAGGGTATTTTTGAAAGTCTTAGGTCTGATTATGAAATGGGGTGATGTGATATTGTTGTATTAATCTTCAAGACGCTCGTTTTGCCGCTTGAATGAGCTTCTAACTCATTACGAGCGAAAAGTTATGCTAGTTTTAGTATTCGTGTACCGGGAGACGAGTATCGGCACAATCCGAAAATTGTTGTCGATATTTGGATCGAATCTGGGATTATAGAATAAGTTTTAAAAATGTTCAAGGACTGTTGTAAGTTGCTAAACCTCAGGTCATGAGTTATTTTCAAACCCGAGTGTCGGTTTTGCAAACGGAATTGTTTAGATAAGTCAAAATGGTTTTATAAGTCAAAGGCGTAAAACTGTCCGGTTTTTGTAACAGAAAGACGTGTCGGGCAGAAGGTCTTAGAAGTAATATTTTTGAATGAAACTTAAACTGAGTCTTATTTATATTATGTGTGAGTTTGTCACCAAGTTTCGTCGAAATCGGACAAGTCTAGATAGGTTAGATTGGTGTGTACATTTGGAGTGTACATGCTGATTGGTATTTTGGACACGTAGTTCAATACTTGTATGGCGTGAGTTGAGTATTCACTATTGGACATGGTGACTTACTCAAGTGTTAAGTCATTATATAAATGACTTAGTTACTGGTCTGAGGGAAGTAAAATGATGGTTTGACTTGTGTTGACTTGGCGTCTTATGACGGGTCAATGTCGAGAGTGCAAGTGTTTAAAAGAATAGTGTTGAATAAAAGGGTATAAAAGTACACTTATATTGTTTATTTTCTTGGGATTTTCATGGTTATATGAAATTGAGTTTCGTATTATTTAAGTATTATTTATACTTGAGTCGGTTATTAAAGAACGCGCCTTATTTGGTAGGTTGCGGTCTTCGTGTTTAACGGGCATCCCAAATCGTTGGCGATCGTCACATTACTACTATCGTACCAAGGTGAGTCTATAGCCTCGCTTTAACATGTTTACTTGTTTTATAAAACCCGCGAAGGGGATAACTTGCTTGTTTTATCAAAATAAAGGGGTACAACGAGAAGTTGTGGAAACCCTTATTATTGGAAAAGCATTTATTATAAATGAAGGGTACAACGAGAAGTTGTGGTAAACCCTCTTTCTTTTAAAATTGAACACAAAGGACCCGATTGTATGCTTAAATGAAAGTTGTTATATAAGTTTGTTTAGCCTTAAAAGACCCATGAATCGTGAATTGTTAATCGAAAGGAACGCTAATACTATGGATAGATCTATCGGGGTGACGCCCAGTCCGGTCACGACTAGTTATCACGTGGTGTTGTGATGCACCAGTAATGAAACATCAGATGCAATTGTATAAGAGAAATATACACACTTGGCTAGGTGTGTTGCGCTGAAATAATATATTTTAACGTTCAATGTCACGAGACTTATGAAATAACAACAATAATTATGTCTGATCCACATGATTGTCAACCACGGAAGGTCTATTCAGAATACTTGTGTTCGTTTATTTAATATAAACTCTATAGATTCACTCAGCATTTTTTGTTGACTTTTTAACATGTTTTATCTCAGGTCCATGAAGAAGGCACTCAAGGGAAGTGGTTTCATGTAGCTTGCTTAATTAAAATGTTTTGGCCCGCTTTTATAAACTATGTCCATTCAAAGAAACTTTTATCGTTTGGTTGGTTGTGTAAACCTTAAAACTATTTGGGACCGTGTATGTGAACTGTTTTATCTCTAATTAAATGAATGGATGTATGTTTTAACAAAACGACTCTTTTTGAGCCATTTTCTATGATATTGAGATTGAACCATGATAGTAACACCCAATGACCCTTCGCTGCTATGACCCGAAATTGGGGGTGTTATAGAATATTTCTCTTATACAATGAATCCGATCTGCTCCAATACACTAGTGCTTCACTACACCTTGCGATAGCTAATCGCATCGGATTGGGCGTCACCCCGATAGATCTATCCATAGTATTAGCGTTCACTCGCACCGAGTAATTAACAATTCACGATAAGTGGGTCTTAGAGGCTATAAGCAAACTTATGTAAATACCATTCATCTGAGCATACAATCGGGTCTCTTGTGTTCAATTTTAAAAATAAGCATGTTATCCCCCTCGCGGGTTTTATAAAACAAGTAAATAAATAAAAGTGAGGCTATGAACTCACCTTAATAGGTAACGCGTTAGTACAAGAGTGATCTCAACGAGTATTACCAAAATCAACCTTTGACTGTAGTCCTCACTAAATGCGTCCTAAGATAAAGTAAAAATACTTATAAAAATTTAATTGATATGCTCGAAAAAAAGAATGAGAACTAGCTAGGTCATCCATTTAGACCCTTCAAATATGTTACCTATCACGAAAAATGTCATTTAAAATAAGTGACTAATACGATATTTTATATAGTCAAAATACAAAACATATGCTACATTAGTCGATATAACTATAGATTTGAGTAACTAAGTATATTTAGAAGTAATTTCTTGTGGCTTAAATCTTTTAAGCAGTACATATTATTTTTATAAAAGAGTATGTTTGACACACTTGTCTATAAGAAATAAATAACATAATACTCTTCTTGTGCTTTTAAAAATATTTAAGAGTTCACAACAAGTATTTCGTAAAATATGTATACATGTAAATAAGTATTGTCTCTAGTTTTTTAGATGTGTCAACAAAGTTGGACTTACTTTTGAAGTAAATTAATTTTTAAGTATACTAGTGTAAAACTACTACCAAAACTCTCTTGAAGTACTATTATTGATCTAAGAAACCATGAAATGAAAGTGACTTTATTTTTATAAGTGAATCAAAGAAAAACTAACATGCTATAATGAGAAAATGAAAAGTTGATACCAAATTTGATGAGAGAAAAAGTTGCGTGTATAGGCAACCAATTTGATCTCTTTCTTATTCTTATGGCAAGTAAATATGACAAGTAAATATGGCAAGTTTGATCTCCTTACTTTTATTTTTCTATATAGCAAGTAAATCTTAAAGTATGTGTGTCAATTTTTTAACATAAGACATGGGTGAATAAGCTCCCACATGTCATGCGTTTACAAAGAAAACATAGCAGGAGGTGTAACTCACTTATCAAATGTAAGTATATGGTTGGAATATTATTGTTATTTTAAGAATTGTAGATAAATTTTGATAACATGATGCAGCAAGAGACACGAGAAAAAAAAAAGTGATATATGTTGTGAGATTGAGTGGGCAAGATTATTTAAATTTTTCCTCATAAGTTGCAAAAGCGGGTACTATCGATACCCGATATTATTAAAGTTACGCGATTTAAAATATAGACGTAAAACACGAAAAATAAACGCTCAAAATAAAATAAAAACATCGACATTCGGAGGACATTTATATTTTGATAATTAAATGACTTAAAATAGTTATTGCGTCAAATGAACGAACAACACTTAAAGGTTTAACGTAAACTTTAAAAAAATACATACTTTTAAAAGAGAGTAATAAAAATAAAATAAAATAAAATAATAAAAATAAAAATAAAAATAAAAATTAAACGAAAACAATAAAAACATTTTTATGTCATAACGAGAAATAAATATCGATACTTAACGTATTCCTTGTCGGTTATAACCTAAACGACATTCTTACGCTAAGCTTCAAACCTTAAACTTCCCAGTTAGCCGATAATTAAAATTTCTCAATAAAGCAAATACATAATACGTAATAGTCGAGATTAGAAAAACGACCTGAAATCGATAGATTGTCACATCATCCCCATCAAATTAGGATCTTCGCCCTCGAAGATCAACTTGCGTTCTTGCCCGGTCGCTTGTTAAAATCAAAGAGGTGAGGGTATTTCTTCCAAATTTGATCTTCCCTTTCCAAGTATACTCAGGCCCTCTTTGCGAATTCCATCGGACTTTGACAATAGGTATTCGGCTTTGCTTTAGTTGCTTGACCTCGCGATCCATTATCTCGATCGGTTCCTCAATAAAGTGTAACTTTTCATCAACCCTAACCTCGTCCAATGGTATAACGAGTTCTTCGTTGGATAAACACTTCTTCAGGTTCGATACATGAAAAGTGTTATGAATTCCATGAAGTTCTTGTGGTAATTCAAGTTGGTATGCCACATGACCTACTCTTGATATAATCTTGAATGGTCCGATATAACGAGGACTTAACTTTCCATGTTTTCCAAATCGTACAACACCTTTCTATGGTGATACCTTTAGCATTACCTTATCCCCCACACTAAACTCCAATGGTTTTCGTCTTACATCCTCATAAATCTTCTGTCGGCTTCGCGCGGTCACCAACCTATTCTTGATTTGCACGATCATATCCGTCGTCTCTCAAATCATTTCTGGCCCAGTGAGTTGAGTATCACCAACCTCACTCCAATACACGGGTGATCGATATTTTCTCCCATAAAGTTCTTCAAAAGGTGCAGCATTAATACTCGTGTGATAACTGTTATTGTACAAGAATTCGGCCAAAGGTAAGTGCTTATCCCGGCTACTTCCAAAGTCTATCACACAAGCACGCAACATATCTTCTAAAGTTTGAATTGTTCTCTCACTTTGCCCATCAGTTTGTGGATGATAGGCTGTGCTCATATCCAAATTGGTTCCTAAAGATTTTTGAAGTGATCTCCAGAATCCAGAAGCAAATCGACTGTCTCTATCGGAAATGATTGAAATGGGAACACCATGCTTGCACACAATTTCCTTCAGATTACTGTCGGCGAGTTTCTCCATATTGAACTTCTAATTGATTGGAATAAATGAGCGGACTTAGTTAAACGATCGACTATAGCCCATATTGTATCGTACCCAGACGGTGTCATTGGGAGTTTTATGATGAAGTCCATCGTAATTCGCTCCCATTTCCAGATTGGAAGTTCTGGTTGGACAAGTAATCCTGACGACTTCTGATATTCAGCCTTTACCTTAGCACACGTTAAACATTTCGCGACGTATGTTGCAATATTGGCTTTCATATTCGGTCACCAGTATAACTTTTTCAAGTCTTGGTACATTTTGTCCGATCTAGGATGAATAGAATACTTGGATTTATGAGATTCTAACATGATCAAGTCTCTCACTCCTCCATAGAATGGTAACCAGATTCAGCCTCTCAGACGTTTGATACCATCAGCTCGTGTTTCAAACGGCTCACCTTCTCCTCTAAATTTTTCGACTGCAATATTCTCCTTTTTACACGCTTTGATTTGTGCGTTTCGAATCTGCCTGGGTAAGTTATTATGAACTGTCACCACCAAAGCACGCACTCGAATCGGTTTTTCCCTTTCTTTTCGACTTAACGCGTCGGCTACCACATTCGCCTTTCCTGGGTGATAACGAATTTCACAATCGTAATCACTCAAGAGTTCAACCCATCGACGTTGCCTCATATTCATCTCCTTTTGATCCATGATATATTGTAGGCTTTTATGATCCGTGAATACTGTACATTTTTTTCCATACAGATAATGCCTCCAGATTCGTAGAGCAAAAACCACATCGCCTAGTTCCAGGTCGTGGGTAGTGTAGTTCTCTTCATTCTTCTTTAATAGTCTAGATCCATATGCGATCACTTTTTCACGTTTCATGAGAACAACACCGTATCTTTTAAGAGATGCATGGAAATAAACAACAAAGTCCTCACTTCCTTCGGGTAGCGACAAGATCGGCGCACTGTAGAGTTTCATTTTCAAGGTTTGAAAAGCTTCTTCTTAGTCATCGCCCCACACATACGGTTTATTTTTCCGAGTCAGCTTAGTTAATGGTTTCGATATCAAAGAAAATCCTTCAATAAACCTTCGGTAGTAACCAGCCACCTAGAAATTGTCGTACTTCAGTTGGAGTAGTTGGAGCACTCCAATTTTTGATGGCTTTAATTTTCGCAGGATCAACATGTACACCACTTTTATCAATCACATGTCCAAGAAATTGTACCCAACTAAGCCAAAAATCACACTTTGAAAATTTTATGTACAACCTTTCGTTCTATACCAAGTTCAAGATAATCTTTAAGTGTTTAGCATGCTCTTCTTCACTCTTAGAGTAGATTAGAATATCATCAATGAACACGATCACGAATTTATCAAGATACGGCTTACACACGCGATTCATTAAGTCCATAAAGACAGCAGGTGCATTGGTTAAACCAAAAGGCATAACCCTAAACTCGTAATGACCATAACGAGTCCTAAACGCCGTAATAGGAATATCTTCCTCGCGTATGCGAAGTTGATGATAACCAGAACGAAGATCAATCTTGGAGAAAACAAGAGAACCTTGAAGTTGATCAAACATATCATCAATTCTTGGAAGCGGGTAACTATTCTTAATCGTTAGCTTATTCAGCTCTCGATAATCGATGCACATATGAAACGAACCATCCTTTTTCACGAATAAAATAGGATCTCCCCAAGGTGACGAGCTCGGTCGAATAAAACCTTTATCAGATAGTTCTTTCAACTGCGCAGATAATTCTTTTAGTTCGGATGGTGCTAAACGATATGGCGCACGTGCCACGGGTGAAGCACCAGGAATAAGATCGATTTGGAATTCTATTTGCCTTTGAGGCGGAAGCCCTGGCAAATCTTCTGGAAAGACTTCAGGATAGTCACAAATGATTGGAACATCTTCGACTCGCTTCTCCTTTGATTCCTTCTCTGATACTTGAGCTAGGAATAATTCACAACCTCTTTCGATATACTTACGAGCTTTAATGCACGAAACGATTTGCAGTTGGAAATTATTTTTATCACCTTCGATAACTAAGGTCTTGTTATCTATGGGAATCCTAACCTTCTTTTCTCCACACAAAATAGATGCTTTATACTTCGATAGCCAATCCACTCCGATAATAACATCGAAACTTCTCAATTCGACGATCATTAAGTCTATTTTAAAAATACGGTTCAAGAGGTTAAGGGAACATCCTAAAAGCGCACTATTGGTACTCACTAATTTACCATCAGCTAGTTCTACTTCATAACTCGCGTCTAATTTGACCGGTTTAATATCAATTAAGGTACTAAAACTTGTAGACACAAAGCTTTTATCGGCACCAGAATCAAATAAAGTTGTAGCATAAGGGTTATTTAGTAAAAAACGTACCAGTGACAACTTTTGGGTTTTGCTTTACATCGACATCTCCCATTTGCTAAGCTTTTCCTTAATTATTTCCACCACATGCATTTTTCGGAGGTCGAGGGCACTCATTCCTCATGTGTCCTTTACCCTGGCAATTAAAACACGTCACCTTTTTCTTTCCTTATCCCCAACAATCAACAGTCTTGTGACCTAATTTGTTACATTTCTCGCACTTAGCACATTCACCAATATGAAACCTTTTGCATCGTTGACAACGGGGTCCCTTGTCAGTTGGTGCAGTTTCAGTTATTTCCTTTGCATTACCCCTTCTTCAGTTTTGATTTCTATTGTGAGATTGACGGTTGTCACCTCGATCATCACTATCATACTTTGCCTTTCTTTTACTACCTTCTGGAACACCATCAGCCTTATCTTGGATGATTTGCCCCATTAGTTGGTAAGCCATTCTGACAGCTTCATCAATATTGGTTGGATTAGATGAGGTTACATCACCACGGATATTAGTAGATACGCCTCGAATATACTGCTCCACCTTCAAATATTCTGGGTTCACTTTATTTGGGCAAAGTAAAGCAAGTTCATGGAATCTGTGAGTGTATCCATCAATGTCAGTACCCCCCAGTCTCAGTTGATACAGTTCCTGTTCCAACATTTGAATAACACTTCCTGGACAGAATTCCTCGGTCAACCACCTTCTTACTTCAACCCGTGGTGTGGCATAAGCAGTATCCATACCCATTGATGCCATTCTTCCATTCCACCAAGTTAATGCTCGCCCCTCAAGAGTAGCGGTGACAAACATCACCTTATCTCCTTCCTCAGATTGACTAAATCGGAATACAAATTCCAATTTTTCAAACCAATGGATTAACCCAACAGCACCTTCAGTGCCCTTAAAAGATGGTGGTTTGCATTTCATGAAACTAGTGTAGGTACACTTCTTATTTTCAGGAATTACTGGTCTATCAGCAACATCATCTCGAACACCAACATTGTCTGATCCAGCACCAGCAGTGTCAACTCCAGCATTGCCTGCTCCAATATTGCCAGCTCCAACATTGCTAGCTCCAAAATTGCCAGCTCCAATATTGTCAGCTCCATCGTTGCCAGATCCACCGGATCCACCGGCTCCACCGGCTCCATTATTCATATTTGGCCAAAATGCATTCATAGAGACCTGTAATTGGTCAGCTACTATAGCGCGTAGTTGCGCCTCTCTAACACCCCACCAAATGCTATGCGCAGCGGAACTACAACATTTGGGTGCTAGGCAGTTATCATCGCACACAAGATATATCGAACGACTCCAAAGAGACGTCAAATTCAAACTTAAATTAAAAATTGTTGAAAAGTTACATGTCTACGGTTTTCCAACCCCAAATGATACAACAGAGTTTTTGCGTTTCGGTCCCCATGAATCTCAACCCCAAAAGTTACAGTTTTCACAACAACATGACATCAAAGTTAAAAATGTTTAAGTAATACTGGGCGGAAAAACAAGTAGACTCCAAGCCATACACACAACATCCATCCAATGCATGCTCCCTGCTACACTTCAGCGGTTACCTGAAACACATGCTAAATTTGGTCAACAAAAACATTGAGTGGAATTCATAGGTTTTACAATTCATTTTGAACATATGTGAAATAAAACCATTCACGATCATTCATAGACTTGTCGATCAAACAATCTATATTCAAGGTACTGACAATTGTGTTTAAGCTCATGACACTAAAACGTTAACTCAATCACCCGCGTAATAATTACTAGCGTGATTCAGATGAAACCAGTGCCCCTACTAAGGCATCAGTTGCAATTATACCTTATCTCTTATCACAAATTATCCGTCCGCAGGGGGTATCAACGTACTAGCCCTCGTCTCGGATAGGTTAGTCAACCCCATAGTACTATCACTTTGTATAAGCGGCTATTTCTAATCCACGTTAGGACTAAACAATAGTTAATAGTTCATGAATTTAGGGCCTTTTGCAACTAGGTACTCAACACAATTTCAAGGCAACGTTCGGGTCCAACAATCATTCATGACATATGTTCATTTGAAAACTAGCATGCATTTCCCTCGCGGGTAAAACAGTTTGAAATAATAATAAGCGAGGCTATAAATTCACACCTTATATAACAAGTAGTCGATAGTTCGAGTGACGGTCACTGACGACGATACGGATGCCCGGGTAGATCAACACCTATCAAACCAAATAACGCGTAATGAGTAATCTCATTTAAAAACCTTATGGTACTGTATAGAATACATACATATTAGTCACTTGTGACAATTATAACTTACGCCAAAACAAAACAACAAGTGTTACTCGTTTTATACCATTTGTCCTTATTATTAACGTTATTCATTTTTACTCATTTTCGCCGATACTTACCAAAAGTACGGACTGTTTTTACTAGACTTAACCCTTTTTATAAAATTCGAGAAAATTCTCAAAAATACTTTAAGACCTGTAGAAATCACATATTTAATCCCAATAAAAGTTTTCGCTCTTACGACTCGTTACTCAACACTTTTCCAAAACTACGTTTTTCGGACTGAAATTGTACTTTGACCAAATCGGACTCATTTGACCCGTTTAAAATACTCCATCGACCCATTTGACACCTAAGTCTTATAATAGACTCAAATATGCAGGTCTGAGACCAAAATTCAACCTTTGACCATTTACCAAACTAAACCTATAGTCCCCGGGATTTGACCTAAAACCAAGCATAATTTCGGATTATGACGGTTTTCATCTCCCGGTACACGAATTTCAAAACGTCGTAACTTTTGACTCGTTAGGAGTCGTAAGCTCTATCTTATACCAAATCGAAGCTAAGAAGATGCTCTACAACTCTATCCTACTCACAAGACCTGTTTTAAAAATAATTTTTACGAAAACACCTTAAACTTTCTGCCTAAAATTACCTATACCAAAATCATACCAACGCTCGTTTTCAAACCCATTTACCAACATTAGACATCATCCTAAGTACTCCTAATCATAACCAAACATCATTTTCAGTCCTAATCCCCTATTGATCAACATCATCATAAAACCTAAATCATAAAAACAAACATGCAAGTGAATATACCCATCTAAAAACATGTAAATATAAGATTAAACACAAAATCAAACATCAAAACATTGACCACCATGATCCCCAAACACCCCCCTTTGAGCCGTGGGGTTTGGGTGATCAAAACCCATCAACCAAATTGATTTTGGTTGATTTGTTTGGTGTTCTAGCATCATTCTAACATGAATTAGACATGCAAATGGCCAATTAACATCCAAATGGACTTTTGAAAAATCTTTAATTTTTGGAAGAATTTTTGTTAATGCATGTTTGAAATAACCATGGATTAACACTTACTAAAGGATTTTAGAAGGTGGTCTTTAATTGGAATTAATCAAAACCCAAAAAAAATTGAAGTGGTGGTGGTTTTGGGGTTTGGCCGTCGGCCTAGAGAGAGCATAAAGGGTGGGTTTGATTTTTTTTTTCTTGAAATGTTATGTGTGTAAGTGTTTGTTCCCTTTTTGTGAAATGGGAGGGACCAAATGTGCAATTTAAGCTTTCTTTTGGCCTTAAGTAAAAACGACTCTAAAACGTTACGGGATTGACTCACTAGTCATTTTAGAATATTTTACGGGAGTCGGGAATCATCCCAAACACTCCAAAATACTTTTGGGACACTTTAAATGTACCCGGAAAGCAATAAAACTCACCCGACTCGACTTAACACAAACCATAAGAAAAATTCTCGAAAAATTACAATATCGATAAAACGACAATAATTATAGAAATTTGGGCATTCATCGGGATCGTATTCGTCATCGTCCTTCTTAAATCGTCAATCGTCAAAATTATAACCTCGAACATCGGTTTCAACCAAAATACTAAAATATATATTGCAATTAAAATTTATTAAAAATTTCAAAAATAAGCGTAATTTAGGGTAATGTTAGTGACCTCGATTCTAGGGTATCACATCCACCCCTCCTTAAAGAGAGCGACGTCCCGGCGCTCGCCTCTTCTTATACTCACATTTCGTGCCGCTGGAACAGATGAGGATACCTTTCCTTGAAAAAGTCCTCACGTTACCAAGTGTATTCCGGTCCACGCCTAGAATTCCATCGAACCTTCACAATGGGAATTCTACCATGCTTCAGCCTCTTGACCTCTCGGTCCATAATTTCCACGGGTTCTTCCACAAAATGCATTTTGTCGTCCAGTTGAATCTCGTCCAAAGGAATCACCAATTCCTTATCCGCCAAACTCTTCTTCAAGTTCGATACGTGAAACATGTCGTGAATAGCACTAAGCTCGCTCGGCAACTCTAACTTATACGCTACTGGTCCAATTCGTTTAACGATCTTAAATGGTCCAATGTACCTCGGACTCAACTTTCCTTTCTTCCCAAAACGAATTACACCCTTCAACGACGAAACCTTAAGCATAACCATATCTCCGACTTCAAATTCCAACGGTTTTCTTCTGTTATCGGCATAACTCTTCTGTCGGCTTCTCGCAGCAAGTAGGCGGTTCTTGATTTGCACAATCTTCTCTGTCGTCTCTAAAACCATTTCGGGTCCAGTCAATTGACTTTCTCCTACTTCACTCCAACACACAGGCGATCTACACTTCCTTCCATACAACGCTTCGAACGGTGCAGCCTTGATGCTCGCATGGTAACTATTATTATACGAAAACTCCCCTAAAGGCAAGTGGCGTTCCCAACTTCCTCCAAAATCAATCACGCATGCTCGGAGCATGTCCTCCATCGTCTGAATAGTTCGTTCACTCTGGCCGTCAGTCTCCGGATGATAAGCCGTACTTAAATTCAATTAAGTGCCCATCGCACGTTGAAGCGATTTCCAAAATTCCGAAGTAAACCTACTATCGCGATCCGAAATGATCGATAACGGTACTCCATGTCTGCAAACGATCTCCTTCACGTACACACTGGCCAGCTTTTCCATACTGTCCGTCTTCTTCATAGGTAAGAAATGAGCAGATTTCGTTAATTTATCCACTATTACCCAAATCATATCACATCCACTAGGAGTTCTGGGTAAACCCGTCATGAAATCCATAGCGATTTTCTCCCATTTACATTCTGGGATCTCTGGTTGTACCAACAACCCAGACGGCTTCTTGTGTTCTGCTTTAACCTTCGCGCAAGTCAAACACTTACTAACGTAACGAGCAATGTCCGCCTTCATATTCGGCCACCAATAAACTTTCTTCAGGTCATGATACATTTTATTCTCATGAATAGATTGTGATTTAGATGAATTGCTGGATTCTGCACCACTCCCATTACTTACTCGAACAAACCCTGGCACTGTCTTCAGGTAGTCCTTACAATTGTCCATCGGGCGACGAAAAGGTTGCTGCTCGTATCGATCGGTCGGAGGCACTTCATAACCCTTTGGCGAATTTGGAGATTGAAATAAATCAGGTTCGGTCTGACCGACAGCATTCTCGGGAATTCCATCATCCACCGGTTCCTCGGGCTCTTCTTCAGAATCCTCACTACCATCGCTACTGATACTGAAGTTGTCCACGTCACTTTTGTCACTGTCATTTCCCGGCTCTACCGCTTCTTCTGGAGCGATCCACCCATTGTCATTATCCGGCGGGTTCGGAGGAAACGGTCCCCCTTCGTGACCTATGACATAATCGTCTCCATTACCATTAGGCGGTACCTCAGCCATTCCTGCAATAACAGAGAATTTTGGAGGGTACGTAAGATAACTATACAATATTTATAAATACATGCATGCAAATGCAATGCAAAGGTGGTACACATGCCCAAAATGCGATAATATGATGCTCATGCATAAGTAATACAAGAATTACGGTGTCGGGTATTCCACGTATAATTTCAACGTTTACATATAGTAATTTCCATATTTACATAATAAATACCCACATATATACTTCAACTCAAAAGTATACGTCAAATGCCATGAATACAAAAATAAACCTTACCGGAGCCATGCAGGATAGTTGTGTGCGCTTGGACAATTTCTTACGACACCAAAAGTTATAGTTTAGGAATTTTCAAAACGACCTAGTTCTCTATAACTCATGGCTCTGATTACCAATCTCTAACACCCCACCAAATGCTATGCGTAGCGGAACTACAACATTTGGGTGCTAGGCAGTTATCATCGCACACAAGATATATCGAACGACTCCAAAGAGACGTCAAATTCAAACTTAAATTAAAAATTGTTGAAAAGTTACATGTCTACGGTTTTCCAATCCCAAATGATACAACAGAGTTTTTGCGTTTCGGTCCCCATGAATCTCAACCCCAAAAGTTACAATTTTCAGAACAACATGACATCAAAGTTAAAAATGTTTAAGTAATACTGGGCGGAAAAACAAGTAGACTCCAAGCCATACACACAACATCCATCCAATGCATGCTCCCTGCTACACTTCAGCGGTTACCTGAAACACATGCTAAATTTGGTCAACGAAAACGTTGAGTGGAATTCATAGGTTTTACAATTCATTTTGAACATATGTGAAATAAAACCATTCACGATCATTCATAGACTTGTCGATCAAATAATCTATATTCAAGGTACTGACAATTGTGTTTAAGCTCATGACACTAAACCGTTAACTCAATCACCCGCGTAATAATTACCGGCGTGATTCAGATGAAACCAGTGCCCCTACTAAGGCATCAGTTGCAATTATACCTTATCTCTTATCACAAATTATCCGTCCGCAGGGGGTATCAACGTACTAGCCCTCGTCTCGGATAGGGTAGTCAACCCCATAGTACTATCACTTTGTATAAGCGGCTATTTCTAATCCACGCTAGGACTAAACAATAGTTAATAGTTCATGAATTTAGGGCCTTTTGCAACTAGGTACTCAACACAATTTCAAGGCAACATTCGGGTCCAACAATCATTCATGACATATGTTCATT
This sequence comes from Glebionis coronaria, assembly GCA_025667525.1. Lineage (NCBI taxonomy): Eukaryota > Viridiplantae > Streptophyta > Magnoliopsida > Asterales > Asteraceae > Glebionis > Glebionis coronaria. The sequence goes on from JANFOE010000157.1 coordinate 331,690, forward strand.
TTGAAAACTAGCATGCATTTCCCTCGCGGGTAAAACAGTTTGAAATAATAATAAGTGAGGCTATAAATTCACACCTTATATAACAAGTAGTCGATAGTTCGAGTGACGGTCACTGACGACGATACGGATGCCCGGGTAAATCAACACCTATCAAACCAAATAAAGCGTAATGAGTAATCTCATTTAAAAACCTTATGGTACTGTATAAAATACATACATATTAGTCACTTGTGACAATTACAACTCACGCCAAAACAAAACAACAAGTGTTACTCGTTTTATACCATTTGTCCTTATTATTAACGTTATTCATTTTTACTCATTTTCGCCGATACTTACCAAAAGTACGGACTGTTTTTACTAGACTTAACCCTTTTTATAAAATTCGAGAAAATTCTCAAAAATACTTTAAGACCTGTAGAAATCACATATTTAATCCCAATAAAAGTTTTCTCTCTTACGACTCGTTACTCAACACTTTTCCAAAACTACGTTTTTCGGACTGAAATTGTACTTTGACCAAATCGGACTCATTTGACCCGTTTAAAATACTCCATCGACCCATTTGACACCTAAGTCTTATAATAGACTCAAATATGCAGGTTTGAGACCAAAATTCAACCTTTGACCATTTACCAAACTAAACCTATAGTCCCCGGGATTTGACCTAAAACCAAGCATAATTTCGGATTATGACGGTTTTCATCTCCCGGTACACGAATTTCAAAACGTCGTAACTTTTGACTCGTTAGGAGTCGTAAGCTCTATCTTATACCAAATCGAAGCTAAGAAGATGCTCTACAACTCTATCCTACTCAAAAGACCTGTTTTAAAAATAATTTTTACCAAAACACCTTAAACTTTCTGCCTAAAATTACCTATACCAAAATCATACCAACGCTCGTTTTCAAACCCATTTACCAACATTAGACATCATCCTAAGTACTCCTAATCATAACCAAACATCATTTTCAGTCCTAATCCCCTATTGATCAACATCATCATAAAACCCAAATCATAAAAACAACCATGCAAGTGAATATACCCATCTAAAAACATGTAAATATAAGATTAAACACAAAATCAAACATCAAAACATTGACCACCATGATCCCCAAACACCCCCCTTTGAGCTGTGGGGTTTGGGTGATCAAAACCCATCAACCAAATTTATTTTGGTTGATTTTTTTGGTGTTCTAGCATTATTCTAACATGAATTAGACATGCAAATGGCCAATTAACATCCAAATGGACTTTTGAAAAATCTTTAATTTTTGGAAGAATTTTTGTTAATGCATGTTTGAAATAACCATGGATTAACACTTACTAAAGGATTTTAGAAGGTGGTCTTTGATTGGAATTAATCAAAACCCAAAAAAAATTGAAGTGGTGGTGGCTTTGGGGTTTGGCCGTCGGCCTAGAGAGAGCACAAAGGGTGGGTTTGATTTTTTTTCTTGAAATGTTATGTGTGTGAGTGTTTGTTCCCTTTTTGTGAAATGGGAGGGACCAAATGTTCAATTTAAGCTTTCTTTTGGCCTTAAGTAAAAACGACTCTAAAACTTTACGGGATTGACTCACTAGTCATTTTAGAAAGTTTTACTGGAGTCGGGAATCATCCCAAACACTCCAAAATACTTTTGGGACACTTTAAATGTACCCGGAAAGCAATAAAACTCACCCGACTCGACTTAACACGAACCGTAAGAAAAATTCTCGAAAAATTACAATATCGATAAAACGAAAATAATTATAGAAATTTGGGCATTCATCGGGATCGTATTCGTCATCGTCCTTCTTAAATCGTCAATCGTCAAAATTATAACCTCGAACATCGGTTTCAACCAAAATACTAAAATATATATAGCAATTAAAATTTATTAAAAATTTCAAAAATAAGCGTAATTTAGGGTAATGTTAGTGACCTCGATTCTAGGGTATCACAGCCTCAGTCATTGATTTTGGAGGCATTATCCTGTTATAACAAAATTCAAATCACAATGAGTATTCTTTCAATGGTTGTGATAACAAAACATGAATAACATGGATAAAGAACTAGATAGATGAAAAGAAACAAGAATGGAGATAGAACAAAGAATATAATTTCAACAAGGAACGAAGATTCACAAGGAATAATTCAAAATACAGGAATTTTTCTATTGTGACAATCTGCGACGTTTATAAATTACGTATTAGTATTATAAAAATAAATAATTAACATTTATAATTAAATAAGTGTAATCCATGCTTTAAGCATAAATAATAATTAATTATTTACAACATATATATACTATCTCGTATATATATAATTTTCTCGTTCTTGTCCATTGGCAACTCGGAGGTTTCGCTTGCAATTGTTATTGTCAAAAGATTTCAAAAATTTATTTTTGGAAAATCTTTTTGTTCTCTATAACTTGAGCTCTTGATACCAATCTGTAACACTCTCAAATCGGGTCGTTTCAGCGGAAGGGTCCTTGAGAGTTACTTACATGATACAATCACACAATTATAGAAAACGGCTCAAAACGAGTCGTTTTAAAAAAAATATCCATTCATTCATTCAAAAGATAATAATCCATTCACGGTCCCAGATAATTTTAAAATATTTACAGTACACATCAAAAGATAAAAGTTGTTTCGTATGGATATATTTTATAAAAGCAGGCCAAAGTCACCAAAATTAAGCAAGCTTCATGAAACCACCTTCCTTGAGTACCTTCTTTATGGACCTGAGATAAAACATGCTATAAAATCAACAAAAAGGTTGAGTGTATCCATAGAGTTTAAATATACAAATTGAACACAAGTATCTGGATAAGCCTTCATCTGGTAACAATTATGTGGATCAGACATAATTATTGTTGTTATTTCATAAGTCTCATGACATTGAACGTTAACATATTTATATTTCAGCCCACAAACACACCTAGCCTAGTGCAAATATTTCTCTTATACAATGAATCTGATGTGCTCCAATACACTAGTGCTTCACTACACCTTGCGATAGCTAATCGCATCGGATTGGGCGTCACCCCGATAGATCTATCCATAGTATTAGCATTCACTCGCACCGAGTAATTAACAAGTCACGATAAGTGGGTCTTAGAGGCTATGAGCAAACTTATGTAAATAACATTCATCTGAGCATATAATCGGGTCCCTTGTGTTCAATTTTAAAAATAAGCATGTTATCCCCCCTCGCGGGTTTTATAAAACAAGTAAATAAATAAAAGCGAGGCTATGAACTCACCTTAATAGGTAACGCGTTAGTACAAGAGTGATCTCAATGAGTATTACCAAAATCAACCTTTGACTATAGTCCTCACTAAATGCGTCCTAAGATAAAGTAAAAATACTTATAAAAATTTAATTGATATGCTCGAACAAAATAATGAGAACTAGCTAGGTCATCCATTTAGACCCGTCAAATATGTTACCTATCACTAAAAATGTCATTTAAAATAAGTGACTAATACGATATTTTATATAGTCAAAATACAAAACATATGCTACATTAGTCGATATAACTATAGTTTTGAGTAACTAAGTATATTTAGAAGTAATTTCTTGTGGCTTAAATCTTTTAAGCAGTACATATTATTTTTACAAAAGAGTATGTTTGACACACTTGTCTATAAGAAATAAATAACATAATACTCTTCTTGTGCTTTTAAAAATATTTAAGAGTTCACAACAAGTATTTCGTAAAATATGTATACATGTAAATAAGTATTGTCTCTAGTTGTTTAGACGTGTCAACAAAGTTGGACTTAGTTTTGAAGTAAATTATTTTTTAAGTATACTAGTGTAATACTACTACCAAAACTCTCTTGAAGTACTATTATTGATCTAATAAACCATGAAATGAAACTGACTTTATTTTTATAAGTGAATCAAAGAAAAACTAAAATGCTATAATGAGAAAATGAAAAGTTGATACCAAATTTGATGAGAGAAAAAGCTGCGTGTATAGGCAACCAAATTTGATCTGTTTCTTATTCTTATGGCATGTAAATATGATAAGTAAATATGGCAAGTTTGATCTCCTTACTTTTATTTTTCTATATAGCAAGTAAATCTAGAAGGGGGGGGGGGGGGTTGAATAGTTTCTCTTCAAATTGTCACCTAATTTAAATTACCTTGAATTAAGTTTGTATCAAAACTATCTTTTACTTGAAGCTAAGTTGCATAATGATTAGGTTCAATTCAAATGCATTAGCAATGGTAATAGGTAAGTATAATGATAATGAAAATAAGTAAAGACTAAGGAAAGAGACAACCTAGTGACAGGACACCAAGATTTATAGTGGTTCGACAACGAGGCTCTATCCTCGTTTCTACTCCACTCCTCGAGTACACCTACTCGAGATTTCCACTATATCCACAAGCTCCCTTCTTGGCGGAGAAAACCTTACATCGTCGCTTACATTATTTTCTGACACTAAGCTAAATGTCGAGACCTAATCATTAGCTAGGACCAATATACACAACGTTGCCTACTTCACAATTTAACGACACAAGGCTAGACTTCGAGTTCTAATCTCAAGGTAGAACCAATCTTCACGACGTTGCCTACTTCACCATTTAACGACACAAGGCTAGATGTCGAGTTCTAATCCAAAGCTAGAACCAATCTTCACGACTCTTCACTTTGAAGCTAAGTGAGAACTTCACACAACACAACTACTAATCACTTTCAAGTTTAGTGAGAACTCACAAGACACAAACACATCACTTTATAGTTTAGTGAGAACTACTACACAAATCTATTACAACTCAACTAGACATATCCAAGTATACACATGTAGCTTGGATCTACACAACACAAATCCAAGCAAACACATATGCAATGGATGTACACAACAAATCCAAGTATTTACAAATAGCTTGGATGAACACAACTAGTCTAAGTATTTCATAAATACAATTGGATTAACAAAAATAAAAAGGCTAACATGATGAACATGACTAATTCATGGATTCATCTTTATTACAACACTAGTGAGTGAGTGATCTTCTCATTGGACAAGGTAAAGGAGGGGATCAAGGGGATAATCATATATAAACATCCTTAACACTTTAAGTGATCATTTACTAATGATTATGCTATAGAAAAGAGAAAGGGGGCTCAGAAAAACGTCCAAGAGGCTTGTTGGAAAATGAGATTTGATCCACTATTTATAGAAGACAAAGTCCAACGGCTAGCTGGGCGCGGATCCTTATCTAGCCGGCGGTACCTTATCGATAAGGAACCGCCTAGCTATTTAAGGTACCGCCCAGTAGAGTCCGCTCCCTTTTTTGTCTTTTAGTGGGGTAGGAATATCTGAGGTTTTTTAAACCTTCAAAGGATATTCTTATGGCATATGGAATATGCCATTTTCAAATTTACAATGTCCATTTTAATAAAACACTTTCTTAAAAAGAAAGTTTATTAAAAAATATTTTGTCATATTAACAAAAGTGAGTTTTGAGGATAATCACTTTGATGATCACTAAGTATGATTAAGAAAAGTTAGTGATATGATTATTACCTTGATGATAGTGTTAGTTAAATAATTCGTTTTGTGTTTCTACACTAAATGTGTTGTATAGTTTGTTGTGATCAAAACTAAGAAAGATTAGTTAACATTAATAATGTTTTTAAGCATCACTTGCATTAACAGAATCCCTATGATTGTTAGAGTTATATTGTAACAAAGTCATAACCTTTAATTTGTTACATCCGATGAAGATTTGATGGTCCACAATCCAGGTAAATTGGATTAGGCATGCTTAATTTTATTTTCTAACTGCAACTCAATCCTAATAAAAAGGTGTATAAGCAACCGTGTATATTGTTGGGTGTGTTCTAACACCGTAAATCTAATCACTATTCAAGATTTAAGAATCAAGCGAACGTTTTTATCAAAAGTTTTTTAAGATTTGGTCTATCATAAGTCACGAATCATCTGATTGAATACTTCTCATTTAGCGAACGTTTTTATCAAAGATTTGTAGGTTTATATCAAAGGTATTTCTTTTCATCTGATTGATTGATCAGATGAAAAACTTATGTTCTCTTTATTTTGTGCTTGGAATGGATTTCGGTCAAACGAATTATGAAATTCAACTAGGTTTAGCAGAAACAAAAGAAACAAAGAGCATAATCGTTGAAGCGATCGCAGCGCTTGCTGCTGGTATTAAAAGATTATGTGAGGTTAAATTAGAGAGAATGCATAGGGGTAAGTACATGAACTGACTTGCCCTTAAGTTAATGTCCAATGTCTATAAGCACACTGTTTATATTTTGTTGATATTTTATTAGACAAAAACCTTAGTTACTCTCTGTTAGAGGTTTAGAATTTAATGGATACACCCGCTGAAGAGCAATTGCTTCAGAGCCGGAGATAACCGATCCCAACTTGCTTTACGCCGAGTTTATAAATTATGTGACGTTAGTTCTATAGTTACCTAAAAGAGATTCAAGCATGTTAGTTAGCTGAGTCAAATATTTCTTAGGCATGCATCACTTTAAGATATTAAATTCTCACATTGGAAGTATAGGAGATTCACTTGTCACCATGGCATCTAAGGATGTCAACCGTTCACTTAAAAAATATATGTCACTGTTTGTGGAATCAAGGTTCTTATGTTAGGTTTATTAGTTTTTATTTTAGTCGATTCATGGATGAGGGTGCACAATACATATGGATCATATACAGTCCGCTAATATGGAAAAAATGTTAGTTATAACATGACAACATGTTTTTCTACATCACATTAATAGAAATCGATCATTACCTTCAATCTGATTGTTAGTTTATTGGTGGTAGCCTTAAAGTTTATATCTCCTTTTCCCATATGGGTATAAGATAAAATGAGCTGTTCACCATCCATCTCTTGACATATTGAACCGAACACATCTGTTACTTACTGCATATGTGCCATAAAATAGTGTTATCCATCAGGATCTTAAATTTAACACCCCCAAATTTATACGCAGCGGAATACATCTTTGGGTGCTAAACAATGATACAACAACACATAATTTATAAAGAACGACTCGAAAAGAGACGTTTCAAATTTATCGTTCCTAAAAAATTTATCAGAGTAGCGTAGTCCCAAGTAATCGTTACCAAAAGATAAGTTAAAACAACATATTAGTTTGTTTTAAAATGGAACGATAAATAAATCAAAGAGTTTGAACAACAAAAGCAGTGCACAACTTCATTCCCGTGACCTCCAAGCTTCCACTTCTTGATTAACTGAAATACATGTGAGTAAAACAATCAGCAAAAATGCCGAGTGAATCTATAGGTTTATGAAATCAATTTGAACACAAGCAAAGATTATAAGTTTGTGGCATGCTTATAAGCATCAAATAATAATTTGCATCAACAATGATAATTGTATATAGCATAAATTGCAATAAGCTCATGGAACCGAGCCCTTAGACACTCCCATATCAGTCTAATAAGACGAGAGATTTATTAATTGTCGGTTACCTCCAGATTATTGGTACATTGCCGTATACCTGACTTCTCAATACAATATGTTCAAACAGTGTGGAGGTCGGGCCTAAGCTTCTATGACAAGTCCACAAAAACTGAACCGGGGCGGCTTCCCCCATAGATCTATTAATTGTACTAGTGGTTAACCCATCATAGGTTAATTAACGGTCCATAATTGAGGTTTTAACAAAGGCAATCACTTAATGCAATTTAAAGGCAACCACGGGTCCATTCATAGAGGGACAAAGCATACCATAAAAATCTTGTGTTCTAAGTTTATAAAACATGTATTCCCCCTCGCGGGTTTAAAATCATTTAATAACTAGTATAAAGCGAGGCTATAGACTCACCTTAGCCAATAGTGGTAATGAGACGATCGCCGACGATAGATGATGCCTTTCAAACACGAGAACCGCAACCTATCAAATGAGGTGTGTTCATTAATAATAGACTCGAGAAATAACCCATACATGAGAATATAAAACTCGACTCATAAAATCACAACAAAATCGAGAGAAAATGATACAAGTGATACTATTACACTCTCCTATATATTCATTTTATTATTCTACGCCTTTAATAAAAATCTGCCGGAACATACCGAATGTCCAAGCCGTTTTCCTATACTTAGACATATCAACTTTTTATGATACTACTCAGAGAACTCACTTACTATATGTAGAAAGTCCTCCCAAGAGCCCATTAAAAGATTTTACTTCTAAAGTTCCCTGCCCGACTCATCTTTGAATCATAAAATCCGGACAGTTTAGCGACCTTGACTTACGAAACCATTTTGACCATTCTAAACAACTCCATTTGTAAAACCGCCACTTGATTCTAAAAATAGACTCAAAATGCTAAACTTGGAGCCTGAGAACAGCCCTTGAATCATTTTGAAACTTATTTTATAGTCCCCGAGATTCGATCCAATTATCGACAACAATTTTCGGATTGTGTCGACACTCGTCCCCCGGTACACGAAAATCAAACTAGTGTATCTTCCACCTCGTTTGGAGTTGGAAGGCCTACTTTATATCAAATCGAAGCTAACGAAATTCTCTACAACATAATCCCATAATATCAACCTATTTTCAGACTTAAGATTTCCGAAAATGCCTCTAAACCTACTGCCTAAAATTGGCCATTTAAAAATCATACAAAATCAAGTTTTTGATCAAAACCAACAACTTTTATCATCATTCTAACATCCTAATATCATCACAATCTAATCCTAACACTTGTATCATCATCTAAATCAAAAACCCAAAAATTAAAAATCAACTTTTTAACAAAAACATAGCATGAAAATCTTTTGATCATCATTACTAACACATGCATACAACAAATTTGGATCAAACATAACCAACTTTTCTTGAAAAATTTATATGGTTGCATGTGGATAAAAATGGTACCAAAATGTGCTCCTTTGAATTATAAGGATGGGACTTTGCTTGGTTTTTGAAGATTCAAACAAGAGTTTAAGAAAATTAAAGATTAAGGTGATGGTGTTCTTGATGTTACATGGCAACAAGAGAAAGAGAGGTGTAGTGGTTTTGTTTTTATTTTAAAAGTGTTTATATGTGTAAAAGTGTGAGTGGAAATGTTATATATAGTGTGGAGTTAGGGTAGTTTTTGCCAATTTGTGATAGTTTTGGTCCAAAATGTAAATATTAGTTAAAAAGCGGGAAATGACTAAAAGTAAATTTTACAAATATTTACGGGACTCGGGTTTCGTAAAATACTTAAAAGTTTAAACGCACACGAAAAATAATAATATAACGACTCGATACGTAATTAAAACGATATCGTCAAAAGTATTAATTATCGAAACGATCGATAATAAAATATAAAATTTTAGGCATCCGTCGGTATCGCGATCACTAGTAGTCCTCGTTACTCGTAAAAATATTAAAATATAATATTTAATATCGGTTTCAACTTAAACCGTTAAACATAATAATATTTAACGTTATAAAATACTTCAAAATAATTGAAAATTATAATTAAATTATGACCTTATTTTTACGGGTTTTACATCCTCACCACCTTAAGGGAGCGACGTCCCGACGCTCAACTCGCCTCATACACGAGTTGTTCACTACCCGGAAGGATGAGGGCATTCCTTATAAAGAAGTCTTCACGTTCTCACGTGAATCTCGATCCACGATCTCCATTGGTTCTTTTACAAAACGCAACTTGTCGTCAAGTTGTATCTCACCAAAAAGGAATAAATAAATCCTTATCCACCAGTCACCCGTCAAGTTCGACACATGAAAATTTTATGAATCACACGAAGCTCATTCGACGACAAGAATAGGTGACAGGATTTTCGGATAAGTCCAGTTAAAAAGAATGTTGCAATTTAAAGGATAGCCACTGGCCGGATAGCCATGGACACACATCAAAAAGAATTAACAAGAAAAACATTTTCATCATCAGAGGGTGCTCATACGCGGGTCCCTACTCAAAAGATAATACAAAGACACCATCTCACTTTCGCCAACACGCATTAAAGTCTCAATAAACATCGTCGTTGAAAGTCAAAAAGATATTACATAATATATGTTCTACATGATCGGACGTAATCGGATGATGCCGTCTCAAGTTCTCACAACTTACGATCATTTGACTAGATCACATACCACATAAGTACATAAAAATAAAAGGTCGAACAATAACATCGATTATAGATCTCCATCGTTAATCATCGAGAAAACCTTGAACGAACCCTTGATAATAACCACTTGATCTCAAGAGTCTTTCCACTTACGGTGTCGGCTTCAACATACTCCTCGAGGTCGTAACGAATTTATTAACTCCATTCATTAAGAGATTCGGTCCTTAATCATTCCACAAGTACACACATAAATCCTGGTGACACCTATCGTTTCTTCTTATACACTGCTTCCCGAGATTCATTTTAAACTCAGAATAAAATAGTGATCTTCAATACGAGGAACAGAACGATATAAAAATAAACTCATTAAACGCATAAACGGAAAAGATGTGGTAAAATGATTTAAGGTTGACGATCGACGAGGGATCTCGACTCACGTAACCGTAAAACATAATAATTCACAATACTACGAAAATGAGAGCGAAGAATGAATTAAATATTAATATTAAAATAATGTTTGTCACAATTATCTGTCCCGGATTTGGTATTTCCTTAAAACTCAATTTAGGTACTTTCTTGATAAGGATGATATATCAAAAATAGAAGTTAAATAGCTTCATAATTTATTTTGGTTGTCTTGAGAAACTTTGAAAGAATGACATGAATTTTATAAATTAAACTCATATTGTTGGTTACAATTAGAAGATATAATTTCCAAATTAAATCATTATTAGGAATATAAATTAAACCGGTAATTTCATTACATTAAAAGTAAAGTATGATAAGTCAATTAGTTCAAAAGGTAGAACATAATTTTATTTTTAACATTAGTTTTAGTTATACAAAATATGGTGTATAAATTTGACCTTTTACTTGTGATGGTTATTTCGATAATTGAAAATCATTAGAAAATGAAGACAAGTTCCATAAAAAAAATTTATAATACTTTGTAGGAATACATAAAGGTGTTTATCATTCCAAAATAAATATGGGTTACATTCGGGTTTCGAAATGTGGCAAGATAACAAACGAATACGAATGTAAATAATAGTCAACAATTAGTACGAAATCAGTGGTACAAAAAGGGACGAAGCAAATGTCGTATAAATTCTTAAAGAGAATATTAAAATAAAGGCGTTGATGGTAAGACGATAAGAAATAATAGATTAAACAAGTTGTCAATTTTGTTAGTGCGGTTGATGGTTCACCAATATAAGCTCGTTAACTTAGCGGTGGTTGATACATGATCGGAAAGAAGATCCATACAAAAATTTTAATAAATAAAATTCCTAATAATCACTTGTAATTAAAACAAATCAAATGAACGATGTTAGTGTTTAAAGAGAGAAGTCAAAGCACGGTTCACAAGAGTGGATTTCGAGACAAACGAGAGTGACGGACGTCATCCCGGATATACGGAAATCACTCTAGTGATAATTCATTATTCACGTGCGGAGACATTCCAAAGATCTACCCGGTCGCATAAAGAAGATTGGACGAGAAGGAAGGATAAAACATCGAGACTTTCACGTCATTTACCAACAATCAGTAATTAGACGCACAATCAAAAGAAATCAGTTATAAGACAAAATGAAGTAACAAGTGGAAAAACAATCATCGAGTAAAAACGTACTTAAAATCACGTAATTCGTTCAACGAAAGGTAAGAAAACATATGCGGATGCATATAAATTGTGCTACTTGCATAAAATATGAAGGTTTTCAAAACTTCTTTTCACTTTATTTCATTTTATTTATCTTTATCATAAATACAAGTAAAAAGTTTTTTTATTATCAAGATTTTTAAGTGACTACTATTCAGCCTAGCATGGCTCCTTCTAAATTAGACATAGGTGATCAGGCCATGTATAATTTAGGAATAGCAATGCAGTGCTCAGTTTCGTCGAAAAGTATTACGTTTCTTATGTTTATATAAACCATGCCATTTGTAAAATGGAATTTTAAAAATAGTTTATAAATTTATAGGATACAAGTAATTTGTGATATACTTAATAAGCAACTTTTAATCTTACGAAAAGTATTTTATAAGACCAAAGTAAAAATAATGGTGAAAATAATCGTAAAACAATATCAGATTTATTTATAATATGACATTATGACAACGTATAAAGTAGTCGAAGTTTTGCAAAAAGTGGCAAATAGTAGCTCATAAAACAACCAATGAAATGGTTACAAGTTGTTATGTTTTCAAAGGGTTATAAGGTTTAGACGAAAACGTCATGAGATACGCGATAAGAATGTCAACGAAGAATGTGAAGGCAAAACTTCAAAACTCAACTCAAATCAGTGGAAGGTTAGAAGAAAACGAAAATAAAATAACATCGAATGACAAATGAGTCATATATATAAAAAGAATAAATCAATCCATATGTGTATTCTATGTAAGATACTCTACACAACATGCTTTTAAGAAAATATATTATTCATTTTTAAATTACACCATTAATCCGGTAATAGCTAATCCTGTACTGTTTCTATTTTTAAATATTTTCACATGCAACTAGTATTCGTTAGTTGTAAAATAATATTTGTTAAAATTTTACGATCTCAAATGAAATCAAAACAGCTTAGAAACATTGAAAACTCATGTTCTGAATTTTCTATCAGATTTAACTTTTAAATATGAGCCGATTAATTGACCCGATAAACGACATCTCCAAGACTCAGAGTCTAAAGCATTTTGATGCAAAACGACGTTTCAGACGACTTTCTAGTTTTACCCGAGACCTGAAAACCAATGTAAAATGACCAAAATACCCCTACAAGTTCTGTGCAGGTTTGACTATTTTATTTTAAAAACGCAGGTTTTACTTTTAAGTTTTGACCTGTTTATACTGCCCCTACAGTTTCTACATAAAGTGTATTTTTTGACACTTCTTAACGGCTCAAAATATATACATATATACACACATGTCTTGTGGATTTTATAACAACGAAAAATAAATCTCGTAATGAGCATCAAATAAAATATAGCATGATGAATGACAGAAAATGCTTCAAGGTATTCAACAAGAAATTTAGGAAGCAAAACGGTGAAAGACGTTCATAATTTAGATTTCAAAATGCAATGTAGGCAATCTCCTTGGTGCCACGATTGTCAAAAACACAAAACATAACAAGAAAAGAATGGAACATTAACATGCTACACTCCGGGAGCGAGAAGGTTAATGAAAAACAAATGATACAATTTTATATAAGTAAAATCGTATTCCAATTCTAGCGCCATAATCTAGACGATGATTTATAAAATGACGATGACGTTACCGAGATATAAGTGAACAATACAATTCGGAGTTGATACATATAAATGTCAATAAATAGCGGTTATTCTATTCAAAGGACACATTGAGCTACACAATGGTCTAGAAATTACGTTAAAAGACGTCCAGGCACAAATAGCTGGAAGACGATTTGGATATCTACTTAGATATCTCAAAGGGTTAAATAATGAAAGTAACGCGCGCAGATGAAGATATGTAAGGTCATAATATAAAATTTTTGCAATAAAAGCAATTTAAATACTTCAAAAATATATACAGAAAGATCTTGAAAATTCATTGTATTTATTTAAGTTAATCATTAATAAATGATAAACTTTTATCGAAAAGTTTAACTACATAAATATATATCGATAAAGGATTATAGTATTTATTTAGAAATACTTAGCAATAAGGCATACATAATAATGTATACTAAAGTTGTAATCCCAGAAGTAGCTTGAACCTGAAATCACGCGAAATCATGTGCACCGACTCTTTGGAAAAAAATAAAACCGACAGTTATAGTTTAGGTTTTCAGAAAAAGACCTAGTTCTCTATAACTCATGGCTCTGGTACCAATCTTTAACACCCCCAAATTTATACGCAGCGGAATACATCTTTGGGTGCTAAACAATGATACAACAACACATAATTTATAAAGAACGACTCGAAAAGAGACGTTTCAAATTTATCATTCCTAAAAAATTTATCAGAGTAGCGTAGTCCCAAGTAATCGTTACCAAAAGATAAGTTAAAACAACATATTAGTTTGTTTTAAAATGGAACGATAAATAAATCAAAGAGTTTGAACAACAAAAGCAGTGCACAACTTCATTCCCGTGACCTCCAAGCTTCCACTTCTTGATTACCTGAAATACATGTGAGTAAAACAATCAGCAAAAATGCCGAGTGAATGTATAGGTTTATGAAATCAATTTGAACACAAGCAAAGATTATAAGTTTGTGGCATGCTTATAAGCATCAAATAATAATTTGCATCAACAATGATAATTGTATATAGCATAAATTGCAATAAGCTCATGGAACCGAGCCCTTAGACACTCCCATATCAGTCTAATAAGACGAGAGATTTATTAATTGTCGTTTACCTCCAGATTATTGGTACATTGCCGTATACCTGACTTCTCAATACAATATGTTCAAACAGTGTGGAGGTCGGGCCTAAGCTTCTATGACAAGTCCACAAAAACTGAACCGGGGTGGCTTCCCCCATAGATCTATTAATTGTACTAGCGGTTAACCCATCATAGGTTAATTAACGGTCAATAATTGAGGTTTTAACAAAGGCAATCACTTAATGCAATTTAAAGGCAACCACGGGTCCATTCATAGAGGGACAAAGCATACCATAAAAATCTTGTGTTCTAAGTTTATAAAACATGTATTCCCCCTCGCGGGTTTAAAATCATTTAATAACTAGTATAAAGCGAGGCTATAGACTCACCTTAGCCAATAGTGGTAATGAGAGATCGCCGACGATAGATGATGCCTTTCAAACACGAGAACCGCAACCTATCAAATGAGGTGCGTTCATTAATAATAGACTCGAGAAATAACCCATACATAAGAATATAAAACTCGACTCATAAAATCACAACAAAATCGAGAGAAAATGATACAAGTGATACTATTACACTCTCCTATATATTCATTTTATTATTCTACGCCTTTAATAAAAATCTGCCGGAACATACCGAATGTCCAAGCCGTTTTCCTATACTTAGACATATCAACTTATTATGATACTACTCAGAGAACTCACTTACTATATGTAGAAATTCCTCCCAAGAGCCCATTAAAAGATTTTACTTCTAAAGTTCCCTGCCCGACTCATCTTTGAATCACAAAATCCGGACAGTTTAGCGACCTTGACTTACGAAACCATTTTGACCATTCTAAACAACTCCATTTGTAAAACCGCCACTTGATTCTAAAAATAGACTCAAAATGCTAAACTTGGAGCCTAAGAACAGCCCTTGAATCATTTTGAAACTCATTTTATAGTCCCCGAGATTCGATCCAATTATCGACAACAATTTTCGGATTGTGTCGACACTCGTCTCCCGGTACACGAAAATCAAACTAGTGTATCTTCCACCTCGTTTGGAGTTGGAAGGCCTACTTTATATCAAATCGAAGCTAACGAAATTCTCTACAACATAATCCCATAATATCAACCTATTTTCAGACTTAAGATTTCCGAAAATTCCTCTAAACCTACTGCTTAAAATTGGCCATTTAAAAATCATACAAAATCAAGTTTTTGATCAAAACCAACAACTTTTATCATCATTCTAACATCCTAATATCATCACAATCTAATCCTAACACTTGTATCATCATCTAAATCAAAAACCCAAAAATTAAAAATCAACTTTTTGACAAAAACATAGCATGAAAATCTTTTGATCATCATTACTAACAAATGCATACAACAAATTTGGATCAAACATAACCAACTTTTCTTGAAAAATTTATATGGTTGCATGTGGATAAAAATGGTACCAAAATGTGCTCCTTTGAATTATAAGGATGGGACTTTGCTTGGTTTTTGAAGATTCAAACAAGAGTTTAAGAAAATTAAAGATTAAGGTGATGGTGTTCTTGATGTTACATGGCAACAAGAGAAAGAGAGGTGTAGTGGTTTTGTTTTTATTTTAAAAGTGTTTATATGTGTAAAAGTGTGAGTGGAAATGTTATATATAGTGTGGAGTTAGGGTAGTTTTTGCCAATTTGTGATAGTTTTGGTCCAAAATGTAAATATTAGTTAAAAAGCGGGAAATGACTAAAAGTAAATTTTACAAATATTTACGGGACTCGGGTTTCGTAAAATACTTAAAAGTTTAAACGCACACGAAAAATAATAATATAACGACTCGATACGTAATTAAAACGATATCGTCAAAAGTATTAATTATCGAAACGATCGATAATAAAATATAAAATTTTAGGCATCCGTCGGTATCGCGATCACTAGTAGTCCTCGTTACTCGTAAAAATATTAAAATATAATATTTAATATCGGTTTCAACTTAAACCGTTAAACATAATAATATTTAACGTTATAAAATACTTCAAAATAATTGAAAATTATAATTAAATTATGACCTTATTTTTACGGGTTTTACATCCTCACCACCTTAAGGGAGCGACGTCCCGACGCTCAACTCGCCTCATACACGAGTTGTTCACTACCCGGAAGGATGAGGGCATTCCTTATAAAGAAGTCTTCACGTTCTCACGTGAATCTCGATCCACGATCTCCATTGGTTCTTTTACAAAACGCAACTTGTCGTCAAGTTGTATCTCACCAAAAAGGAATAAATAAATCCTTATCCACCAGTCACCCGTCAAGTTCGACACATGAAAATTTTATGAATCACACGAAGCTCATTCGACGACAAGAATAGGTGACAGGATTTTCGGATAAGTCCAGTTAAAAAGAATGTTGCAATTTAAAGGATAGCCACTGGCCGGATAGCCATGGACACACATCAAAAAGAATTAACAAGAAAAACATTTTCATCATCAGAGGGTGCTCATACGCGGGTCCCTACTCAAAAGATAATACAAAGACACCATCTCACTTTCGCCAACGCGCATTAAAGTCTCAATAAACATCGTCGTTGAAAGTCAAAAAGATATTACATAATATATGTTCTACATGATCGGACGTAATCGGATGATGCCGTCTCAAGTTCTCACAACTTACGATCATTTGACTAGATCACATACCACATAAGTACATAAAAATAAAAGGTCGAACAATAACATCGATTATAGATCTCCATCGTTAATCATCGAGAAAACCTTGAACGAACCCTTGATAATAACCACTTGATCTCAAGAGTCTTTCCACTTACGGTGTCGGCTTCAACATACTCCTCGAGGTCGTAACGAATTTATTAACTCCATTCATTAAGAGATTCGGTCCTTAATCATTCCACAAGTACACACATAAATCCTGGTGACACCTATCGTTTCTTCTTATACACTGCTTCCCGAGATTCATTTTAAACTCAGAATAAAATAGTGATCTTCAATACGAGGAACAGAACGATATAAAAATAAACTCATTAAACGCATAAACGGAAAAGATGTGGTAAAATGATTTAAGGTTGACGATCGACGAGGGATCTCGACTCACGTAACCGTAAAACATAATAATTCACAATACTACGAAAATGAGAGCGAAGAATGAATTAAATATTAATATTAAAATAATGTTTGTCACAATTATCTGTCCCGGATTTGGTATTTCCTTAAAACTCAATTTAGGTACTTTCTTGATAAGGATGATATATCAAAAATAGAAGTTAAATAGCTTCATAATTTATTTTGGTTGTCTTGAGAAACTTTGAAAGAATGACATGAATTTTATAAATTAAACTCATATTGTTGGTTACAATTAGAAGATATAATTTCCAAATTAAATCATTATTAGGAATATAAATTAAACCGGTAATTTCATTACATTAAAAGTAAAGTATGATAAGTCAATTAGTTCAAAAGGTAGAACATAATTTTATTTTTAACATTAGTTTTAGTTATACAAAATATGGTGTATAAATTTGACCTTTTACTTGTGATGGTTATTTCGATAATTGAAAATCATTAGAAAATGAAGACAAGTTCCATAAAAAAAATTTATAATACTTTGTAGGAATACATAAAGGTGTTTATCATTCCAAAATAAATATGGGTTACATTCGGGTTTCGAAATGTGGCAAGATAACAAACGAATACGAATGTAAATAATAGTCAACAATTAGTACGAAATCAGTGGTACAAAAAGGGACGAAGCAAATGTCGTATAAATTCTTAAAGAGAATATTAAAATAAAGGCGTTGATGGTAAGACGATAAGAAATAATAGATTAAACAAGTTGTCAATTTTGTTAGTGCGGTTGATGGTTCACCAATATAAGCTCGTTAACTTAGCGGTGGTTGATACATGATCGGAAAGAAGATCCATACAAAAATTTTAATAAATAAAATTCCTAATAATCACTTGTAATTAAAACAAATCAAATGAACGATGTTAGTGTTTAAAGAGAGAAGTCAAAGCACGGTTCACAAGAGTGGATTTCGAGACAAACGAGAGTGACGGACGTCATCCCGGATATACGGAAATCACTCTAGTGATAATTCATTATTCACGTGCGGAGACATTCCAAAGATCTACCCGGTCGCATAAAGAAGATTGGACGAGAAGGAAGGATAAAACATCGAGACTTTCATGTCATTTACCAACAATCAGTAATTAGACGCACAATCAAAAGAAATCAGTTATAAGACAAAATGAAGTAACAAGTGGAAAAACAATCATCGAGTAAAAACGTACTTAAAATCACGTAATTCGTTCAACGAAAGGTAAGAAAACATATGCGGATGCATATAAATTGTGCTACTTGCATAAAATATGAAGGTTTTCAAAACTTCTTTTCACTTTATTTCATTTTATTTATCTTTATCATAAATACAAGTAAAAAGTTTTTTTATTATCAAGATTTTTAAGTGACTACTATTCAGCCTAGCATGGCTCCTTCTAAATTAGACATAGGTGATCAGGCCATGTATAATTTAGGAATAGCAATGCAGTGCTCAGTTTCGTCGAAAAGTATTACGTTTCTTATGTTTATATAAACCATGCCATTTGTAAAATGGAATTTTAAAAATAGTTTATAAATTTATAGGATACAAGTAATTTGTGATATACTTAATAAGCAACTTTTAATCTTACGAAAAGTATTTTATAAGACCAAAGTAAAAATAATGGTGAAAATAATCGTAAAACAATATCAGATTTATTTATAATATGACATTATGACAACGTATAAAGTAGTCGAAGTTTTGCAAAAAGTGGCAAATAGTAGCTCATAAAACAACCAATGAAATGGTTACAAGTTGTTATGTTTTCAAAGGGTTATAAGGTTTAGACGAAAACGTCATGAGATACGCGATAAGAATGTCAACGAAGAATGTGAAGGCAAAACTTCAAAACTCAACTCAAATCAGTGGAAGGTTAGAAGAAAACGAAAATAAAATAACATCGAATGACAAATGAGTCATATATATAAAAAGAATAAATCAATCCATATGTGTATTCTATGTAAGATACTCTACACAACATGCTTTTAAGAAAATATATTATTCATTTTTAAATTACACCATTAATCCGGTAATAGCTAATCCTGTACTGTTTCTATTTTTAAATATTTTCACATGCAACTAGTATTCGTTAGTTGTAAAATAATATTTGTTAAAATTTTACGATCTCAAATGAAATCAAAACAGCTTAGAAACATTGAAAACTCATGTTCTGAATTTTCTATCAGATTTAACTTTTAAATATGAGCCGATTAATTGACCCGATAAACGACATCTCCAAGACTCAGAGTCTAAAGCATTTTGATGCAAAACGACGTTTCAGACGACTTTCTAGTTTTACCCGAGACCTGAAAACCAATGTAAAATGACCAAAATACCCCTGCAAGTTCTGTGCAGGTTTGACTATTTTATTTTAAAAACGCAGGTTTTACTTTTAAGTTTTGACCTGTTTATACTGCCCCTACAGTTTCTACATAAAGTGTATTTTTTGACACTTCTTAACGGCTCAAAATATATACATATATACACACATGTCTTGTGGATTTTATAACAACGAAAAATAAATCTCGTAATGAGCATCAAATAAAATATAGCATGATGAATGACAGAAAATGCTTCAAGGTATTCAACAAGAAATTTAGGAAGCAAAACGGTGAAAGACGTTCATAATTTAGATTTCAAAATGCAATGTAGGCAATCTCCTTGGTGCCACGATTGTCAAAAACACAAAACATAACAAGAAAAGAATGGAACATTAACATGCTACACTCCGGGAGCGAGAAGGTTAATGAAAAACAAATGATACAATTTTATATAAGTAAAATCGTATTCCAATTCTAGCGCCATAATCTAGACGATGATTTATAAAATGACGATGACGTTACCGAGATATAAGTGAACAATACAATTCGGAGTTGATACATATAAATGTCAATAAATAGCGGTTATTCTATTCAAAGGACACATTGAGCTACACAATGGTCTAGAAATTACGTTAAAAGACGTCCAGGCACAAATAGCCGGAAGACGATTTGGATATCTACTTAGATATCTCAAAGGGTTAAATAATGAAAGTAACGCGCGCAGATGAAGATATGTAAGGTCATAATATAAAATTTTTGCAATAAAAGCAATTTAAATACTTCAAAAATATATACAGAAAGATCTTGAAAATTCATTGTATTTATTTAAGTTAATCATTAATAAATGATAAACTTTTATCGAAAAGTTTAACTACATAAATATATATCGATAAAGGATTATAGTATTTATTTAGAAATACTTAGCAATAAGGCATACATAATAATGTATACTAAAGTTGTAATCCCAGAAGTAGCTTGAACCTGAAATCACGCGAAATCATGTGCACCGACTCTTTGGAAAAAAATAAAACCGACAGTTATAGTTTAGGTTTTCAGAAAAAGACCTAGTTCTCTATAACTCATGGCTCTGGTACCAATCTTTAACACCCCCAAATTTATACGCAGCGGAATACATCTTTGGGTGCTAAACAATGATACAACAACACATAATTTATAAAGAACGACTCGAAAAGAGACGTTTCAAATTTATCATTCCTAAAAAATTTATCAGAGTAGCGTAGTCCCAAGTAATCGTTACCAAAAGATAAGTTAAAACAACATATTAGTTTGTTTTAAAATGGAACGATAAATAAATCAAAGAGTTTGAACAACAAAAGCAGTGCACAACTTCATTCCCGTGACCTCCAAGCTTCCACTTCTTGATTACCTGAAATACATGTGAGTAAAACAATCAGCAAAAATGCCGAGTGAATGTATAGGTTTATGAAATCAATTTGAACACAAGCAAAGATTATAAGTTTGTGGCATGCTTATAAGCATCAAATAATAATTTGCATCAACAATGATAATTGTATATAGCATAAATTGCAATAAGCTCATGGAACCGAGCCCTTAGACACTCCCATATCAGTCTAATAAGACGAGAGATTTATTAATTGTCGGTTACCTCCAGATTATTGGTACATTGCCGTATACCTGACTTCTCAATACAATATGTTCAAACAGTGTGGAGGTCGGGCCTAAGCTTCTATGACAAGTCCACAAAAACTGAACCGGGGTGGCTTCCCCCATAGATCTATTAATTGTACTAGCGGTTAACCCATCATAGGTTAATTAACGGTCAATAATTGAGGTTTTAACAAAGGCAATCACTTAATGCAATTTAAAGGCAACCACGGGTCCATTCATAGAGGGACAAAGCATACCATAAAAATCTTGTGTTCTAAGTTTATAAAACATGTATTCCCCCTCGCGGGTTTAAAATCATTTAATAACTAGTATAAAGCGAGGCTATAGACTCACCTTAGCCAATAGTGGTAATGAGAGATCGCCGACGATAGATGATGCCTTTCAAACACGAGAACCGCAACCTATCAAATGAGGTGCGTTCATTAATAATAGACTCGAGAAATAACCCATACATAAGAATATAAAACTCGACTCATAAAATCACAACAAAATCGAGAGAAAATGATACAAGTGATACTATTACACTCTCCTATATATTCATTTTATTATTCTACGCCTTTAATAAAAATCTGCCGGAACATACCGAATGTCCAAGCCGTTTTCCTATACTTAGACATATCAACTTATTATGATACTACTCAGAGAACTCACTTACTATATGTAGAAATTCCTCCCAAGAGCCCATTAAAAGATTTTACTTCTAAAGTTCCCTGCCCGACTCATCTTTGAATCACAAAATCCGGACAGTTTAGCGACCTTGACTTACGAAACCATTTTGACCATTCTAAACAACTCCATTTGTAAAACCGCCACTTGATTCTAAAAATAGACTCAAAATGCTAAACTTGGAGCCTAAGAACAGCCCTTGAATCATTTTGAAACTCATTTTATAGTCCCCGAGATTCGATCCAATTATCGACAACAATTTTCGGATTGTGTCGACACTCGTCTCCCGGTACACGAAAATCAAACTAGTGTATCTTCCACCTCGTTTGGAGTTGGAAGGCCTACTTTATATCAAATCGAAGCTAACGAAATTCTCTACAACATAATCCCATAATATCAACCTATTTTCAGACTTAAGATTTCCGAAAATTCCTCTAAACCTACTGCTTAAAATTGGCCATTTAAAAATCATACAAAATCAAGTTTTTGATCAAAACCAACAACTTTTATCATCATTCTAACATCCTAATATCATCACAATCTAATCCTAACACTTGTATCATCATCTAAATCAAAAACCCAAAAATTAAAAATCAACTTTTTGACAAAAACATAGCATGAAAATCTTTTGATCATCATTACTAACAAATGCATACAACAAATTTGGATCAAACATAACCAACTTTTCTTGAAAAATTTATATGGTTGCATGTGGATAAAAATGGTACCAAAATGTGCTCCTTTGAATTATAAGGATGGGACTTTGCTTGGTTTTTGAAGATTCAAACAAGAGTTTAAGAAAATTAAAGATTAAGGTGATGGTGTTCTTGATGTTACATGGCAACAAGAGAAAGAGAGGTGTAGTGGTTTTGTTTTTATTTTAAAAGTGTTTATATGTGTAAAAGTGTGAGTGGAAATGTTATATATAGTGTGGAGTTAGGGTAGTTTTTGCCAATTTGTGATAGTTTTGGTCCAAAATGTAAATATTAGTTAAAAAGCGGGAAATGACTAAAAGTAAATTTTACAAATATTTACGGGACTCGGGTTTCGTAAAATACTTAAAAGTTTAAACGCACACGAAAAATAATAATATAACGACTCGATACGTAATTAAAACGATATCGTCAAAAGTATTAATTATCGAAACGATCGATAATAAAATATAAAATTTTAGGCATCCGTCGGTATCGCGATCACTAGTAGTCCTCGTTACTCGTAAAAATATTAAAATATAATATTTAATATCGGTTTCAACTTAAACCGTTAAACATAATAATATTTAACGTTATAAAATACTTCAAAATAATTGAAAATTATAATTAAATTATGACCTTATTTTTACGGGTTTTACATTAAACCTGAGAACTTTTGTATGCAAACAAGAAAGAAACATCAGCCTTAAAGGTTAAGGATTTTGGGTTAAACCAGGTAAATACTGTGAATTGTAAAAGTGTGTTTTAAAAATGATTGTTTGATTAGTGTGTTTTTTTAATTTGATCTAATTCCAATATTTTAAAATTAATCAGATGGAATATGAGCTAACAAATGAGAGGGATTTCGGAGTAGTGAGGTTGTGTGGAGTGTTGAAAACTTATGATGATTATATTTGTTATTGTATAAGGGATCTCACCATAAGAATTTAAGATTGTTGTCCCATATTATTATGATTATTAATGATAGAAAATAGATGAAAAAAAGATGGATTCCAAGAGAGAGAAAGTAGTGAGAGAAAGTAGAGAGAGAGAGATGATTAACTTGGTGAATATTAGATTAGAATAATAAGAGTACTAATGACCATCCACCCTCCTAACATGCTAGGAGGGTAGTATATATAGTCCACCCACATGCAGGCTTTAATGGGCTATATATTGGGCGGGCTTGTCTTTCGGACTTTAATTAGTTTAAATCCAAGCCCGTGAACCACGACTATTTAACTATCTATTACAATGTTCTAATAAATATTACAATATAAACCTATGACCGAACATTCTTGTTTGACTCAATATTTTGAGGCTAACAATCTCCCCCAATGTGAGGTCATTCCTCTTTGATATTTGGAGTCCAATGGAGATTTATGAATTTCGTCATAAATGAGTCTTGAACATGTAACAGTAGTCTTGTTCCTTCATGCTGTGATCTTTGAGCCTTTGTCATTGTCTTTCGACTTAGTCTTTTATGTTGAGATCTTCAAATCATTCTTGACTTGTCTTTGCCATCTTGCGATCTTGTGTCTTTATCCACATTCTCACACTATTAGTTGTTGAATAAGTCTCTGGGCATGAATATGTGGTTTTGAATCTTTAACTTTGCTGAGTACACCGTGATGCCACCTTCTCAAGACAAAACATAGACACAGACTGAATGGCTTTGACATTCGTCCTAAATCGGTAGCGTTTTACCTCCGGTCGGTGAAGACCGTTATACGATATTCAATACCGTATCTGTGATTAGGTAGATTCAATTAAGAATCTCCTTGACAGGGTTTCACGGCTGTACTAGCCGTTCTCTTTACTCGACCGTTTCAAAGCAAGACTGCGAACATAAAGAGTGAATCAATTCGATAAATATCCACTTGATTAAAGTCGTCAATTCAAAATTCCTGGAACAAGTTTGATTCATTAAGAATCTTACCATTGTTGCTTTCCAGTTGACACAAGTTTGATTCATAAGAATCTCACAAGTCACCTACCGTATAGCTGTTTTATGTTGACGCTAGAAGGATTTCCATTCGTCACTGTGAATATTAATGAATATCACTCTGAATGTTCTGGCAAGACCATAAAGATATTGCGTAGAAACTTGAAACGAGTTTGAATCAATTCAGAATCAAACCACTGTTGATTTTTAGTTTTACACATGTTCAATTCATAAAGAATCTTGCATATGACCTACTGTAGTGCTGTTTGATGTTAACACTGGAAGGATTTCCACTCATCATTGTGAATACTAAGTAGTATCACTCTGAGTGTTCTAGCAATATCACAAGGATATAGCGTAGGACTCTCTTGATCTTCATCCGTGTGTCCTAACGAGATTTGATTGATCTCTTGTCTCTAGACTCTATTTGTGCACTTTTAGTGGTCGGAGGCTGGAGCAGATGCCACCTATTCAATATCAACTATCTCGGAGTGAGAAAGTCAATAGAAGTCGTGTTGATCTCCGTGACAATAAAACAAACTTCTTTTGAGAGAAGCTTGAGTAGCTAGGAAAGGGTTGTGCTTCACATCATGGGTCCATGATGAGTTGTCTTCATGATGTGTTGACCCGGTTTCTACCTAAGTTGTATGGAGGGCTTCTTTCTTTAAACCCTTTATCCTTACATTTCTTTTTCATTCTTCAACCCCTTCAATGCTTACCAAGACATCATTAATAGCACCTTGTTGTGATTGTTCCAGTGCTATCGTTAGTACTTAGTCGGCATTCAGCTTTGTTCACGTTCTACTCCATCTTTCCTAAGGACTTCTAATAATCAATTGGATTGTCCCTGGGAAGATCCCTCCGGTTCTGGTTGGATCATAGTACTTAAACCTAACCACCCTTTTGACACCAATAACGTCGTGAATTAAAGATGTTGTGGGTATTTGATCGTAACCATGAAAACCACTTTAAATTCTAACGAAGTGTTTAAAAAACATTTAACACCTTGCTAGTTTTGTCGTTTCAGAAATGCTCCCCCTTCACATGTGCATCGATAATCGAAAGTGTTTCGCACATGTAGGTAAGAGTTAAAGTGTCTTGAGTCTTATATAAGATCACATTTTAATCACATTTTCTCCCCCTATCTCTAATATATAAAATCTTTTGATATTAGAGATACCAAATTTGATTAAAATATATTTTGAAAAATAGTCTTGAAAATCTCCAGGAGAAAGATGTGTTAATCTTTTGCATGAAGTTAAAGTGCTCCCCCTCAAAAAATTGATCCAATGGAATTGTCATTACGAGGATATGATCCACATTAAACTTTTGAGGATGAGAGTTGTTGAACACACAATTTTTGAAGATTTTGAATAATCATTGAGAAATTCTTGAAAAAATTTTGTTCAATGTTTTTTGTAAAATCCTATTTCTTTTTCTACGAAGAGGTTTTTCTAAAGCATAAACTTGAGTTCATAGACTTTGAATGTCTTGACGAATCCACTCAAGTGTAAGAAGATTTCTCTTCTTTTGCTGAAGGTAAGGGCACTAAATCGTACACTCCCCCATGAATATGAATCCGGGTTGCAATCTGAAAGTGATTACAAGCCATTGTGTTGAGCTCAAAACGTGGAAAGTTTTGTGACAAGATCAGCCCGAGATAGAATGCTCTACCCGTTGTTAGGATAAGTTATCTTTAAAGATACACTTTCCTTTATTTGAAGTTCGAGTTACAATCTGACATTTAACTGTAAGTCGTTTACATGAGCTTAAAAACTTGGAATGTTTTTAATGAGAGCTCATGACCGAGAAAATTGATTTTCCCGTTGTGAAGGATAAGTTATCATCCGTGATCAACTTTCCTTTCTTTAAAGCACGAGTCACAATCTGAATGTAATTGTAAATCATTGAAATGACATGTTTAAATATTTACAACTTTCATTCGAGCTTTATGTACACACCCGTGTCGTTATTGAGCGACATTTCTAGGTACGTCCATACTATCGATACTGAAAGACATGTCGAGAAGAATATTTTTGGTTTATCAAAGATTTTTTAATTTTGTATTTTGCTTTTTCATATGATATTTACATTTTATTTTATTTTTGTGTTTTCTCAAGTTTTTCGAAAATAATCCAAAATTGATTTTTGTACAACAGAAGAAGGTGATATAGAATGTACAGAATTGGAACCCTTTAAAGAAGGAGAAGTGGGTTCAGAATCCTCTGAGGTACCTGCAATCACAAAAGAAGAGTTTGCACAAATACTAGAATTAGGAGTAACAAATTCCTTTTCAATGTGTACAACAGTAGCATTAGTGCTGGTGCAGGTGTCATCACTCTTCTCTATTGGAATCCACTTAAGACCAACTTCCGTGAAGATCCGACCCGTTGGTTTCCACTGACTACTAGATTTAGGAGTAGCTTTCTCTTGCGCAACGGAAGACTTCTTTGGAGAGAAACTATGTCCTTTTTAATCCATGTTTCAGATTTGTTGTTATTGCTTTTCTTTGTATCTCCTTGTTGTCTTATGGGATTCTGTATTCGATCTCCGTTCAAAGGAACGAGATTTGACCTTATAAAGGTATTGCAGAATGCAATGGACATGATTTCCATTGTGAATGCCCTTTTTGCAAGTGGGACATACAGGGAATTTGGGATTCACGAGAGTACTTGTATTCCTTTGTTTTCCAAATCGTTCAGGCGTAGTGTTTGAAACACGACTATTCATGGATGGTTTCCAATTCCTAGATTGCTGAAGAGGGATCCTAGGTTTTGGTTGACTACCATTAGGAGTGTGTGGAACTCTAGCGAGATTTAGTGAACTAGGTTTTTCATACACGGGTTTGTCTTTCTGAATCTTCCCTTTTTGTTTCGCATCCTCTAGATTGTGGGTACGAACGATGTCATTTGAACCTACAGATTCCTTTGTGGACATGAATGTCACATGTTTTGGAGGATTCCTAGAAGTGATAGGTGCATTCACATTGTTGGGTTTAGCAATAGTGTGCTTTCTAAATGGAGGAACATAGGGTGATATGGATGTTTTTGGAACACTTGGTTGCACATCAGTCGTAGGGGGTAACCTATATTTCATATGAGAAGAATTGGAGAACGGAGTCAGTTTTCCTAAGATAGACGGCTTTGGATCCTTGTAGGCATTGGGTTGTCGAACAACAGATTTCACAACTTTAAGTTCCACAACTTTCCCACCCATCTTAGTAACGAGTTTCTACAACTCTGCTATCGCTCTTTCCCTGTCTTGTAACTGAGCTTTCAACCCTTTAATTTCCAAATTCTGTTCATTCATTTCTCGAAACGTTTGGGAAGTTTTTCTTGCAATTTATTATCATGTGGAAAACTACCAACGTCTTTTTGCAAACCAAGTTCAAGAGAATGACAATGTTTTTGAAGGAAATCAGTTTTGTGTTGAAGTAACTCAAAAGCCTTTTTATCAACATTTTCTTTACATTTTGAAAGCTCAATTTCAAGACGTTCACATTCTTTTATCTTATCAAGATATTTGCATGCAACATTAGAATATTCATCAATATCAGCACAAGATGTAAAATAAGCACACATAACATCTTTAGAAACGCATTCTTCCAAGAGTAAATCATATTCATCTGAAAAATCAGACTTCTCCATTTGAAGATCATCAATGTGTTTCTCAAGAGATTTAACATATTTTAAATCATCATACATTTCAGTCCGAATGAACTCCTCAAGTTGAAGAACAGTTTCTTTAATCAACGCCGTGTTTAGAATTAATAGTTCTTTCACAAGCAAGGTAATATCTTGAGGAATCGGGCGTTACCACTCACCATTTTCACGTTTTTTCCAATCTCTTTCAACAATAGATTTAACATTATCTATGTGGTGTTTAAGAATACCTAATGTTTTCCTACTCTTGCTTTTAGATTCATCTAGAGGGAGGTAGTTTATGTATTTGTAAACATTATATTTCTTAGGGAAAAATGCTTTCTTCCAATGAATTCTCTTTTGTTTGCACTCTAGAAACACTTCCTCACGAGTTTTCTGAGTTTGTTTGTTAAAAAGACCATACAGACTATTCTCATAAGCATAATTATATGGTTTTACAAACTCCTCATTGACAAGTGATCGACTATCATCATCCCAAAGGGCAGTCTCTTCACTAATGGCACTAACAGGCATGCAATCAAGATTGGTCCTTTCAGTCTCATCAAGATAAAGACATGGGTTCGCAGTTTGAGCTTTGGCAAGATACTCAGGACTTGCAAAGCTAGCTTGACCCTTAAACATCGACGGAGGTGCTAGCATTCTTACAGATTGAATAGAATCATGCGTTTTATAAACACATTTCTTCAAAAATTCAACTTGTTCTTCTAGTTTCATTACTTTTTCGGTTTCTTTATCATATCTACTTTTGAAGTCTTGTTTTAACGCATCTACCTCTTGTTTCTGAACCTCAAGAATTTTAGCAGAATCGGTAGTGGTCATAGAGAGCTTTTGTTTAAGTTCATTAACTTTGGTATTGGCAAGGTACGTTTTTTGACGTTCATCCATTAAGAAAACATTATATTGACGCTTATCTTTGGCTAATAACTCAAGAGTTGTATTATATTTGTAGTCAAAATCGTCCTTTTGACTTTTTAACGCACTACCCTTGTACCCCTCTAGCTCTTTGGTCTTTTGAAGAAGCTCAGCCCTATTACTTTCAAGGTTCTCATTATATTTAATTAGAGCGGCTTTGCATTCTTCAAAGTTTTGAGTGAGCACTGCGTTTTCCTTCTTTAATTGCCTTTGACTCTTTCTAGTTTCATTGACATCTTTTTATAAACTAGCAATTAAATTAGCAAGCGCGACACGCTCCTCATCATCATACTCATTTGCATGTTGATCATCCTCAAACTCATTATTGCACATGTCTGTCATACATGTGTCAATAAGGTTTGTTGTTTGATCACTATGCTCATGCGTATTGGCATTGGCAAAAACATTAAATTCAGCATTGTGTACCTCTTCCAATGGCTCAGAATCGTAAACAGGACCATTATCATAGGAAGGTGTATTGCTGATGACATTCTCAGAGTCGATGTGTTGTTTGCCAGAGCTGTTGTTGTCTTTCCCAGAGCTGTTGTCATCATTCCCTGAACTATGCGTTGGAGTCTCATATCTGCATCTTGTATTCTCAATATCTGATGCGATACCACAACTGGTATGAAGTCTGTCATCAATCGTTTGTTGCATCTGTATTGTGTGAGTCACATAGGTTACAATGAAGTCGATGTTGCGGGTTATCTGATCTTTGTATGATAAAGCATCCATTCCATGATATCGCTTGAAGCACTCTTTGGTAAGCGAAGACTTGATGAAGTCAGAAGTAAACATCATTTCAAGTGATGTCTTGATATCAGTGAAAGTGATCTTTCATTCACTAGCAATGATTCTTTCGTTGACAAGTTGTGTTTGAAGTTTATCCATGGCATGAGTGAACGTTTTGCTGAATGTGCCAGTGGATTCACGTAAGTCGAACAAGACTTTTGAAAGGTGCTGAAAAGAATCTTGAAGTACTCTAAAACCGTCCATGTCATTTTTCTCAAGAAACATATATGTTGTTGTTGTCGTTCCATTTCAAGGTCTTTCGCGTCTGAACTTTCAGTAACCGCATTAGTCGTTGGCATGATGGTCTCTCTCTGTTGATGAAGTGACTTTGGAACTTAAGTAGATATGGTGTGATTGGTTTGTGGTTGCAATTTCCAAAATTTCGATTTTTTCTCAGTCCGACAATAAATTCCTCAGTCTGACAAAACGGTAAACTGAAAATTTTGTCTTACCAAATTTTGAAATCAAATCCGAAATATCCAAAAACTAATAGGGAAAAATTTTGAAAAGTGAAAAATTTTGACAAAAATAAATCCTAAAAATTTAAATTTTGGTTCGAAAATTTGAATTTTTGGTCGAAAAATTTTTCTCATTGCCAAAATTTGAAATCGAAGCATAAATGGCCTAAAAATGGTCTAGAAAAAAATAAATTTTAAAATGGTTTTCCCGCCAAAAAAACCCTTTTTTTTTGGAACGATGTTCCGAACCTAGTCTAGATAGTGGTTAAGTCTAAAAATGCTTCAATCAAAAATACCATCAGACATTTTTAGAATAACTGACATTTTCAGAATAATGGATGTTTTCAGAGATTTGAGGATCTTCGGAATAATCACTTCTTCGGAATAATCTTCGGAATAATCACTTCTTCGGAGTAATAACTTCTTCGGAATAATCTTTGGAATAATCACTTTTTCGAAATAATCTTCGGAATAATCAATTCTTCAGAATAATCTTCGGAATAATCACTTTTTCAGAGAAAAAATCTTCGGAAAAATGATGTTTTCAGAGAAATTTCTTTCTTCGGAATAATGATGTTTTCAGAAAAACAAGCTTCTTCGAAATAATCACTTTTTCGGAATAATCACTTTTTCAGAATTATCACTTTTTCGGAATAGATGCTTTTTCGGAATATTGAAGTTTTCAGAAAAGCGAGCTTCTTCGGAATAATCACTTTTTCAGAGAAAACACTTCTTCGGAATAGTAAACCCTTATCCGAAAATCCTTTTTTCAGAATAATTAACCCTTTTCTGAAAATCTTACTTCTGAATGATGTTGAGGCAGTAACGAACCATAACACAACAATGAATCCAAACACCTCAAAATCTTGCGATTTTTACAACAAAAAACCAAATCAAATTCTTACTAAATAGATATAAATGAGTTATATCAAGATTTATAGCCCGAAATACTAAAAAGAAATTTAATTCGGAATGATTTGGATGGAAAAATCAACTGAATCAAACTAAAACCAAACAACCAAACACAATCTACCCCATGGCGATTGATACCAAATGTTGTCCCATATTATTATGATGATTAATAACAGAAAATAGATGAAAAAGAGATGGATTCCTAGAGAGAGAAAGTAGTGAGAGAAAGTAGAGAGAGAGATGATTAACTTGGTGAATATTAGATTAGAATAATAAGAGTACTAATGACCATCCACCCTCCTAACAGGGTAGTATATATAGTCCACCCACATGCGGGCTTTAATGGGCTATATATTAGGTCGGGCTTGTCTTTTGGACTTTAATTAGTTTAAATCCAAGCCCGTGAACCATGACTATTTAACTATCTATTACAACGTTCTAATAAATATTACAATATAAACCTATGACCGAACATTCTTTTTTGACTCAATATTTTGAGGCTAACAAAGATCTCCATGGATCACTTGGTAGAGATGCTGCAACAAGAAGGGGTTACTTTTTGTAATAGAGGTCCTTATTAGTGACAATGGATTAAGTGGTTTCTTCCCTTTTGTTATACAGGTATACATACATAAAACTATGATTTTTCTATGTGTGTATTTTGTATAATGGTTGAGTAGATTTTCAGTTGTACTATTATAACAAAATTGGGTTTGCTTAGAATAAAAGTGAGTAAGTACTAACATTATGAGAATAGAAAGAAAAGTGATAAGATCTTAAATTTAGGGAATTTGTGAAACTAGAAGCCAAAATGCTGCAATTTGGGTGAGAATCCAAGGTTGATTTTTGTAGGCATGATCATTATCATGAGCATTTTCCTACTCATAGGGAGTCCTTGCTGGACCAATGGGTCTAAATTCTTCAGGTTGACCAGAGACACTTTTTCTATTGTACTAACATTAATCATTTTGTTTTCAACTATGATTTTAAAACTGAATTATATTAATAATAGTATTACTATTTATTGTCTAGAATTATTTAGGAGGTTTTATGTATTAGTAGTGCAGTATGGATGACCTTGACTTGATTGACCTGTTCTACTTGACATATATGAGATAAAAATCAACATAAAAAATAACCCATTTTCCCATTGATTTGTCAAAATTTCCACCTCAGGGGAAATACATATTGGCTATGGTAATGGTCATCATGCAACTCCCTATAGAACTGGATATGGCAAAAGATAGTACTTCCAATAATGGGATATTATGTTATCTTTCATTGTGCATTATCAATAACGAAATAGTTGGCTTCTAAGTCACGACTTTTGTTTTTTACAGAAGACAAATAGGGTTCAGTTCACAATATTTGTAAAACCCGCATGCTTTTACCATGAATAGTACCCTTTAGATCGTACGTACATGATTAGAACTTTCCTTTTATAGCACGTTACGTTTCACGTATAAGAATTTTAAGTATTACGTACGTGTTAGAACACGATAAGTATTTTTTACGTATGAACACACGATAATTATTCAAATAATAATTATAATCACGAACATGCGATCACGAAATCATGAACGTAATTTAATCACCAGCTAATATTAGTTACGTATATATATTTATCACGAACACGAATAAATATATTAAGTCACGATCAATAATTAATTAGAACACGTAAATCACGAACACGATAAAACACGAGAACACACTATAATATTTAGACACGGAAAAAGGTACGGGTTACCCGAAGTGGGGCCCTACCCGCGGCTACACAAGGGAAACATGGGCTTAGCCCATGTAAAATTTACTAACTAGGGGGTTAAGGTAAAAGCATGTTTCACTGTTCACAAAACAAGAAAATAATTAAAAACCCTAAATCTTTTCTTCTTCCTTCTCTTTGGCCGCCGGTTTTAAGGACACCAAAAGGGGTGTTCGGGTTGATTTTGATCTTGGAAATTATGCAAGGATTCGTGTGTGTTCATCCTTATTTGATCCACGTATTCGGTATAGCTTTTAACTCTTTTCTTTTATGTTTTGATTTAATGAATCACATAAAATCATGGTGTTTTTAATTAAATTAATTAAAAACAATTATTCTAAACATGTTTATGATCATGGGGTAAATCAAACAAGGGTTTTAGGGGTGTTGTGTTGTAGCCGACGCCTAACCGAGCCCCATAGGGGGTCTCGGCTTGGCTTATTTAAGACCACCAAGACCATATGGTCTCGGTATGATGGTGGTAGTCCCACGGCAGCAGCAAAACCAAGGGGAAACCCGACGTGGTTCGGGTTATGGTGTTAGTTACGGGTCTGGTTCATGGTTTTTAGTCACGGGTCCGGTTCATAAATTATTTTTCAAGGCTTATGATTTTTACTACTTATGTTTTAGACTTAAATTAAATTAATAAAAACATGACATGATTAATTTAATTAACATGACTTAGGTATAAATTTAATTATTAATTCATGAATTTTAACCTAAGTATTTATATTTAATTAGACTTTATAATTAATTAATTATTTAAAACCATGACTATAAGTAATTAATTAACATGACTTAGGTTATATTATTAATAGTTAATAATACATGTTTTAACCTAAGTATTTTACCTTTTATATAATTAAAATCATGTTATATTTAATTAAATACTTTTAACCTATAGTTTATTTAATTTACATGTAATAATTAATAAATATACTTTATAACTACATGACTTAGATTAATAATCAGAAAACACTGAAGCTTATATAATTAGCTTATTACCAGCTTATATCTAATTATGGAAACTTTCTATTTTTAGAAACTTGTTTAATTAAGGCAGCTAATCTATTTATGGAAACTTTCTATTTTTAGAAACTTATCTATTTTAAGTAGTAATTCTATTTTTGGAAACTTTCTATTTTTAGAAACTTACTATTTATGGAAACTTTCTATTATTGGAAACTTTCTATTTTTGGAAACTTTCTAGTTTTGGTAACTTTCTATTTTTGGAAACTTTCTATTTTATGAAACCTGCTATTTTTAGAATGTTACTTATTATTACACAACAAGTATAATAATACATGAAATACAAGTAATACTTAATCAGAATAGACAGAATATAAGATAAACACAGTATAAAGCTTAAAACAGTAAAACATGACATGAACATATAAAACAAGCTAAGACATGGTATAAAACCAGTTACGTATTTAGTAAGCAGATACTTATACACGTATGTATTTATGTAGCAATAGTGATACGGAAGTAAGACACTCTTTCGTTCGTCTTCTTCGTTCATTGGACATAAGGTGTAACACCCCATTTTGATAATGGAAATGTCACATGCAATTATGGCGTGTCATCAAAGCATACAAGGAAAAATGTCTAAACATTACTTGACCATAAAAGGAAAATACCGGAATCAAACATCGGTAGTCCAAAAGTAAAGCTCATCATACACAAACATAGTATAATAAAGGAAAGGACTAAACAATGTCCATAGCAAATGTATCATAAGAAAGGAAATGCATAAAGTAAAGAAGGCTAGACAGCTTCCAGTCCATATGCACGTACTCTTAGTGTCTACGAGCGTCCCTGAGTACCTGCCGTTTTGAGAACATAGAAAAGGAAGACGGATGAGCAATACGCTCAGTGCACGGAGGTACAATAAAGCATGAATAGGATAAGCATATGACATATAACAACGGAAGAAAACTAAGTCCCGAGTAACCTGGTTAAGTCTTGGTAAAACTGGTTTTATAGTTTGAAAAGTCTTATGTTTATCTTGTAAAAACTGTTTATCATATTTTACCATTAGCCAATATAGGTCATGAAAATCCACCGTGCATGAATACTTGGAGGGATGACCTCATCATGCAAATTAGAGGGGCTGCCTCTATTTTAATATACTGGTTTTTTTGGGTAGGAGGGATAAGCTCCTTGTGAAGGATGCAAGGCACACACCACATTCACCATGAAATCCTGACTGAAAACATGTAACTAGGATGCACCCATACGCCCCACATGATAAATATAATATAAATGGCCAAAAGCTGAAGGGACGCCATGAGCAATCACTCCGCCATGGTGAAGTCATAACATCAGTGCCTCTAATGTTATGGTTATGGTACCTCCATAACTAGGTGAAACTGGTCATGCATGTATATGGCTATAGGTATTCTTAATTAAACATAAGAAATCAAACACGTAACTTATACTACGGGAAAACATTTGACTGCATACGGGGAATCCTAATAAGGAAAGAATGTCCATACTGAAAGGATGGGAATCCGTACCTTATGTCCAGTGAACGAAGAAGATGAACTGAGAGGAATCCTACTTCCGTATCACTAGTGCTACATAAATACATACATGAATAAGTATCTGCTTACTAAATACGTAGTGGTTTTATGTCATGTCTTAGCTTATTTTATATGTTCTTACCATGTTTTACTGTTTAAAGCCTTAAACCGTGTTTATCTTATATTCTGTTTAATCTGATTGAGTATTTCTGGTTTTTCATGTATTATTATACTTACTGTGTAATAATAAGTAACTTTCCAAAAATAGCTGGTTTCCTAAAACAGAAAGTTTCCAAAAATAGAAAGTTTCCAAAAATAGAAAGTTTCCAAAAATAGAAAGTTTCCGAAAATAGAAAGTTTCCAAAAATAGAAAGTTTCCAAAAATAGAAAGTTTCCATAAATAGATTAGCTGCCTTATTTAATTAAGTTTCTAAAAATTGAAAGTTTCCATAATTAGAAATAAGCTGGTTAAATAAGCTAAGTATATAAGCCTAAGTGTTTTCATGATTATTTTCTAAGTCATATGATATAATGTATAGTTTAATAATTATTTCATGTAATTAAATTAAACTATAGGTTAAAATATTTAATTAAAGTATAACATGTTTTTAATTAAATAAAGTTAAATACTTAGGTTAGAACATGTATTATTATTTATTAATAATATAACCTAAGTCGTGTTAATTAATTAATTATAACCATGGTTTTTACATAATTAATTAATTATAAGTCTAAAATATAAAAATACTTAGGTTAATTAATTTCATGATTATTAATAATTAAAATAACCTAAGTCATGTTATTAAATTAATCATGTCATAATATTAATTTAATTTTTAACATAAGATCATAAAAAAATAAAACTAAACATACACCATGAACCGGATCTAAACTAAAAACCATGAACCGGACATGAAATCGACACCGTACCACGAACCAAATCGGGGTACCCCTTGTCTTGATGCTGCCGTGGGACCCACACCAACCAACCGGGACCATATGGTCTCGGTGGTGGTCGGATGGCCAAACCGAAACCCCCTTGGGTTCGGTGTAGGTTGCGGCCAAAACAAACACCCCTTAAAACATTACTTTTGATTTTATTAAATCCCAATTCATGTTAGATCCATGATTTTAATTAGGTTTTTATAAAAACATAACATGTTCTTAATTTATAAAAGATCAAATCAAAAGAAAAAGGTTTAAAAAGGATTTATCGAATGCGTGGATCAAAAGGACGAAGAACAAACACGAACACCAACAAGAATTCCAAGATCCAAGATCAACAAACACCCCCTTGTGGTGTTTTGAGGGTGGCGGCCAAAAAGAAGAAGAGAGGAGGGTTTTTAGGTTTTCTGTAAATCTTTTGTAAAAGTAATTTTTGAGTAGTGTAAAAATCCTTTAACCCCCTTTTAGTAAAAATACAAATGGGCTTGGCCCATTTGCTCCTTATAGCCACGGGCAGGGGGCCCCACATGAGGTACCCGTACCTTTTTCCGTGTCTCCATGTTTAGTTATTCGTTCGTTATTATTTGTGTTCGCGTTTCATGTGTTCTCGTTACGTAATTATCGTGATCTAATATATTTATTTACGCTCGTAATAAATATATATACGTAATTAATAATAGTTCGTGTTTTAGTTACGTTCATGATTTCATGATCGCATGTTCGTGATTAATTATTGTCGAATAATTATTACGTGCTCGTGCGTAGTAAATACTTATCGTGTTCTAACACGTACGTAATACGTAAAATCCTAACACGTAATCGTAATCATGCTATATTAGGAAAGTTTTAATCTAGTACGTACGGTCTTACGACTATTCATGGTAAAAGCATGCGGGTTTTACAACTCTTCCCCCCTAAAAAGAATAATTCGTCCCCGATTTATAGATAAAGTAAACTGGAAAAGAAGAACATACCCGAATTCAAAATATGAAATGAGGGTAAGAAGCCCGGATAGACTCCTCTGTTTCCCAAGTGGCTTCCCGCTCGGTATGATCCCTCCATAGATATTTGACGAATGGAATCGTCTTCTTTCTCATGACTCGTTCTTGTCTGTCAAGAACTCGTTCGGGTTCTTCTATAAAAGTGAGATCTTCACGTATCTGTTCCAGTGGATACTGAACCATGTGAAGGGGATGATACTGGTACCCTCTGAGTAAGGACACATGAAACACATTGTGCACATGCGAAAGCTGCGGAGGTAACGCCAATCGGTAAGATACTTCACCGACTCGTTCAATGATATCAAACGGTCCGATGAAACGAGGACTGGGCTTCCCTTTAATTCCGAAGCGTCTAACACCACGTGCCGGCGAAACCTTAAGGAAGACGTGATCTCCTACGTTAAAATGTATGTCCCTACGATGCTTATCGGCATAACTCTTCTGACGTGACCGTGCCTCCTGAATTTTCTGCCTAGCTACTGCGATCTTCTCATTGGTCATCTCTATAATTTCTGGTCCTTCAAGTGTTCGCTCCCCCACCTGATCCCAGCAGATTGGGGCGCGACACTTTCTGCCATACAACATCTCAAAAGGAGCACACTTGATACTTGCGTGCCAACTGTTGTTGTATGCAAACTCCACCAAACAGATGTAATCGTCCCAATCACCCGTCCATTCCAACGCACATGACCTCAACATATCTTCCAATGTCTGAATGGTTCGCTCCGACTGTCCGTCAGTTTGAGGATGAAAAGCCGTGCTAAGCTTAAGTTGTGTACCCCAAGCTTTCTGAAGACTCTTCCAAAAGCGCGAAGTGAATCGAGGATCTCTGTCTGAGACGATGCTGGATGGTGCACCGTGGAGTCTCATGATCTCTCTTCTGTACGTATCTGCGAGTTTACTTACCGGATCTTCCTTGCGGATCGGTAAGAAATGAGCTGATTTGGTAAGTCGATCTACGATAACCCAAATCGCATCATGCTTCCTCTTGGTAGGCGGACGACCAGTAACAAAATCCATGGTGATTTTGTCCCACTTCCACTTTGGGATATCTAACGGTTGAAGGAGACCGCCAGATCGCTGATGCTCGATCTTAACCTGCTGGCAGGTAAGACATTTGGAGACGTAAGTGGCCACATCCTGTTTCATACCACTCCACCAAAAGTACTACTTGATGTCATGGTACATCTTAGTCGAATCAGGATGTATAGAGAATGGGGAGCTATGAGCTTCAGCTAACAAAGCTTCCCGGAGTTCTTGGTCATCAGGAACACAAAGTCTCGTGCCCTGCCATACGATACCATCTGCATCTACTCTGAATTCTGGCTGTTTCTCTAAATTCTGTACTATCGCCCAGATTTCTCCGTCATCCTTTTGAGCTTCCTTGATCTTAGAGAGTAACTCGGGTTCTACTCTAAGATTAGCCCAGTAACCGTGCTGTCCACGTACCATGATCTCGATGTCTAGTTGCTCCAAGTCTCTGATGATTTCCTCTTCGATTTTTATGTCGTTGATCATTCCGGACTTCCTGCTAAGAGCATCTGCTACTACATTTGCCTTTCCGGGATGATACTATAGATTAATGTCATAATCCTTCAACAGCTCTAACCATCTCCTCTGCCTCATGTTCAATTCACGTTGAGTGAAGATATACTTCAAGCTCTTGTGGTCCGTGAAAATATCACATGATTCTCCATACAAGTAGTGCCTTCATATCTTCAATGCAAACACCACAGCTGCAAGTTCCAGGTCATGCGTGGGGTAATTTTCCTCATAAGGCTTAAGCTGTCGTGAAGCGTACGCGATCACTTTCCCATGTTTCATGAGAATACAACCAAGTCCCTTCCCCGATGCATCGCTGTAGATTTGAAATCCACCCGTACCAGATGGTAGAGTAAGAATAGGTGGAGATACTAGCTTCTGCTTCAGGTCTTCAAAGCTCTTCTCTCGATCTTCAGTCCAGACGAATTTCTCCCCTTTCCGCATCAGTTTGGTCAATGGTAGTGCTAGGCGGGAAAAGTTCTCCACGAACCTACGGTAATAGCCAGCTAAGCCTAAGAAACTGCGGACTTCCGTCGTTGATGTCGGCCTTGGCCACTTGGTAATGGCCTCAACCTTCGCTGGATCCATAGTGATTCCATCTGCTGATACAATGTGACCTAAGAATGCCACCTTGTCTAGCCAGAACTCACACTTGGAGAATTTAGCATACAACTGCTTCTAGCGAAGAATCTGTAGTACTGTACGAAGATGGTCTTCGTGTTCCTCCTTGGACTTTGAGAAAATCAGGATGTCATCGATGAAGACAATGACGAACTTGTCCAGAAATTCATGGAAGATTCTGTTCATCAAGTCCATGAACACTGCTGGAGCATTTGTCAGGCCAAATGGCATAACTACAAACTCGTAGTGGCCATAGTGGGTACGAAAGGCAGTCTTAGCAATGTCCTTCTCCTTGACCCGTAGCTGATGATAGCCTGACCTAAGATCAATCTTGGAGAAGTGTTTGGCCCCTTGGAGTTGGTCAAACAGATCATCAATGCGTGGCAGTGGATATCTATTCCGAATGGTAATCTTGTTGAGCTCGCGATAGTCTATACAAAGACGCATACTGTCGTCCTTCTTCTTAACAAACAAGACCGGTACGCCCCATGGAGATGCGCTCGGTCGAATGAAACCTCGTTCAAGAAGTTCTTGTAGTTGATCCTTCAGCTCCTTCAGCTCTATGGAAGCCATGCGATAAGGAGCCTTGGAGATTGGTTCAGCTCCTGGAATAAGCTCGATATTGAATTCCACTTCTCGTGCAGGTGGTATGCCCGGAAGTTCTGCTGGAAAAACATCTTGGAATTCCGACACTATTGGTTGATCCTGAATTGATGGGGATTCAGCATCCATGTCGTGAACCGTAGCTAGATAACCCTCGCAGCCATGTGACAGTAGTGCACGCGCTTGCAGGGTAGATATGACTTGTACAGACCGTCCGGGTATGAACCCGTTATGATAGTACTCTGGTGCATTAACATCACCGAAGATAACTCGATATGAATGGCAGTCTATGGTAGCATGATGCTTGGATAGACAATCCATGCCCAAAATCATGTCGAAGTCATTCATGTCCAGCGGAAGTGCGTCGACAGGTCGAATCTAATCGTCAAATTCTAGGGGAAGACTCTTGTATACATGGGTGATTAATACAGAGTCCCTCAAAGGCGTGGAAATAGTAAGCCTATTTTCTAGTGGCATGGGGAGCATCCTAATGTTCTTAGCATAAGAAGTAGAAATAACTGAGTGAGTAGTGCCCGTATCGAAAAGAACACATGTAGCTTGACCATACATATACAAGTTTCCAGTGATGGTACCTGTAGACTTGTTGGCCTGGTCTCGAGATGTCGTGTAGACACGCCCGGTAGTAGGAGGCGGCTTGGTATCAGCATGTCCCGATGTACCCTCCATCTCGCCCTTACGGCAATCCTTCATAATATGGCCAGGAAGACCACACTTGAAGCACGCGTCAGTATTACGGCGACATGGTCCTGGGTGACTACGGTGGCAAGTAGAGCAAAGAGGATGAGTGAATCCTCCCGCAGGTGCTCTGGCTGGCTGGGAACCCGATAAAACGTTTTACATAAGACATGATAATTGGGTACAAAGGATAAAGCTAAAAATCGTAAGATTGAATACCAGTGATAGCTGGACGGCTAGGCTGCGAACCTCTCTGGTTCTGGTCCCTACCGTTTCCATGGTTCCTGGTAGAAGTTTTGCTAAAGTGTCAGAATATGAGTTATAACATGAAATCATAAGGAAATGCGTAAGTATTAGGACCTGCTGTTGTTGGAGTGCCCAACGTTGTTACGGTAATTATCATTACCGCCACGCCTATCCGTAGCAGAACAAACGTTAGTCTGACCGTTTCCCTTAGGCTGGTGAGGCTGCTGCTGAGTAGCCGGCTTAGACCCGTCCCCAGTTTTCTGCCTGGAAGATACATTTAAAGAGATGAATAATTGACATATATGGAAAGTATACGGATTGATCACCGCTTGAATACGAATGTTTACCTCTTGTCGGGTCTTTCAGCTTCCCCGAACTCATCTCTCTCCTGCAGCATCTCCAGCTTACGTGCTGCATCGGCCACTTGTGCTACAGTGTTGAACGTAGCACACACCAGATTGTTTGCGACCGATGTGCGAAGAGCCCATCTAAAGTGATGTGCCTGCTCTTCAGGAGTACCTGCTGTCGCACCAAGGAAACCAACTAAGCAAAGAAAGCGCTGCATAAACTCGTTGCTATTCTCCCCAACTCTCTGTCGGATCCCATGGTACTCTCTCTTGAGCTTGTCCTGCTCATCATTGGGAAAGAACTGCTCCATCACCCTGTCCTTGAACTGAGCCCAAGTCAAACCAGCAACCCACTCGTCACCGCCTTCAGACTGCATCAATGCTAACCACCAACTAAGTACATCGCCTTCGAATCGATAGCAT
Organism: Glebionis coronaria; assembly: GCA_025667525.1. NCBI lineage: Eukaryota > Viridiplantae > Streptophyta > Magnoliopsida > Asterales > Asteraceae > Glebionis > Glebionis coronaria. Next base: position 373,967 of record JANFOE010000157.1, read on the forward strand.
GCCAACCTCACGTTGTATGCGGGGTCACAGCCCATAGCATTGAAAATCTTCTCGATGTGAGCCAACCACCTTTCAGCATCGCTGGGGCTATCTATCTTCTCAAAAGCTCGACAAAACTAAAATATAAGAGATACCACTTAGGGAAATGGGAGTCTAAGTACGTGATTAGGGCATATGAGTAGTGTTAGCATTACTAACTTATAATGACAATGATCTGGTTGCACGCTTGGTATGGAATTAGGGTGAAAATCGAGGTGCCCGAAATTATTTCAAACGAAGCATTCACGTGTTCTTATTCTATGAACCTAAACGTCCCATTTTGCGATGAAAATCATACATTATGTCGAAAACGCAAGTAGTAGTGTAGCAAGTTTATCATTCAATAAAAGTGCATAAAAATGAATTTTGGAGGTGCTACGATACTTTATTCTAGCGTTGCGTGAGGGCACGACAATGGTTTAGTATGGGGGAATGATGAGACTGCTTTTATAGATAGTCTCATCGTCCAAAACGGGCTTAAAATGCATAAAATATCATAAAATGTGCCAAATATATGCTTGTGTTTGTTCCATGTGTATTTTAGGTACAAATATTGAGAAAATGGAAAAAGATCACAAGAAACAAGCAAAGACAAACACGGGAAACGAAGCCACACAATGAACCGGGCCCTAGAGTGGTTTTTCCAAGAAAAACCCTTGAAGAATTGAAGATTGTACAAGAAGGGTCCTCTAATATTTAAGAATTGACACTTTAAACCCTTGTATATTCATAATTACAAGTTTGGTCCTTAAAGTTTGTCAAATTGCAAAAGGACCCTCCATTTTGAAGAATTGGCAAGAATGGTCCCTCATTTATGAAGACTTGTCATTTTTAGTCCTACATAAAGTCAACAATACAAGTCAAGACCTTGAAGATTGAAGACATTACAAGTTTGGTCCTTTAAATATCAACAAATGGCAAAAAAGTTCTTGTAAACACTTTACAAAACTTTTTGGGGAAAAAGTATGAAAAACAAAAGTTTAATTACAAAGGAAATCTGATTTTGTGTAATTAAAACTAAAGGGAACGAAGAATGGAAGAAGGAGGGTTTATTCTACCAAGACACCAAACTTACCTTAACCACTTACACCATGACACGTGCCCCACTACCCTTTTTCAACCAATCACCAGCCACCATTTTGCCACCTCACTTCCCACTTAACCCGTTTTTAAACTAACTTATTTAGTTAACTAAAAAACACAATTTTAAACCCAAAACAAGATTAAACTCCACTATTCATCCCAAGAACACAAATTGGGTATTTGTGTTTAAGTAACAATTAAACACCCTTAAACTCCATATTTATGATTAATGGTGTTATTAACAAAACCCAAATCACTTTTTACTTGGCACCTCACCACAAAGGTCACATGAGACCTCCCCTGCACACGTTTTTGGGGAAAATGCCAAAACCATGCAGAGAATCTATGTACCACAATGTGGCATCATATCTAAGCTTAATATGATCCTTTGATCAAATTGGACCAGCTTTACACCCCACAAACGTCCAAGATAACTTCACATGAGTTTAAATTTTCAAACACCTCAAGGGCACTTCTGGAACTTCATAACTAGGATTTTATGTTTTCTATCAGTTTCTTAGCTCACATGTATCCTATATAAAGGCATTAGGACTTAACATTAGAACTTGCTCTTGGTTTTTCTTTGGTCAACTTTCTTTAAAGCATTCTTTCAAGATTAATGAAAAAGTGTTTGAATTGTTTGACGAAATCCAAGTGCCAACCTTATTATACTCTTGTTATTGTTACATTTTTATGATTGGTATGTTTCAAAACTTGTTTTCAAAGCTTGTGCAAGAAACTGCAAAGTTTTCAAAAATCTGATATTTTTCTAAGTCTTTGTTCAAACCCTTGGAATTTTTGGGTAAAAGATTGATCACATCACCCTGATAAGGAGCTTATCAAGGTGAGGTGAGATCTAGGCTTGGGGATAATCAAGGAGTGGGGCAAGAAAGCTTGAATCCATCAGCTTTTATTTCCATTTTCTTTTCATATAAACTGCTTGTTTTTTACCTTCGTGAGTGTGGATGTACATTCATGAGGTTTGAGTCTTCTTACCAAAAATCTGCTTGAAAAGTGATATTTTGTGATTTGTGGTCTGCTGGTGTATGTGTTGTTTTTTATACTTGAATCTGGTTTATACTGCATGATATTGTTGTTATGATGCTAGATTAGGCTTGGGTAAACCTGAAATACACATTTGCTTGTTTAAAAATTGGATTAAAAAGTGAAAGGGGTGTTTGGGTCTACTGTTTTAAGGTTCTTGTTTGAGTTTGAGTAGGTGCAAAGTGTTGGTTTGTGCTTTTATATTATATTTACTTGGTTGTGTGCTAATATCTACAAGTTTTGAGCTTTTAAACATCAAATCCTGCATTGTGCTGTAACTTGCTTGTCTTTGACTGTTTTGACCTAAAATTTTGGAAACACATAGAGTGTATGCATGTTTAGGGATAAAAAGTGATTAAACAAAGTTTGTATAACCTATTTGAAAGATTTGAGGGTTTGAAATTGGGTTTGTGGTCAAATACATCAGTAAAAGGATTTTGAGTTCATCTTTGTGTTCATCAGTAACATTCATTAGCTTGAATCTTTGTCTAAACCTTGAACCAGTGTATGAATCAAGTTTTTTATGTTCATTTGAATTTATTATAGCTTGTGTATGCATTTGGTGAACTTTGGTTGGCTTAATCTTGCTAAATCTGCTTATTTGTGCAAAATTGCTTATTATCCAAGTCTGTATCATATCTGGGCAAAGATTGAATTAACTGTACTAAATGGCTGGTTGGATTTGTGTTTTCTTTGTTGTTATTGACTCCTTATAACCCACTGGTTATAAGGGTGCATTTGTGTTCTTTGAATCAAACAAAAATCCACAAAAGACAAAAAGTCAAGATAGTCAAGCAGTGGAAACTTTTCCCACTGCTGGACACCCAAAACTAGCCACTACTAGTGTTAATTTTCAATCAGCTTATTAATAAGCTATTCTAGCTTATTTAGACTTGCAACAACTTTGATTTTGTAATCAATCTTCCTTATTTCACCCATTTGACTAATCTGGAGCTTTTTAGGGTTTGACTTTTAGGTTTGACTAGAAAACCAACTAAGTTGACTTTTACTTAAAGTGCTTATTGCTTATTCCAGCTTATTCATTGTGCTTTTCAGAAATCGTTTTGATTATTAAGCTTAGTTTTGTCATTTGAAACCTTTTGCAACAAGAATCAGCCCTTGAATTGGTCTAGAACTCAAAAACGACTATTTTGACATTTTCTGTAGAGAGCTTTTGCTTATTTCAGGCTTATTTCTTGGGCTTAATCAAAAATTCTTTTTACAAACAGCTTAATTAGGTCAAGACAAGGTTGTGTGTCAAATTTAAGCTTATGGCATCAGCTAATAGCTTAATGGGCAAAAAATCCCATTAAGAATAAGCTGCCTTGAAATAAGCTGTGATAAGCTCACTTTCAGGTTTTGGGCCTTTGAAATTTTGTGTTTAAAATTGAATTTTAAGCTTAACTGGAAGTTTTGGGCCATTTTTGTGAACTTTTTCTTATTGGGCCTTAATTTAGCCTATTAAGGGTCTGTTTTTCATTTTGGCCCATTTGGAGGCCCATTAGGGGTAATTTGGTCATTTCAAGTTCATTTTCTGTTTAATTAGGTTAAAATAAACTAGTTTGCAATTTTTTGGAATTTTTATAAATTTTGAATTTCTATTATTATTTTTTTATTATTTTATTATTAAAATTAGCCTTTAATATTTTTGCAACTTTTTCATTTTTCCTAGGTTAAATACATTATGTTAGGAATTTTAAAACTTTTAGATTAATTTTCTTGTCACTTAACTAATTTTTAGAATTATTTTAATATTTTTATAGTTTTAATCATTTTTAAATAGTTTTAATTAATTGTAAATTTTCCAAAAATAGTTTTAGTTTAATTAAGTTATTTTAGAGGTTTACAAAGTGAAAAATCGAATTTTGGGCTTTTTGTTAATTAAATTGATTTTTGGGCTTTAATTAGCATTAAAAAATTATTATATAATTAAATAAAAGGTTTGAGTGATTTTCGATTTTTTGTGAACTCTAATTACATTGTTTAGGATTTATTGCAATTTTCTAGGATTTTTTAGGTTAGTTTTTAAATTTAGTCACTTTTTACGGTTTTACGTGCACGACTTTTCGTCTTAGTGTAATTTTAATCATAACTGTCATCCTTTTCTATTTTCTTTCATCATAATTATAATCTTAAATATTTAATCACTTCTTAACACAATACACAAGCCTCCTTGAGAACGAACTCATCTTAGGTCATTTACACTTGGTTTTCCTAAACCGTTTGTTTAATACTTACCCTAATTACCTCGTTTTCCTAAACGAGTGTGAATTTACAATTATCACATTTTAATGCAGGTTTTACAACTCTTCCCCTCTAAAAGAACAATTTGCCCTCAAATTAGAGAAAACGTAAACTGAAAAAAACATACCCGAATCAGAACTGGAAATGAGGGTAAGAACTCCATATAGACTCCTCCGTCTCCCAAGTGGCTTCCTGCTCAGGATGATCCCTCCAAGGGATTTTGACGAAAGGAATCGTCTTCCTCCGCATGACACGATCTTGTCGTTCAAGAACTCTCTCAGGTTCTTCGACATATGAAAGATCGTCTCGAATCTGATCAAGCGGATATTGAACAACATGAACGGGATGATAGTTGTATCATCTGAGTAAGGACACATGGAACACGTTGTAAACGTGTGATTGCTGAGGCGGTAACGCTAACCGATATGAAACTTCACGAACGCGTTCTATGATGTCGAACGGTCCGATGAAGCGAGGACTGAGCTTCCCACTGATTCCAAAATGCTTAACTCCCCGTGCAGGTGATACCTTAAGGAAAACATGATCACCTACGTTGAAAGCTACATCTCTATGACGCTTATCAACATAGCTCTTCTGGCGAGCACGTGCTTGTTGAAGCTTCGTCTTGGCGACAGCGACTTTCTCATTAGTCAAATCAATCATCTCTGGACCCTCAATCAGTCGTTCACCAACCTGATCCCAACAGATTGGGGCGCGACACTTCCTACCATACAACATCTCAAACGGTGCACACTCGATGCTAGCGTGCCAACTGTTGTTTTATGCAAACTCCACTAGGTAGATATAATCATCCCAGCTTCCTGTCCATTCTAGAGCACACGCCCGAAAAATGTCCTCCAATGTCTGAATGGTACGCTCCGACTGTCCGTCGGTTTGAGGATGAAAGGTAGTGCTGAGCTTAAGTCTGGTGCCCCAAGCTTTCTGTAGACTTTGCCAAAAACGTGAGGTGAAACGGGGATCTCTATTAGAGATGATTTCTGATGGAGTACCATGCAGTCTCATGATCTCTTTCTGAAAGGTGTCTACTAATTTGCTGACCGGATGCTCCTTGCGGATTGGCAGAAAATGAGCAGATTTGGTCAATCTATCCACAATAACCCAAATGGCGTCGTGTTTCCTCTTAGTCACCGGAAGGCAAGTAACAAAATCCATGGATATTTTGTCCCACTTCCATTCTGGAATATCCAGTGGTTGCAGTAAACCACTAGCTCTCTGGTGTTCAATCTTAACATGCTGGCAGATCATACATTTAGAAACGAAGGTGGCAACATCCTGCTTCATACCACTCCACCAGAAATGTTGCTTGATGTCGTGGTACATCTTGGTGGAACCAGGATGTATGCTAAATGCAGAGCTCCAAGCTTTAGTCAGCACAGCTTCCCTGAGTGTAGAGTCATTAGGAACAACTAGTCTAGTGCCCTGCCATAAGATACCGTCATCATCGACACGAAACTCTGTCTGCTGATCAAGGTTCTAAATAGTATCCTAGATCACACCATCGTCCTTCTGAGCTTCCTTGATCCTAGAATGTAAGTCTGGTTCCACTCTAAGATTCGCCCAGTACCCATGCTATCCTCATACACAAAACTCGATATCAGTCATCTCCAAGTCACGGATGATCTCCTTTGCAATGAAGATGCCAACAATCATACCCGACCTTCTGCTTAGAGCATATTCCATAACATTCGCCTTACCAGGATGGTACTAAATGTTGGTGTCGTAATTATTCAGTAGCTCTAACCATCTTCTCTGTCTCATGTTTAGTTCCTTCTGGGTGAAGATGTACTTGAGACTGTTGTGATTTGTGAAGATGTCACATGTTTCACCATAAAAACAATGCCTCCAGATCTTCAATGCAAAACAACTACTACAAGCTCCAAATCATAAGTAGGATAGTTTTCTTCATAAGGTTTAAGCTGCCGTGATGCGTATTGAATAACCTTCCTATGTTGCATGAGAACACAGCCTAAACCCTTTCCTGAAGCATCACTATAGATCTGAAATCCACCTGTACCAGATGGGAGAGTAAGAACCGATGCAGTCACTAACTTCTTCTTAAGGTCTTCAAAGCTCTTCTCTCGTTCCTCTGTCCAGACGGATTTCTCTCCTTTCCTCATCAGCTTAGTCAAAGGTAAGGCTAACCGTGAAAAGTTCTCTACAAACCTACGGTAGTAGCCAGCTAATCCCAGAAAATTTCTGACCTCTGTTGCAGATGTAGGTCTCGACCATTTGGTGATAGCTTCCACCTTTGCAGGATCCATGGTGATCCCCTCTACAGATACAATATGGCCCATAAATGCCACCTTACTTAACCAGAACTCACACTTGGAGAACTTGGCATACAACTGCTTCTGACAAAGAATCTGCAAGACTATATGAAGGTGTTCCTCATGTTCCTCCTTGGATTTGGAGATAATCAGGATGTCATCAATGAAAATGATAACGAACTTGTACAGAAACTCATGGAAAACACGGTTCATCAAATCCATTAAGACTGCTAGAGAATTTGTGAATTCGAATGGCATGACTACGAACTCGTAGTGCCCATAACGTATACGGAAAGCAGTCTTAGAAATATCATGTTCTTTAACCAGTAACTGATGGTAGCCGGACCTCAGATCGATCTTGGAGAAATACTTGGCGCCCTGAAGTTGATCGAACAGGTCATCAATATGCGACAAAGGATAACGATTCCTGATCGTGATCTTGTTTAGCTCACGATAGTTTATATACAAACGCATGCTACCGTCTTTCTTCTTTACGAAAAGTACCGATGCACCCCATGGTGATGCACTAAGACGGATGAAACCTCGCTCCAGAAGTTCCTGCAGCTGATCTTTTAACTCCTTATGCTCGTTGGGAGCCATGCGATAAGGAGCCTTGGAAATTGGCCCTGCTCTTGGAATGAGCTCAATTCCAAACTCGACTTCACGAACAGGTGGTATGCCTGGAAGTTTATCAGGAAATACGTCAGGAAATTCTGACACAATAGGCTGATCTTGGATTGATGGGGACTCGATAGTAATGTCATGAATATTGACTATGAAGCCCTGACAGCCATGTGTTAGTAATGCATGAGCCTCTATGGATGAAATAATTTGTACAGACCTCCATGGCAGAAAACCATGGTGTATGTACTCTGGATATTTAACATCACCGAAGATAACCCGATAAGTGTGGCAGTCTATCGTAGCCTGGTGTTTAGATAACTAGTCCATGCCCAATATCATGTCAAAATCGCACATGTCCAAAGTAAGTGTGTCAACTCTGCAGATCTTATCATCAAATTCTAGGGGAAGATCTCTGTATACCTGGGTGATTCGTACAGAGTCCCTAAGTGGCGTGGAAATGCTTAAGGCATTTTCTAATGGCATAGGGGAAATCCTAACAGGTGTAGCAAAAGTAGTGGATATGACTGAATGAGTCGCTCCAGTATCAAACAAAACGCATGTTGCCAAACCATTCATAAAGAGGTTCCCAGTGATGGTACCTGAAGTCTTGTTCGCCTGGTCTCTAGTAGTAGTGAATACGCGACCAGAAGTAGGAGGTGGTTTTCAGTCAGCATGCCCAGAGGTGCCTTCTATCTCACCTTGGCGACAATCCTTCTGCTGATGGCCTTGCTGGCCACACTTGAAACAACCACCAGTACCTCGGCGGAAAACACCAGAATGTATGCGCGAACAAGTAGGGCAGATCGGATGCATGAACCCTCCAACAGGCGTCCTAGCTAGCTGAGAGGTTGTTTCAGGATTTCATGCATGAGACATGATCATGGAACATAAGCTTGATTACATATAAGGTTTAAATAGTTACCAAATGAAGTAGAACGGTTAGTTGCGAACCTTTACGGTCTTGATCCCTGCCGTTGATATTGTTCCTGAATATGACTCGCTGGAGTTGTCAGAATACCATATCATAAGATAGTTTAATCATAAAAGAAGGTAATATATGGACCTGCTGTTGTTCGAGTTATTGACATTGTTACGGTAATTATCATTACCGCCACGCCTATCTGAACCAGAACGGTCATTGGTCTGACCATTTCCCTTAGATGATTGTTGCTGAGCGACCGCAGGTTTCCGGTCATCAGTCTTCTGTCTGAAAATATAAAGTTGAACAGAGTATGATATAAGAATGAAAATACTGAATGAAATGAATGATTTACGGTTGGTGATTGAAGATACCTCTTCATTGATCGGTCATCACCAAACTCCTCTCGTTCCTGAAGCATCTCAAGCTTACGGGCTGCATCGGCCACCTGTGATACTGTAGTGAACGTAGCACAAACCAAACTGTTGGCAACCGAAGTGCGAAGATCCCAGCGAAACATCTCAGCTTGCTCCTCAGCAGTACCAGCTTCTGCTTCCAAGAATCCAGCCAAACGAAGAAACATCTGCTTGAATTCATTGCTGCTTTCCATAGAAAGCTGTCGGATATTATGATAATCCCTCTTAAGTTTCTCCTGCTCAGCATGTGGAAAGTACTGATTAAGGAAGAGCTCCTTAAGTTGGTCCCATGTCAACAGTGCAACCAATCATCACCACCGTTGGACTGCTTGACTGACTTCCACCACTACAATACATTACCTTCAAACTTATAGCAAACCAACCTTTCCTTGAAGACACCGTCACAACCCATCCCATCAAATATCTTCTCAATATGAGAAATCCAAGCTTCAGCCTCAGAGGGGCTGTCAGTCTGCTCAAACGAACGGGGTCTCTGTTTGTTGAATCGCTCCAACCAAGTCATAAGGGTAACAGGCGGTGAAGGTGGAGGATTGTTGTTGTGTTGCTGATGAGGGCCGAATTGAACGCTTTGAGCCTGGACTTCAGCATGAACTTCGTCCCTGATTTCATTGCGAAGTTGGGGAAGGAGGGCTTGCAAAGCTGCATTGACAACTGCAACTAACTCTTGAGCATTGCGTGTGTTCCCCTTCTGACAATTTAAAACAAAATGCAACATAAATAATGATCGGATAAAATATGACATGAATAGAAAAATGCATGAACAGTGTATAAAACATGAATTTATTTATGATGCATAAAACAGTTTTAAAATGCATGATCAATTAAATATGATGATATGTCCATGATTGAACGCCTATGGGTCGGTTTACAAAATAAAAAGGCAAGTGTGGACGCCTATGGGTCGGTCCTCTAAACAAATAAAAATGTTTCAATAAAGACACATGCGACTAAATAGGGCTAGTCCTGTATCAACCATTACTTAGTCAAAATTCGTGCGACAATGAGATGAAATGCATGAAATGAATACAAGAAATGAAAATGAAATGAATGCATGAAAACGATCTGTCAGTTCTAGGAAGACGTTGGTGACTACCTGTAAGTCACATGTCATGTTATACAGAGCTACATGTCGAAACCTTTTCTCTGATACCATAACTGTAACACCCCATTTGGTAAAATGGAATATCACATAAATATATGACGTGTCATTAAAGCATGCAAGGTAAATGTCTAAACATTCATGACCATATAAGGAAATACCGGAAACAACATCGGTAGTCCAAGTAACTCAACACAAGAAAATATAAGTACTGTAAAAGGGAAAGGACTAAACAATGTCCAACATGAAATAAAGTAAGATAAAGTATGATAAATGCATAAGATATAGAAGGCTGGATAGCTTCCATCTAAATGCACATACTCTTGAGATCCTACTTGCGACCTTGGGTACCTGCCGTTTGAGAAGATGGAAATGTAAAAAGGTTGAGCATAACGCCCAATGCACGGATATACAATAAAGCAGGGAAAGAAGACAATAATGAAAGCATAATAATAGAATATAAAGCATGAAAGGCAACAAAAATGAATATGTACTGGGAATACCTAGATGTATAACATGTGATAGGTGTGAAAACACCCATCCCTTTACCACTTATTTCTTGCTAAAACAAGACCAAAACGCTTATTTAATGTCATTTGTTTGGAATTATGCGTGGTTTGTGTGTTTGTTATGTTTTTAGAGCCAACCAGATAAACATTGAAGAAAACATGGGATTGGACGGGTTTTATCGAATAAAAAGACGAAAAGACGAAGTCTATAGTCCAAGAGATGCAAAATATTTGAAGTCAATGGGCCTATTTGAAGATTTATCGAAGAAAAGGACCAAAGATGGAAGATTTACATATGTCAAAGAACTCAAGTCTATTAAACGAAGAAATTAAAAGACGAGTTGAATTTATTCATCGAAAAATCCTGAATCAGAATCGAAAACGTCAACTTTACTGAAAGGACGAGAAGACAAAAAGAAAAGAAGAAAGCCCACTCACCAACCAAGTCCATGGCCTATAAATAGAGGATCCCTTCCCACACATTAGAACTAGTTTTTCATTTCCAGTTTTATCTTTCCTTTATTTTCGTAGGTAACCAACACCATTAAGGTGTTGGTGATTTTTCATCTTTTTTTTACAAATCTTGTAAGTTTTAATCTTCCCTTTTGATTCTTTAACCTTAATCTTTGAATATAATCTTTCATTTAATCTTGTTCATCTTTCTCTTTTTGATTTGAAGTTCTTAAGTTTTATTTGGTTGATTTTAATCTTCAAAAGTAAGTGGGTTTTGTGTTTTTATTGTTTTGATTTGATGTTTATCATTATTAAATGATTAGTGGTTAGTTTTGTTTAAGTTTTGGTTAAAAACTTGGTGGATTTTGGTTAAAATTCGTCCTTATATTATTTCCCTGTTCTTCGCTATTGTTCTGTTTCCCAGATTCCGAATAAACAAAATATTCCGAATGAAGGTTTTGGATTAGTTATTCCGGATAAAGCTTTTTATTCTGAACGAAGCTTTTGTTTTCATTATTCCGAGTCAGTGCATGTTATTCCGAACGAAGCAATTTTCATTTAGATATTTCGAATCAGTGTATTCATTCGGAATAATTAATATTCCGGGTGAATCATTTATTCCGAATCAGTATTTTAGTTTAATTATTCCAGATCAAGGTTTTATTCCGCATGAACATTATATTCCGAATGATCCGTTTTTCCGAATTAAATTTTTGTCCTAATTATTCCGAACCAAGTGATTCTTCCGGATAAGCAAGATTATTCCCAGTCAAGGTTTTCTTTTGATTATTCCGCATAAAGCCATTATTCCGAATCAACAATTATTCCGAACCAGCTGATTTCCTTTTTTTATTCCGAATGAGCACATATTCCGGATGAGCACAATTATTCCGGATGAAGGTTATTTATTTCTTTATTCCGCATGACTTAATATTCCGAACGAAGTAAAATTTATTCCGGATGAAGGGATATTCCGGATGAAGGTATTATTCCGGATGAGTGTTTTGTTTGATTATTCCGCATGAGTTTTGGTTATTCCGAATGAGCAGTTTTATTCCGCATGAACTTTAATTATTCCGAATCAGCAATTTTTCCAAGTTAAGTTATTTCACTGTTTTACTGTTTCACTGTTTAAGTATTCAAGTTTAATTCAAGCTTTATTTTTATTAGTTGTTTTTTGGCTTACTTTCTTTACTGCACGCATTTAATCCTTTTTAGTAGAATAGAAAACCAATCCCCTCTTTGTTACAAGAACGATAATTCCACTTTGAGCCGTGATCAATTCGAGAAGATATCGAGAAACGAACTTTCAACCTAGCAAAATCTCTCGTATCAACATGTTTACTGGTTTTAGTTCTGAAAACATAGCTTATGTTACTATGAAAATCTATATTAATTTAATATACCAAAAGCCAATATAGGTCATGAGGTCAACAACGTACATGAATACTTGGAGGGGTGACCTCATCATGCAATTAGAGTGGATGCCTCTAATTAATATGGTATGGGTAGGATGAATAAGCTCCTTGTGAAGGATGCAAGGCACACACCACATTCACCATGAAATCCTGACTGACACTATAACTAGGATGCACCCATACGCCTCACATGATAATAAATAATAATAATGGCCAAATAACTAAAAGGGACTCCAAAAGCTATCATTCCACCGTGGTGAAGTCATAACACTGGTGCCTCTAGTGTTATGGTTATGGTAGCTCCATAACTAGGTGAAACTGGCATGCATGTATATGGATAAGGTAACAAATAAAACATATGCATTTAACTCTGTAACTACTAGGAAAACAGTTTGCTGCATACGGGAAATCATAATAAAGGAAGAGATTATCCTTACTGAAGGACAGGAAATCCGTAGCTTGTGTCCAGTTGAAGCTAACGAAAACACTAAAGAACCTACTCCGCCTTGACGGATAATACTACGTAAGAATAGGGACGTGTATGAGTTGTCTGAGATACATGGGTTTTACCAGTTTTGTGTGTTCTTAGCTTATTATTCATGTTTTGTCATGTTTTAACTGTTTTAAGTATTAACTGTAGTTTTTCTTTTATTCTGTTGTTTATTATTCATGTAATAAGATATTATAATACTTGTAGTGTAATACAAAGTAACTTTCTAAAAATAGCCGGTTTCCTAAAATAGTAAGATTCTAAAAATAGAAAGTTTCCAAAAATAGTAAGTTTCCAAAAATAGTAAGTTTCCATAATTAGAAATAAGCTGGATTAAAATATAAAGTAAAGTTTATTAGTAAAAATACAAGTCATGGTTTAAGTATTATAGCCTAATAAATAATTAACTTGGTTAATAAAATAACATATAGATTATATGAATTTAATTAAAATACATGTTTAATTAAATTAAGCTAAGTAAATACTTAGGTTAGTCATGAAATAGTAATTTTAATCTTTTAACCTAAGTCATGTTTTTAATTAAATTAGATGGTCATGAAAATAATTTTAACTAAATGAGTTTTCTGATTTTAATAATGTCCCGAACCCTAACCCGTGATTTAAAAATTAGCCCGAGCCTGAACCCGTGTTCTAATCATAAGTTGAAACAAACACCCTTGGACAGTGGCTACCCGGCCTAGCCGGTTGCCACTGTCCGAGAAAAAATACCCACCGGCTTTAGCCGGTGGTTGCCACCGACGTGGCTCGGTTAGCCACTGATTGAACAAACACACCTCGGCTCAAGCCGGGGTTCCCACAACTGCGCAGCCCCCACCGAGACCTATATGATCTCGGTTGACTCGCGGTACAAAAAAACACACCCCGACCTTACGTCAGGGTTCCCCTTGTGTGCGATCGACCCACAACCAAACCAAGCCGAGACCCTTGTGGTCTCGGTGGTGGTGCAAACGCCACACCGAGAGCCTTATGGCTCTCGGTTTGTGTCTCGGTCGAGCAAAGCCAACACCAAAACCCCCTTAATCATGTTTCTTGTTTAATCCTAACATGTTTATGATTTGTTTATAAGGTTTAACACATGAAATCATAAAAAGAAAAAAAATAATCAAAAAGAAAAAGGGTTTTGGATGATTACCGAATGCGTAGTTGTTTAAGGCGAATGAACACGAACACAAAAACGTAGATTTCCAAGATAAAAAATCAACAAACACCCCCTTTGGTGTTCTATGTGGCCGGCGGCAAGGAGAGACAAGGAGACTAGGGTTTCTTTGTTTTCTTTGTAAAAATAATTATGATAAAACTCCCCTGTGTTTTACTTGTATTTGGATTGGTAATGGGTCATGGGCCAAAAGGCCCATCTTCCCCTTTCTCTTGCTCTCAAGCCGCGACACCCTTAAGGCCTACAAGGCAAACCATAGTTTTTTTATAAGTTAGAATAATACTCGTGTACGTTCGTGTTTTAATAATCGTGAATTAATATATCACGAACACGTCACATTTATAATATACGTAAATACATGTTATTTAATGTCGTGACACGTGTAATATATTATAAATGGAAAGTTTTAATTTTATCGTATTTTCCTATATTCACTATTTATGTTTACTGTTCATGGCATTTTAATGAGGGTTTTACAAGGATTGTCATCAACTTTTTAAAACAATTGTTTGCCCGATTTGGTGTGCCTCGTGCTATTATTAGTGATCGCAAGACTCATTTTTGCAATGATCAGTTCGCACGAGTCATGGCTAAGTATGGTGTCAATCACCGACTTTCCACCGCGTATCTGTAACACCCCCAAATTTATACAACTCAATACAGCGGAAGACTCGTTGGTGTTACGGGATAGCACATTACTCACATCATAGACAACGCTTAAAAGTCGCGTCGTTTTAATAATAAAGCATTTCCATTTATAAATATCAAAGTTACATAGGTCCCAAGTCATTATATTTAATACAGGTTTTACAAAGCATTTGAATGGAAATAAGTATTTAGGTGCGGGCCATGAATTCTTGTTGTCTTCCCGAGAATTACCTTCAAGTACCTGAGACAAAACATGTTAAAAGAAAAGGTCAGCGATAACGCCGAGTGAATTCATAGAGTTTAATAAACCATCAATATAATATTGGTATAAAGTTTTTACCAAAAATCATTTTGTACAAATCATTTTAATAGGCCATAAAATAGCCAAAGTTATCTTATACAAATCCTTATCGAAATTCATAATATAGGCATTTGCCTTAAAAATCATTATACGAACCAATGTCGTGAAAACATCATACAATGCGTCTTACGACGTTGTATAAAGTTAAATAAAAACTGTATATGAATATGGTTACGAAAACCAAAACACAAACATAATATCAATAGTATGACCATGTATTGCTAGTCAGGCAATACATCGTAATTCGGAGCGTCTAGTAGTATTTTGTTAGTTTGGATTATTATAAGCCGCATGACATTGTTACTTTACTAAACAAACAACGGGTAGCTAACCCGATACCAATTTTGCCCATCTAAAGTAGCGTGTCGTCAGAAAGGTCACGCTATGGAAATCTTCTCATACATAAATTCGCTTACCAATCAATGTGGCACGACGGGGATCAACCGTCAAGGCGCGAACTGGGGTGATCGTCCCCAAATAGTACTATTATATGCATAAGCGTCTACCAAATCCCGGTAGTTCACAATTCATGCTAATGGGAGTTTTAGTGACATAACCTAAGTTTAATAATCCATTTTATTTCATCTATCGGGTCCTTTAATCATTTATCGAGTCATACAATCGGGTCATACAATCATTCGGGTCCAAATCAATAAACAAACAATCGGGACAAATGGTGTCCTAGTTTATAAAAACTAACATGTTATCTCCCTCGCGGGTTTATAAAACATTTCATAAAAACATTTAAAAGAGTGTGAGGCTATGAACTCACGTTGATATGGGAAGGCGGGTTGTCGGCAATTCGGATGTACGGTACGTGTTTCAATCACGGAAACCTATATAAATAATAATCGGTCTTAGAAGTTTGTCCAATGACTTTATAAAAATAACAATTATGTATACATATGATGATTATATATATATGATGATCAAGTTGGTTTATCTATTCTTATTCACTCATTTTAGTGTTATGTGTTGATAACTTTTACACTAGTTTACTAGTTTTACCTATTTACATGTTTTAGGCCCAATAGGCCCATTACAAGCCCAATATATTATATTAGCCCAATTATACTTTTATTATCAGTATCACACTTTATATGTTGGGCCCAAATGGGTTAAGCCCAATAAATAAGTTTATAAGTGTTTTAGCCCATTTTGTTGTATTATTAGTCCAATAATGTTAACTTAGTCCGTTAATGTCCGTATGTTATATAGTTCGGTTTTTATCGGTTTTTACTTGTTATATATGTTTATATATCAGTATATGAGTTTATAAAAGTTTATATTAGACGGGTCTAACCGTCTAAGTTTTATTTAACAAAAACATTAATTTTACGGTAATAGCCGAAAAAGTCGTAAAAATCATGTTTATAGTTTTATAACTTATAAAACTTATCAAGTTACCATTTTTATAAAATGTCCATTTATTTATCCTTATACATATTTATATAAATGTATTATATAATTTAGTGGGTTTTAATTCACATTTTATGCTATTTTTATTTGAGTGCTTATATAATACTATTATACTTTAATTTCCAAAAATCTGATTTTTATCTTCATGTTTACCAAAACTTCCATATCTAGAGTTATATATGGAGATAGAAGCTCAAATTTTTATGACATAAACTAAATGATATGTGCTCCATTTAACTCTTCTATAGCTACTGTTGAATCAGCCTCTAAGTATTTTCTAAAAATCGTCCAAAACAGTGAACTCAGATTTGTACTCTAAACTTGTTTTGATCATATCTCACTCATTATAATGATTCTATTGCATGACCAACTCTCACATGTGTACGACATCTTATACTTACTGTATATCCATTAATCTATGCCATTTTTATCAGTTCATCATATGATTCTTTACTGTTTTATACAGCCAACAATTTAAACAAGATTTTAGCCTTGTTTCTTATAGTTTTTCATCTTTTTACCCATGATTATCAACACCAAATCCTCACACAATATTTTTAATCATCATTCATCATCATATACCTATACATAAGTAAAGAAAATACAAGATTACATAATCAAAATAACAAGAGGATAGGAAGAACAATCTTTATACCACCATTAGTGATGAAAAGATGAGGTTTTTGATGAACAAGACTTGGTTCTTGTTATCAAATATTCAACTTTAGCAAGGAAACTTGTTGGGTCCTTTGGATAGATGAACACCTCCATGAATTCAGCCTTTTAACCTCATGAAAACTCCTTTTCATAGGTTAAGATCACCTCCAATCTTCATATCTTCAAAGGTTCTTCAACATATGTGTGAATAACACATGTTATTGTGGTTAATTTAAGATCAAATGGTGGTGTTGTGGTGAATATGGGACGAATTTCTAGTGAGAGAAAGGGAGGATGAGTGGTTTTGCATGTAAGATGAATGAGGAAATGGTTTAAGCAAAAGTGGTTTCAAGGTGTTATACATGTGTCTTAGCTTATTAGCTAAGCTTGACACATGATGGGGTGAGGTGTAGTCCTCTTGGCCATCCCATATTAGTGGGGTGGGATAAACTTTTTTTGTCCCATCCCGCTAATTTACGGGTATTGCTCGATTCTAGTTTTCTCGATTTGCGTGCCCTCGGGTCGTTTTACGAAAAACGTTTTTATAAATTATGAATCAACAGCACAAAACGAATCTAATAAAAATTGTCTCATCGAAAACGGAGTTCGAAAACGTAAATACGTAATCCTAGGGTTTTCGGTTTAGTCGTAAAGGACGTTAAAATAAAAACGTAAGTCCTAGTCTCTTCTCTTAAATTTGTGAGTTTATGAACCAACACAAATTTAAGACTCCAAAATAATATTCACGGATAAATTTATTTTCTGAAATGACGGACTGTCACCAAAGACGGTGTATGTAAACGTAAGCACGTAACGTAGAATTCTCCGGTTTAGACGTAGTCGATGCTACTTCAAGACGTAATTCCAAATTTCTTCCCAAAAATATGTGAGTTCATATTGTAACATTAAAATAATGTTTTCAAATAAATATTGAAAATAAACCAACCATAAATTGACGGATTGTCACAGCATTTACCCCTAAACAGGATCTTTGTCCTCAAAGATCATCTTACTACTCGCTTCTTATTGAGTTAAAGCCATGTGGGTATTTCCTCCACACTCGGTCTTTTCTCACAAGTGCAATTCATTACAATACGCGAGTTTCATCAAACATAACTATTGGAATAAGATTGGGCTAAATGTTGACTTACTTTCTCTATCCATGATGTTCACGGGTTTCTGATGAATGCAACTTTTCGCCGATCTAAGCTCTATTAAGAAATAATTAGATTCTCACTTGATAGATATTCCATCAAGTTCGATATACGAAACATAATTCACGCATCTCTTGAAGTCCTTGGGTAGATCCAGCTTATATGCCTTTCAAACCAAATCTTTTACATCATCTCAATGGTTCCATACAACGGGGACTTATATCCCATGATTTGTCAGATCATGAATTCATTTTTCCAAGGTTAAAAATGGTGGCATAACTTCGCTACCCATTTGGCACTTCAAGATCTACATTTCATATTCACATAACCTCTTGCCCACTATCGGCTGTCAATAATCAAATCCTAATTTCAACAATCATTTCAGATCTCGCGGGTCGGGTATTTTGTAAGGTTAGGTTCACCATCATAGGAAACCTTAAACCTAAAAGACATGTCCAACTCATAATGGGTGTATGTCGGATGTCTTCATCTTAACTCCTGCTTACAGATGCTCTAATATATAAATCTTAAGATTCGATCTCGATCCTAATACGATAATTATCAATGATAATCTTTCCAAAGGAAAGCGATTATACAGTTTATTACCAAAGGTCAATCATTCAAACATAAAACAGCACTTATAGTATTTTGTATCGTTACTTTACCTCGTCCCTTCGATTGGGGTGGTACACAGCACTCTCATCAAGATTCGTTCTCAATGACTTCTGAGCAAATCTCTAGAAATTTGATGCGAAGCGAGGGTCTTGATAGAGATGATTGATACATGCACACCATGTTTACATAACTCCTTTAAATACAAAAGAGTCAATTTCTTCGTCAAGAATCTATCATTAACAGGAATGATATTAGCAGATTTGGTCAGTCTGTCGACGATGACCCAAATCGAATCAAATTCAGATGATGACCTTTGTAATAGCTAGACATTTACTAATGTATGAGGCGGAGTATGCCTTCATAATTTGCCATTAGTACAACTTCTGCTGATAATGATACATTAAATCAGAAATGACAGGAATAGAATACTTATACTTACAAGATTCCAACATAACTATATCTCACAATCCTCTATATTTAGACAATCACAAGTGGTCTTTAAAACATTTAACGCTATCGGCTTCTCAATTCTAATGGTTCACATTAGCCGCGAACCCCTTTTATTATCTATATTATCCTTTTTACAAACATTACTTATTTTTAAATTGTTCGGCAATTTATTTTGCACATTCATTATTAAGAAATACATCGTAATTGATTCTTCATATTTTCTACATAATGTGTCAGTAATTACGTTCACCTTCCTTCATATTTTCTAAGTTTCAGTTTCGTTTCAGCCATCATTTTTATTAGTTTTGCTTAATCCGACGTTTTAAAGCGTCGATAATTATAACACGTAAATTAACAATAAATATTAAGTTTTTATGAAACGTAAACGTAAAGATTTTAAATTTCTTAATCTGTCCAATTTTATGAAAATATTCAAAATAGTTTTTAATTTAATTAACACGATTTTTGTTGCTTTACCGAAAATAATTAATAAGATTCGTAAATGTTCGAAAAATCTTTGTTTATATTTTGGTCAAAATTTTCTTAGTTTTGAAAAGCAAAAATTGTCATTTCAAATTTCGAGTCATGGTTTAAATGGTTTTCTCAATCCCTCTTAGGTTGTCTTGAGGTATACACAAACATTTACCCCTAAACAGGAGTTTAGTTAAATGATTTGTGTATAAGGGAATAATTTCTTAAAAATCCTTTGATAAATTATTTGTCAAAACATATTTGCACTTTCTTTTTGGTAAAACCCAAAATCTTAAAAGGCTCTTAATTTTTGAAGAGTCAATATAGATTCCATTATCTTTTAATCACACGGTCAAATAATGTAAAGGATTAAGTCTTTAATCACATGTTAATTATTCAAGGTACATGTTTTTATCGTTCGGCCAAATTCAGGGCAATCTATAAATAATTATTAACTCATTCTTATTCTTATCATCAAATAAATGGTCCTTAATGATCGCAAGCATGAATTTATCAAATTACAGCCTACACACGTGATTCACCAAATTTATGAATGCTACATGTGTATAGTCAATCCAAACGACATCACGTGAAACTCATAACGTTCATTACAAGTATCAGATGTAGTGATTGGAATAGATAATCTTTTTCGCAGATGCGAAGTTGATGATAACCATGCCATGGATCAAATCTTTAGAACATACGTTAGAACCTTGTAAATGATCGAACAAATCTTCCATTTCGAGTCATGGATATCGTTTTCGATTGTCAATTTACTCAGTTCACAGTAATCTATAGTTATAAGGGAATGATAACACAATAGCTCTTCATGATGATGAGCTCGGTAGAATAAAATCTTTCTCCGACAACTCTCTCACTTGTACGGTAATTCCTTTAATTCAGTTGGTGCTGACGTATAGTGCACATGTCACAGGTGCAGCACCGAGAATATTATCAATACCAATTTCAACTTGCCTGAATGGCGAAAGTATAGGTAATTCACCAACAAATACCTCCTAAAGTTTAGATAACATAAACATCTTTTAATAAATTCATATTAGGTTCTTTCTAGATTATAATATCTATGACTAATTCACAACCATTCATGGTATAATTTCAAGTCTAAATGCAGGATACGGTCATCCATCAAGAATTATTTAGATCACTTTTGATAATCAACATCTTATCATTTAGGGGAATTCTATTCGAGTTCCCATCAATTAAGACAATGTCGTCATGTCATAATCAATCAATCCATTCAACTGGAATTATCAACTTTTTAGTTTTATTGTCGTCGATAAGATGTGAACTTCTCAAAAGACTAATAATAACTCATAATCCTTCACAAATTCAAGGATATATGGAGACATAACTAACCTTAAAAGAGTAAGGTTAACGCATAATCTACGCGAGAGAATTTCAAATCAGATACAAACGAAAACCTTAACGAATATGAATATATCCCATGTTTTCATAATTTGAGTACGCATTCGAAAGCTCCTCAGATCGTTACCCAGGTCATTCAAATGAAATCAAATCATAAGAAATGATAAGAACGTCAATACATCCAATCGGGTATCAACACTCGGTAATCAGATACTTTTCCTAAGAATCTCACTACGG